>CM031606.1:59876833-59879385 GCA_018398815.1 Conus ventricosus | reverse complement strand
GAAATTCAAGCGAGGAAAGGAAAGTGTGTAATCTCAGGGGGTGGGGGGGGGGGGTGGAGGGGAATATGCACGTAGGAACGGGCATTCCTGAACTCACGATAAATGCTCGCCTCGTCGCAGACATCCACGCTCTGAGTAAGATGTATATTCCCAATCTGAGTGGCTTATGCACAAGAGGCACATGCAGTTCTTAAACCCTTTAACACGTAACCAGGCACCATGAAGATATTAAACCCTTTTATTACACGTAACCATGGCACCGTGAAGTTTCTTCAACCTGTAACATGTTAACAAGGACAATGCAGTCTTTTAACCCTTTAACACGTAACCAGGCACGGAAAGTCTCTTCACCCTGTAAATGCAATAAGGTAACATGCAGTCTCTTTACCTTTAACACGTTACAGGCACATGCAGTCTTTTAACCTTTAACACGTAACCAGGCTACCATTGCTGGATATCTTTTAACCCTTTAACACTGTAACCAGGCACCAAGCAGTCTCTTAACCCTTTAACCACGTAAACCAGGCACCATGCAGTCTTTTAACCCTCTTTACAATAATAGGCACCAGGCAGTCTCTTACCTTGTAACACATAACCAAGCGCATCATGAAGTCTCTTCACTTATTAAAACATGTAACAGGGCAATGTCGTCTCTTCACCTGTTATCGAATGTAATAAGGCATATGCAGTATCTTCACCTGTAACATGTAAAAAGGCATAATGGCAGTTATATTCACCCTGTAACATGTAATAAGGATAATGCAGTATTCTTCACCTGTAACATGCAATAAGCATAACGCAGTATCTTCCACCATGTAACATTCAATAAGGCATAATGCAGTATCTTCACCCTGTGTAACATGTAATAAGGCATATGCAGTATCTTCACCCTGTTAACATGTAATAGGCATAATGCAGTATTTCACCCTGTAACCTGCAATAACGTAATGCAATCTCTTCACCTTGTAACATGTAAAATAACGGACACTTCATGCTGTCTATTACGCACTGCGTTTTTTTTTTTCTTTTCTAAAATGCGCACGACGTGCCCTCTCTCTCCCCTCAACCATACAAATTACGACAACGAACAAAATGCTTCCAGTTTTTGTTTTTTGCTTTTTTTTTTATGAAGCACAACAAAAATAATTCCTAGCCCCATTTATCATATCTTCGCACTCGATAGTAGAACACTCGGGGCGAGGGAAGGGTGGAACAACAAACTTCGCAATATCTTATACATTCAGCATGGGCGAGTATCAAATCCATTCAGCCATCTGTCTTCTCCCTGGATCCATACAATCCCTTTATAAGACACTAAAACAGAGGAGGCAGCCCTTAACAGATACTGAGCGACGCTTGTGTCACAAAATCCGTTTGTGATACCAAAACAACATTATCCGCTGTCACGAGAATAAAATATTCTTACCATTCAATCGGACAGCTAATACGGGATAAACCCTCCGCAACAAGTTACCATGACATGGAAATAAACACACCACCACAGCTTCACCTGCCTTACCCCTGCCATACAATTCATGTCATTTGGCAGATTGGACCCACTTCCTTCAAACTGTTTTTTACATAGCTAAAAAAACCTAAAACAACTCGTCGGTAACATCTATAAATAAACTGATACAAACTCTTCTTTCAGGGGGTCCAAGGCTTTTTAAAATAAAATTAAAATATTAAAGATAAAGCTCACATTTATTCACAGAAAACTTTTTCAAGCAATACAAAGGAGTAAATAGATCGGTAAACAGTTGAGTAACTTTTTTTTTCATCGATTGGGGTTCGATATTTTGTTAAGCTTAACCCCACACCTGTAGTGGAGAGAGAGAGGAGACGGGGGGTGGGGGGGGAGGGAGGGAGGAGAGGACTGTGAAGGAATAGCTTTTTCAGATGGGAATCATCCAGGCGAGACAGAAAAGACAGATATGCAGAGACATATGGGACAGACTGACAGAGAGAGAGAGAGAGAGAGGGAGAGAGAGAGAGAAGGGGAGATGAGAGCAGAGAGAGATGGAGAGAGAGAGAGAGAGAGAGCGGGGGGGAGGGGTGTGTGGATGGGGATCGAGTTGAAAGCACGACATAAGAAACCCTATCCAGGATCAAAACGCCATCATCGTCGTCAAGCTGCTGGCTACTAGCAGAATAATTAACCCGTGGATGTACAACAGCATGCTGAAGCCAGCAGGCCCCACGTCCACCATTGATTAAACACCTAACATCTCGGGTTTAGAAAGGGCTGCTGCAGCTCTACCCAAATGACCTTTCTCGACTTTCTTCCGTGGGAAAAGGAAAGGAAAATGAGATACTGTGACAGAGGGGAGAGAGAAGAGAAGAGAGAGAGAGAGGGGAGAGAGAGAGAGAGATGAGAGAGAGGAGAGAAAAGAGAGAGAGAAGAGAGAGAGAGAGACAGACAAAACAGACAGACAGACAGACAACAGACAGACATGCAACAGTAAGAGAAAAACAAAAAAAGAGACAGACAGACAGAGAGGCAGATAACCAACCAGACCAGGGTAGACAAACAGATATATAATATATATATT
>CM031606.1:59871833-59874333 GCA_018398815.1 Conus ventricosus | reverse complement strand
TGATGCGAGGAATCCACACACAGCAGCTGATCGCCCTCACTGGCCGTCCTGTGCAACATGACCAAGGGGCCATCATCCGTACAGTCCTTTCAAGAGCACATTGAAGGTCAATGGCGATGACTGAGTGAAAATACTACGGGGGCAGGAAGGGGAGGGGGGGAGGGGGAGGGGAAGAAGAGATGTGGTGAGAGGGGAGGGAGGGGGTATATCTCTCTCTCTCTCTCTCTCTCTCTCTCTCTCTCTCTCTGCGCGCGCGCGCGCGTTTGAGTGAGTGTGTGTGTGTGTTGTGTTGTGTGTGTGTGTGTGTGTGTGTGTGTGTGTGCGTGCGTGCGTGCGTGCGTGCGTGCGTGCGTGCGTGTGTGAAACTTCTTTATTTTGATGATCTGACCATCGTTCTTGAAAAAACAATTATGAGAACGAAAGAGACAGACAGACAGACAGAAAGACAGAGACACACACACACACACACACAGACAGAGAGACAAAGACAGAGAGAGACAGAGGAAGAAATGGGGGAAGGAGGGAGACAAAGACAAAGACAAAGACAGAGACAGACTTTAATATTTCATAAAATGTGAAAGTCTTTTGACAAAGCAATAATTTTCGATCATAACAATCATACACGATTATTCGTGTTATTCAAATTGAGTGGAAAATAAGATTTATAAATTCAGGAACTGAATATCAACAAACCATACTCTCGCGACTCTTTTGTGATGAGAGAAAAGACGGAATAAAAACACTGGTTTTTTTCTTTTTTTCAATGGACTGCAAAACTACCATTAAATGCTAAAACACATGCACTGAGACATGGTTGCATGTTTATATATGGTAACACATATAATTCTTACCACAAAAAAAAACTTTATATAATGCAGTTTTCAGTGACGACTGAATATTAACAAGAGGGAAAAGACCTCAATGCAAACACACACACAAAAGTATAGGGGTCTAAGAGATTTTACAACATGGGGCAGTCTAATGTAAAGTAATGAAGTGTGAGAAATACTTAGAAATTAATGGAATGTGTATCGGAATATGTGACACTGCACGCGAAAATCATGGA
Source organism: Conus ventricosus (assembly GCA_018398815.1). Taxonomy (NCBI): domain Eukaryota; kingdom Metazoa; phylum Mollusca; class Gastropoda; order Neogastropoda; family Conidae; genus Conus; species Conus ventricosus. The sequence continues at coordinate 59,873,267 of CM031606.1, read as the reverse complement.
TAAGGGTCAAAATTCAGAAATGAGATTAAAATTTAATCTAAAAGAAGAGATCATTCTGAACAAGACACAAAAAACAGATTTCAATTATCTTTATTACTTTCTGAGATACACGCGTTTGAGTCTCCAGGTGATCGGTGACCCCGTTTTGAGAAAAATTCATTTAAAGTTTGGTAAAATTCAAATAGTCCTAACTAATTTTCCCAAGCATGAGACTGGTACTATAATATCAAGAATGACCCATAGAACTTAGTTAACAAACTCAATTCCACCAATTAATTGCTGTTTTGATTAAAATTTCATTTGAAAATATTGGTTACTGGGCTTAATGATGGGCGACACATTGCATTCAAACTTTCACCAAAAAAATTGTAAAAAAAAAACTACAAGTCAGAATCACTTCAAATTTTCAGCAAACATCTATGGGTACCTGTGCTTTAATCTGCATAAGTTAGTTTAAAAAAAACCATGTTATATCTGTGAGCCACCTCTGTGATGAGTCAGTTCAATGTTAATTTTGAGGATAGTTAAGTACATCACAAACCATCACCATAATAGCACTGTCACCAAATGACACTTTCACAATAATCAATCACACACTTTCAACCTTGGGAAATTATTGTCTTTGTTTCAGAATCAGTCTTACACTGCCAGCACCCAACCCCCCTCCCAAGCCTAGCGCACCCCCCCCCCCCCTCCCCCCCACCCGCTGCAACAATCAATTACAGCAATGGCACAATCCCATTTGAAGCTGCACAAATGGCCTTTTGAATGGAGTGTTTTTTTTGCACTGAAAGTCACATGTCTGTTTTTTTCTTTGACCCAAGTCCTCTTTTGATTTTTTTGGGTCTGCCTGGAGTCCTGGCAGGTGGTGGGGGTGCAGTCTGGCTGGTGGATGGTTTTGATGGACAGGGGGAAGGAGGTGGAAACTGAGATGGGTAACCTTTCCTGATGTTTTGAGACTGAGAGGTTGTGGGCACACCAGATCTCTCTTATCTGGGTTCACAAACTCCCTGATCTCATTGAACAAGTACTCCTGCCTTGGTTCACTGAGACCAGTTGGGTTAATGATGGGTGGGAGGTCATCAGGTAGGGTAGTGGCTGTTTCAGTCAGCTCCTCAGGTGTAAACTGGAGATAGCAGGGCTGTCCGTCATTCAGCTGGCAGGAACAGGAAAACCCAACAGACAGCTTGGCATCTGGCTTTCCTGCATTAGCACTGAAGCAGACCATCCCCTCTTCAGCACCACAGAGGTCCGCTTTCAAAACGACTGGTGGACGAATCACACAGCCCTCAGCCTCATCAGCTGGAAACACACAGAAACAGATATTTTGCATTCAATGAAAACTGAAAATAGGAAGGCTCATTTTCCTTCAATAAAACCACACACATGAAATAAACACACACAGTGACACACACACATATACTTGCAACACAC
>CM031606.1:59844333-59866833 GCA_018398815.1 Conus ventricosus | reverse complement strand
TAGCAAGCAGCTTGAAGGAAGCTGGGTTCCAGGCCAGTTTGCACGCGGTGAAGCTGAGAGTGAGGGCTTTTTAGGCCCATAGGTCTATGACCACATCAAACAGCTCTCCATTTCTGGTAAGTGATAAGTGGACAGACTCCCGGAAGTAACGCTGAGGCAACTGAAACGAGTTCTGGCTGGACCTGGTCGAGGAAGAACAAAAGTGAGCTTCATAAGGCTTATATTCCCCAGTAGAGAACATGTTCAATTCAATTCAATTCAATTCAGTCAACTTTACTGTCCATCGGAAATTTTTCTTCTGCTCCACATCATTTCGCACGTACATAAGAATTGCAAAAAGGACATTACAAATCGTTACATAATCGTTACATGTTCCGACAGCTATGTTGTAAGACATCTGTATAAAAAATAAAGGCACGCCCTGAGACTCGCCCTGTGGGTTGGGCATAGAATAGACCCACTGCCCTGCCATGCGTGTCGTAAGAGGCGACTAAGGCAGGACCACCTCGCCCAAGGATAAAGGGGTTTGCGTAGGGCTAACAACCCTACCTGTTAAAAAGACCAGTTACAGAAGCATCGACGACAACGAACCAAAACGACCTGAGACGACAAATCATCCAGATGGTGCAAGTGTGAAACCCGGCAGCGCCAGAACTATGTCCAACAGATGACGGGCATGTACGGGTCATGACCTGGATGCGGCCAAATTCCCTTACAGTAGTGTAAGGGGTTCAGAGCTTGAACACTTCTCTGGCTAGGGGAGCGGAGGCGGAGGGAGGGCTTCTCGAAAACCTTCTGGAACTAGGCTTTCCCTAGTGTTTCCCCTTACTTTTTATTTTAAACACTTTGTTTCGGCATTTTAAAAAAAAATTAATCTACCCATAAATTTTCGTTTCATAAATCAGCTATCTAGAACGTCTACATTACTTTAGGAACATTTTCAACACGCAAAAATATGCTGGAATTTATTCGAACACAAACTGGGTTTATGGAAGAAAAAATCTCACTTTCAGATATTTTGACCAGTTGGTAATCCCATTCTTAAGCCTAGTATACACCACACAACACACACACACACACACACACACACACACACACACACACACAGGCGCGCGCCCACGCACACACGCGCCCGCGCACGCGCGCGCGCGCGCGCACGCACACGCACACGCACACACACACAGAGAGAGAGAGAGAGAGAGAGAGAGAGAGAGAGAGAGGAGAGAGAGAGAGGGGAGAGCGACAGATAAAGCGACAGACAGACAGACAGAGACAGACAGAAGACAAACAAACACAGACAGACAAGCAGACAGAGGAATCCGGCGGTGGCAAATTCCACCCAGTGGCAAAATTCCATCGGCATTCCAAAAGACGGAGGCTCCGATTCACCACAAACTGTCAAATTCCACATCACGGTGGTCGCTAGCGGGTCTAACACCACGCGCTGTGCAGGTAATTCAACAGCACATAGTGTTAAAAAAGAAAAAAAAAAAACAATAAAGAGCAAGCCCCAAATCAACGGCTGGAGGGAGGAAATGCAACAAACGTAGGTCCACCTTACCTCGTGTGTCTGTGATACCGCTTGTTTCCCTATTCATCCTCTTGGAGGTGAAAGAATCAAAAGAAAAACTCTTGTCGTTATTCAAACTTCTTCTGTCCACTGAATTGTGTTACTGTTCTTAACTGACGTCTGAAGTGGTTTTGTAATGTTGGGGTGTTTTGATTGCAAATCTTCAACACGGCAACTTTAATACATCAATAGGGTTTTCATTTTAAAAAAAGAAAACAAAAGAAAACAAAACAAAAAAATACGGTGATGCTAATGCAGGGGGGGGGGGGGGGGGAGAGAGAGAGGAGAGAGAGAGAGAGAGAGAGAGAGAGAGAGAGAGAGAGAGAGAGAGAGAAGAAAAAGCGTATGAAGCGGGTGGGGAGAGGAGGGAGGCCGGAGGGAGTTTAGAACGGCGGGGGGGGGGGGGGGGGGGGGGGGTGGGATGGTGGCGTCACTACCGCTATGCCAAGTCAACCACACACGGTCCTTTGAGGTCTGTCATCACGTCAAAATTAATGGCACAAAATTAATGACACAAAATTAATGGCACAAAATTTCCAAGAGGCGGGGACACAGTTTTACTGAAAGGATCACCACCGCCTCCATCCGGAACTTGCGACAATATGATCAACGGTAGATCAACACTCCTGGAGACGCACAGAAAAGGGTTTGAGGGGTAGGGAAAAAAGAGTGAGAAGCTGAAACCGATGTAACACTACCCTCATACCCACAAGAACGACAGAACATTAACAAGGGCAGTGAAAAGTTCTTTACCGTGTTCAGCGCTCGAGGAATCGAACTGAAAACCCTCTGCGCGTAACTGAGCTGCGCACTATCATGTTTTGAAACGAGACCCTTCTACAAAAAATAATCAAATACTAACTACCGAGCTCTTTTTGTCTGTTTAAACTCGACGCAGTAACATTACATAAACATGAAATGGGAGGCCATTTTCACTCATCTGTGAATTTGATGAAGTATTGGACAGTTCCAATAAATATATGCATTTACGTAAAATGGAAATCTTGCCAAATCACCATGAATTTTTGCATAACGGGTTCTTTCAGTGACGACAAGAAATTCAATACAAAAGAGTATATGCTTTCTCTACGTGTTTGATTATTTTCATCTAAAGCCTTGCTTTTCAATACAAAAGAATATATGCTTTCTCTACGTGTTTATTTTCATCTAAAGCCTTGCTTATTGGAACAGTTGGAAACGCTTGTTCATATGTCTGATATAAAAAAGAACATTTTCTATGGATTAAATGTATCTATACATGACTATGAAGATTCCGTTTGAACGCTTCATTTCCCGACACACACGTCGCTGGTGGAAAATATGAAGCTCAGTTTGGAGGGAAAATGTAGTCTAAATGTTACACATAGTCTATTATACTTTATTTTCAGAACACCCAACTACTAATGTTTCTGTGCAGCAAGAAAACCACACAAAAGACTGTCATGTAAATCTTATTCATGTGATTTAGGGGGTTTGATGACTCTCACAGATCATTGAGATGGTTGTAAAAAGCCCAGAAATAGACAGACAGCACACAGGATGAAGTGGACAATGACAAAGTCTGTTTCTAAGATAATAAGGTACAAGGCTTAACTAATAAGGGGCCTGAACATTGGTGCGCTTTTTAACTTACCGTTCTCGCCCTGTAGGCCTAAGCTATATATATCACCACACACACACACACACACACACCCCACACAACACACACACACACACACACACACACACGTGCGCGCGCTCGCACCGCACCACGCACACACACACACACACACACACAAGTGCGCGCACGCACACACACACACACACCACACACACACACACACACACACACACACACACCGCTCGCGCGCGCCGTGCAAACACACATATACACATACATACACACACGCGCACACACGCGCGCGCACGCACGCACGCACGCACGTGCGCGCAAACACAAACGCTCATACACACACACACACACACACACACACACACACACACACACACCACACACAACTGAGAGAGAGAGAGAGGCAGACGAACAGGCAGACGGACACAGCCAGACAGAAAAAGAAAACAGACAGAAAGAGAAGTTTACCTCTTTCGCCTTCGAACAATGTTGCATAAACGACAAGTGCAAGTCACACATCAAAGCGCCATGATTTTTCCCTTATAATTCACAACGAATCCTCCGCGATCAAACCGACTTCAATGCTTACGAAGACCAGGTCCAAAACATCATAACGATCACAAACTGAAGACCGTTCGATCTTTCCCAAGATATGAATGAACAACCGCCCCCGCTGAGAACTCGATCTTGCCACCACAGGCGATGTCGCGGAATGATTTATTTGGATTCGCGGCGATTTTTGACTTTATACACGTGAACTGTCAGGTTTATGACAAAGTGGGATTTTTATGGTCCGAAGATTTATTGGTGAATTATTATCGGTGTTTTCACGCACCGAGTGACTGATAACGCTTGTTGACCTGTATCCGCTGTTATCTTCAATCACTGACAAGGCAACAACAACAACAACAACAAATTGTGTTGTAAACCTGTTCCTAATATAACGTACGGATTACTGTAAAAAAATGTCATATAAAACACTGCCGTAACCTTGGGAACGACACAACTGCAGGAGGAAACTGCTGCTTGACTCTCTCCTTGGCGAAGCCGTTCTAGCATCTTAAAACGGACACTTCACCAAAGTGTAGCAGAAGAGGGTTGCAGGCGAAGAAGCTCACACTGTGAAAGTCTGCGAGGACTGAGAGTTGGATGCAAGATACACGCAGCAAGCAGCTGTGTCTCTCAGAGACTCTTTTTTTTTTTTTTTTTTTTTTTTAATACTTACTGGCCCTGTGCGCGGTGTTAGCAGAGAAAGTGAAGTTTCACTTTCTCTGGTTCGCGCTAAGTTCAGCCAATGAAAAAAAAGGGCATGTGCTATGACGCGTGTTTCTGTGCTGAGTGCGTCAGTAGCTGCTCTGTCGAACGGGCGGGTTGATGTTTCACGGCAGCCGCAGTCACGGTTCGGTTGTTGGCAACCGACTGATTTTTTCCCCACTGTAATACTGTAACTTACACCCCCCCCCCCCCTTCTCTCTCTCTCTCTCTCTCTTCTCTCTCTCTCTCTCTCTCTCTCTCTCTCTCTCTCTCTTGCCTCTCCCATTCCGCAACTCCAGTCCTCATCCACCATCCACAACGGCCCTACATTAGTTTCTTCCCGTCAACATCAGCAACTGTACTCTCTCTCTCTCTCTCTCTCTCTCTCTTCTCTCTCTCTCTCTCTCTTTCTCTCTCTCTCTCTCTCTCTCTCTCTCTCTCTCTCTCTCTCTCTCACACACACACACACACACACACACATACATGAACATGTGCGCGCTCACACACACACACACACACACACACACACATCACACACACACACACACACTTACTTACCAAGAGTTTCTCCCTCTTCATATTTATCATAATTGAAGCACCAAACACCTAATACATTCTTTGATAGTTGTTTGCATACTTCTCACAATGCACCCACGACATTTTTTTTTCAAAGCGTGTTAATTTGAAGCTCACTGAGTCTTTTGACATTTTGTGTTTAAAACACAAAAAGCCAGGTCGGTTTAAATATGAAAAGTCCAGAGAGAGAGAGAGAGAGAGAGAGAGAGAGAGAGAGAGAGAGAGAGAGAGAGAGAGAGAGAGAGAGACAGACAGACAGACAGACAGACAGACAGACAGACAGACAGACAGACAGCTGGTCTCAGGACTATCACGCACTTTCCTCCATATCCCTCCATTACAGCCCCTCCATTTCCCATAAACTCTCCTCTCCCGCCCCTAATATATCCTTCTCTGCCCTTTCCCAGAGAAATTGGAGGGGGAGGGGAGGTGGGGGGAAGGGGGGATCCTTCCAGAGAAATGGGAGCTACAGGCCTCCCATTCTGTGGGTCCTTCCCATTGTTTTGGGGCCTTTCCTTCACTTTCCTTTCATTCCTTCCACTTTCCTGTCATTCCTTCCACTTTCCTTTCATTCCTTCCATTTTCTTTTCATACCTTCCACTCTCCTGTCATTCTTTCCACTTTCCTGTCATTCCTTCCACTTTCCTTTCATTCCTTCCACTTTCCTGTCATTCCTTCCACTTTCCTGTCATCCCTTCCACTTTCCTGTCATTCTTTCCACTTTCCTGTCATTCTTTCCACTTTCCTGTCATTCTTTCCACAGCTTTCCCGCTTCCGTTCCACACCCTGAATGTAAAGTGGATCCACCATGTGTTTTAGCGTCAGAAGCAGACAACATGAATACGAAAGAGGTAGCGTCGGCTGTCCATTGAATCTTTTTTTCCGAAACGATCGCTTCTCTCTCTTGTGATTTATGGGCACAAGAACCTACTGATCTACAAATCTGTCTGCTTGTGGGGGAAGGGACTGTCCCATCCCTTAGACTATGGAAGTTCGCCTTCTACTCACACGACCAAAGCCCCCCCCCCCCCCCCCATCTATCTCTCTCTCTCTCTCTCTCTCTCTCTCTTCTCTCCCCTCTCCTCTCTCTCTCTCTCTCTCTCTCGGTTTTACACACACACACACACCACACACACACACACACACACGCACGCACGCACGCACGCACGCACGCACGCACGCACGCACGCACGCACACTGCATGCACACTAACACACACGCATACGCATAGACGCACACTAACAAAAAAATAAACGTAGACGGTACACACACTATCAATATCCTTTCTCGATCTCTGATGCGCATGCGCGCGCGCGCGCACGCACACACACACACACACACACACACACACCACACACACACATACACACACACACACACACCACACACACACACACACACACACATCACACACACACACACACACACACACACACATACACACACACACACACACACACACCACACACACACTACACACACACACACACACACACACATAACACACACACACACACACACACTCACACACACACACACACACACACACACACACACACACACACACATACACACACACACACACACACACACATACACACAACTCACACACACACACACACACACACACACACATACACACACACACACACACACACACACACACACACACACACACACACACACATACCGTCCGCGCGCGTGCACCGTCAGCACATAGAGAGAGGGGGGGGGGGGGGGGGGAGAGATCGTTTCATTTTCATTCTCACAGCTGAATGTTAACACAAAACTCGATCATAAATTCTGTAGGCATACATCCAAGCGAAGCCGAGGGATTCTTCAGAAAATGATGTGTGGTGCAACATACGATGGCCTTTGATCCACATGCTTCCTCAACGAATCCGCCAATAACGTAAACTGCCTCAAAGAAGAATAAGAATTATAAAAAATAAATAAATAAAATACAGCGACGCTCACACCTTTCCCACCCTACCCGCTCCCAAACGTCTACCGCCACCCCTGTCCATCCCCTCTCCTGCTTTCCCATCCCCCTCTCCCTTTCCCCTTGCCTCCTGAAATTCGGGCTGTGTTATGGAACTTGGTGCCAGATTTCACGATTAATGAAGTTTGCGGTGGGAAAAGTGAAAACGCACCCTGAGCAATTAAGCTACTTCCTTGCACAATTAAAACACTCCGCTCCTGATACTGAAAACCTCTATAATCGAACGTAAACTGGTCGCTGTGGTGCAGTAGTTCGTGAAGCAATTTGCGGCTGATAGGTTGTTAGTTCAAGTCCCACCAAAGGTAAGTATTGTGCGGGTTTGTTTTTTTTTAATTCCTTTTTTTTTCAAATCTTCCCTGACGTACCCATACTAAGAGTTACTGAGCACGCTATGGCTCTGATGGAAATTCTGGAAACCAAGCATTCGAGTTTCTACACCTAATGAATACATCTTTGAAAGCGTAGCTTTAAAATTCCAGGCCACGTTGCACGTGTCTGTATCCGTTGGTCCCGGTTTGCCGTCTGGCTATACTATGAAAGGAAGCTTAGTAATGCAGACCTGTCTTGTAGTCTCATTCATCCGATCTTCATTGACCGTTGTTAAAACCAGCCAACCAATCAGCCATCCAAACAACCAGATAAATTAAAACAAAGCAAGATTCAAATTCTGGGGCCATTCTTGTCTTGCTGTCGAGGAGGTTTCATGTTTCAGAGTCCTCTCCACTGTCACGCCCGTGATTCAAAGAATGTCCAAGTCTCCGCCTCGCTCACTCACGTGGCTCTGCTCATAAGCTGCTGTGGTGACCAGGGGGGTATCCCGCGCGTGTTGAATCAGAACAGGCAAAGTGAACATCACCCAAGTGGATCCGGTTTCTGTTTACTGGTGGAGAGAATGATAGTAAACGATGATGGAGGTGGTGGCGGCGGTGCTGGTGATGATGATGGTGGAGTTGGTAGTGATGATGATAGTCTTGATGATGATGTCAGTGGTGATGATCATGGTGTGAGTGAGTCTGTGTAATCACAAGTGAGTCTGTGTAATCACAAGTAAGTCTGTGTAGTGTAATCACAAGTGAGTCTGTGTAGTTATAAGTCAGTGTGTAATCACAAGTGAGTCTGTGTAATCATGAGTGAGTCTGTGTAATCATGAGTGAGTCTGTGTAATCATGAGTGAGTCTGTGTAATCATAAGTGAGTCTGCGCGCGCAGGCGTGCGTGGTAAACTTTGGCATTGGCATTTTCTCAGCAATTAAATGAACTAGCGAGATCACATTTTGCAGAATAATCAAACGTCAAAATGCAGTCTTCCAGCCATCTGCTGCGTGGAGATATCAACGACTGGCAAAAGCCATAAATCGGTGGTTCACATTTTCAGCAATGTTTTCAATATTACGAAGATGACTTTTTCTGTTAAAACCTGATTTACAATTTATTCGTATGCACTAATAAAGACATATTGCATTTTATTATATATGCAACTATTGTAACAAATATTAAGTTGTAGAGTTTGTAAGCAGTTTAAAGTTACCAATAAATAAATTACTAAATATAGGACACAGACCCAAATATAGATATATCTTTTTAAACATAACTGAATACAAGATGCAAAGCATATATAAACGTACTCCCAGTTTATCTTGAATACGACGTCACGATCAAACATGCGTCATAATGTATTTCGCCACTTCGGCTTATGACGCAAAGAAGCTTTGACGTCATTTTTGTTTACGTTATCATTTTCTATATATTCCATAAAGAAGGAAACCCGTTTTGGGCCGTTATAACCGTTAGTAACGGCTATTCTGGTACAATAAAACATCGGGCATCAACCGTGACCCATAATGAACATACCTACACATTTTCAGAACGATCGGCCCAGAAATTTTGTCTGGAGCGAGTGGAACACATTTTGACCACGGACAGACAAACAGACACACAGACTGACAGACAGCATTTCTTCATTCAAAAACCAGATCAATCTGTCAGTCAAGGTGAATTACACAAGTAAAACTGTATCAAACACTTTTATAGTGCATCACTAATCAACACAAAATGATGGAAAATGAGTGTTAATCATGGAAAAAATCCGAAATGGCTACGTCAAATGAAATAAGACATCATGAATGTAACGTAAAACAAATTACGTCATATGCTAACATTGTTACTCTGCACATTTGCAACAGCCTGCCACAGCCCATAACCCGAGCTATAGCTATAGGTCAAGGAAACCGATTGTACGCGAAGCGCCTGCCGTACCGGAAGGGGTCAAACTTGACCATCTCGGAGTACACCTTCTAGGAACCACCTCTACGTGCACAGAAATTCCCTATGTTTATCTCTGCGTGAATGAACCTCCACCTTCGCTTCTACCCCTGCTCAACATCCCCCTCTATTCACCCATCTCTGCGTAATTCAGAGTGGGAAGCAGGGAGGGGGGTGGGGGGTATTTTGTAACAGCCTTGAGATGCATTTATGTGTCTTAGGGTGTATGGGTGGACGGGGGAGGAAGGAATTGGTAGGGTGAAGAGGTGTTTCCGTTGAGGGGGGTGGTAATGGGATGTGGGATGGGAGTGGGCGTAAAAGGTGCATTCGGCTTGGGGAGGGATGTGTGTGTGTGTGTGTGTGTGTGTGTGTGTGCCCGCAATTCTGCGCGCGGTCGCGCGCGTGCCTGTGAAAAAGAAAAAGGAAAGGATGGAAAGAAAGAGAGAGAGAGAGGGGGGGGGGGGGTGAGCAGAGAGAAAAAGTAGAAGAAATCATACACATACCTGTATGTGGGAACAGGAAAAAAAAAGCGGGGCAAGTGGGTGCAAGGGGATGGGGAGGGGGGGGGGCACATGACCCTCCCCCCCCCCCCCTGACCCTCCCTTACGGTTCAGCGGCACAAAGCAGACTGTACTACAAGATCCTCCAAGATTAACTCAGGAAAATGACGTGGAAGTGATTGTAAAGTATACAGTCTAAATTCACGTGTGCCAGTGCCAATAACACTCTCATTGATGGAAAGTACACGGGCCCTTATCTCCGTTTTCCTTTCTGACAAAATTATTGGACAGGCGCCGTACGGTTGGAAAATGACTCCCCTCCCCCCACCCCCTTATACTACCCCACCCCCACCCACCCCTTCTCCCAAATCACTTCCATAAGCACCATCCAACCACCATCGTCATCAAAGCGCCGAGCTCCGATCATTTAGGAGTAAGCGATGGGAAGAGGCCAGGGAGGTTGGGGGGGGGGGGGGGGGGAGGGGGGGGGGGGGGGAGGAGGGCTACAGGCTCCCCTTCTCTGGCTGCAGGTGTAGAGTAGAGCAGGTGTAGAGTTTCTCATTGCTAAGCTCTCTCTCTCTCTCTCTCTCTCTCTCTCTCTCTCTCTCTCTCTCTCTCTCTCTCTCTCTCTCTCTCACACACGCACACACGCACACACGCACACACGCACACACACACTCGCACACACACACACACACACACACACACACACACACACACACACACACCACGCATACATACACACATACACAACACACACACACACACACACACACACACACACACACACACACACACACACACACACTGACCTACTGACTGAAACCATTTACTGTCAGATTAGCATAGTGTTGTACTGACATTTAAAAAAAAAATTAACACATTAATGAGAAAACGAAAATCATCCAAATAAAACATCTGAATACATAAAAATCATAAGGAAAATTAACAGGGAAGCATTTAACATTTATGAATAAAATGATAAAATCAGAAATTGTAACAATAAATCAAATTACATCTTAACTGCACTGAAAATTTTTTTTAAATATCTCTCTCAATCTTCTCTCGAACACCATAAAAAAAACACAAAAAAACAAACAAAACCCCCCCCCCCACACACCACCACACCCCCCCCCCCCCCCCCCCCCCCCCCCCCCGACACATGCACACAAAAACACACACCACCAAGACACCACACACACACACACACACACACCACACCCACACACACACACATTCACAGACACGCCCCCCCCCCCCCCCCCCACCACACACACACACAAACCGCCCCCCCCCCCCCCCCCCCCCTACACACACTCAAAACATATCCACACAAAAAACGTATAGACGTACGCACAACATACACTCACATATGAACAAAACCAAGTTCTCTCTCTCTCTCTCTCTCTCTCTCTCTCTCTCTTCTCTCTCTCTCTCTCTCTCTCTCTCTCTGTCTCGAGCGCGTGCACAACCTATGCAAAGTTTCGTAAATGGTATAATGCGACCTAGTACACGTGAGAGTCGGACAGCTATGTCATGTAACAAATTCTTTGCTCTATGTGTACATCAGACCACTAAACCAAACACACACACACACACACACACACACACACACACACACACACACACCACACACCACACACACACACACACACACACACACACACACACACACACACAGAGTCGAGCTCTACTCCACTCCAAAAGAAGGTCGAGTCTCCGATACCCTCTCATGCTGTCAGATTCTACATCACGGTGGGTCTTGAACGGGGATTACGACACGTGCGGTGTAGATAACCTCCACCTTGCGTTAAAAACTGCAAGAACGAAACACAGCGCCCTAGATTCCTAGCTGCCAGTTTGCACGGTGGATACAACAACAAACGTAGGCCTACGTTACCGTGTTTGTCTGCCTTACCGCCAACCTTTCGCCCCCAATCGCTCATGAGGTGAAAAGTACAAAACCAAAGCGCTAATTCAGATAAACGTTCCTGCATTTGTGATTCGACCCTTTTCTGTCCGCTCAATTGTGTTACTGCTTCAAAATCCCGTCTAAAGTGGCTCTGAAATGTGGCCAGTTTTGTGTGTGTGTGTGTGTGTGTGTGTGTGTGTGTGTGTGTGTGTGTGTGTGTGTTTGTGTGTGTGTGTTTAATTTCAAGTTTACGACCATCGCAAATTTCATACAAATATTTTCAAAGAAAACCAAAAGGTGAAAAGCATGATGGTTACAGATGACAACTGCGAAAAAAAAAGACAGAGACGGAGGAGGAAAAGGAGAAAGAAAAAGAGGTAGAGGAGGTCACGGGTAGGGAGGGAAGAGAGAAGGGGCAGAGATCGAGGTGGAGGGGTGGGGGGGGGGGGTTCGATTTAGTTCTATTACAGCCCCGTTGACTCTAGGGCTGTCTGGATATCAGAATTACTGGCAAAACATTTTCAGGTTACATGGACACTGTTAACGTCAGTCGACATCCACTTTTATAAATCGACATGACCAACGGAATATAATCATCCAAAGTGAATTTTGGGGGAGGGGGAGTAGACCTAATACTACAATAATACCACTAGGACTGGTAATTATATCAGGGTAGTGGACTTTTAAAACCTTCATAATTTAAAAAAAATTGCTTGAAATATGTTTATATGTCATGAGCACGTAATAACCCTAAGCTAACGCTCTAGTTTGGCCTACTACCATAATCAGCAACGTGTTCTTGCCCACAAAGGCGGATACTTTGTGTGTTGTTGATTCAGACACTTGAATCTCCAATTACGGAACAAGGTAGGTGACAACCACAATGACACTTTCTTACGATGATTTTCCTTTGACGTCAAAACATAAATAAACGAAACAAATAAAGTAACACATGTATCACATTGAGCGTCTCAAGGCTGGTCTCCTTCCTCAAGGCTAGTGTCACTGGATGAAAGTGTTAGCCTCAGTTTTGAGGGAAAAGTACAGTGCCCAAAGTATGCACCGATGTTTACAAAAACAAGATGCAAAGCATATAAACGTACTCCCAGTTTATCCTGAATACGCGTGAGATATTCCATGAAGAGGAAAAACCGTCTTGGACTGGTGTAACCGTTAGTAATGGCTATTCTGGTAAACATCGGCCATCGCCTGTGACCTATAATGAACATACTTACAAATTTTCAGAAATATCGGCCACGTACTTTCTGAGATATTCCATAAAGAAGAAAAACCGTTACAGGCCGTTACAGCCGTTAGTAACGGTATAACGGTAAACTAAAACATCGGGCATCATCCGAAACCCATAGTGAACATACTCGCTAATGTTCACAAAGATCAGCCAAGTACTTTCTGAGATATTCCATAAAGAAAAGCAACCGTTACAGCCGTTAGTAACGGCTACAACGGTAAACTAAAACATCGGGCATTATTCGTGACCCATAATGAACATACCTGCTAATGTTAACAAAGATCAGCCAAGTACTTTCTGAGATATTCCATGAAGAAAAAAAGCGTTACAGGCCGTTACAGCCGTTAGTAACAGTATATATGGTAAACTAAAACATCAGGCAATATTCGTGACCCATAATGAACATTCCTACAAATTTTCAGAAAGATCGGCCAAGTACTTTTTGAGATATTCTATGAAGAAGAAAAACCGTTACAGGCCGTTACAGCCGTTAGTAAATTAAACTAAACTAAAACATCGGGCATTATTCGTGACCCATAATGAACATACCTACAAATTTTCAGAAAGATCGGCCAAGTACTTTTTCAGATATTCCATAAAGAAGAAAAGCCGTTACAGGCTGTTACAGCAGTTAGTAACGGCTGTAACGGGGTAAACTAAAACATCGGGCATCATCCGTGACCATAATTTTCACAAAGATCAGCCAAGTACTTTCTGGGATATTCCATGGAGAAGAAAAACCGTTACAGGCCGTTACAGCCGTTAGTAATGGCTGTAACGGTAAACTAAAACATCGGGCATCATCCTTGACCCATAGTGAACATACCTACAATTTTTCAGAAAGATCGGCCCAGTAGTTTTGTCTGGAGCGAGTGGAACACATTTTGACCACGGACACACACACACACACACACACACACACACACACACACACACACCACACACACACACACACAGCATTTCTTCGTTCCCATTCTAAAGTACTTCCTGTTCTTTAAGAACTGGGAGTACAAAAAAGGAGTAGATGCAAATTTTACTCATAAACATTTCAGTTTTATTGATGATCCTTTCAACAAATTGAGCTGGTTTTGAAAACTCGCAGAGAGAGAGAGAGAGAGAGAGAGAGAGAGAGAGGAGAAGAGAGAGAGAGAGAGAGAGGAGAGGAGGTGGGGAGAGAGAGAGAGAGAGAGAGAGAGAGAGAGAGAGAGAGAGAGAGAGAATTGACAAAGTTGTTTTTTTTTAAAGAATAATAGGTAGGCCTAACTAATACTTGGCCCGAACATTGGTGTGCTTTTTAACTTATAATCCTTGGCTTTCACACATTTCCACAACACACACACACACACACACACACACACACACACACACACGTATGCATGCATACATGCACATACACGTGCGCGCGCACGCACGCACGCACGCACGCACGCACGCGCGCACGCACGCACGCACACACACACACACACACACACACACACACACACACACACACACACACACACACACACAAGGACAGACAGACATTTACCTCTTCCGTCTTCGATACTGTTGCTTAGCGACTGGTGGAAGTCAATCATCGAACGCCAAGATTTTTCCCTATGACTCAGAACGAATCCTCTGTGATCAAACCAATTTTGCAGCCGACGAAGATAACGTCAAAAACATCAGAACTCTTAACACTGTAGGCAGCTTGATTTGTTTTTCCTCATGATTTGAACACCGCCACCGCAGCTGAGAATCCACAAGCGATACCACACACACACACACACACACACACACACACACACACAAATTGTCCGCCTTCGTAACAACTTTGACGCCTCTACCACACGTTATCTGTCCGGTTTATGACTAGGTAAAGTTTTACAATCATCAGGTTTATGGGCAAATTATTATCGTTGTTCTTGCACGAGCGACTTCAAACCCTGCACCGGCTATGATCCTCGATTTGGTTTGATCGACAATGCAACAAAAAACTTTTTTTTTAAAGAAATATTACTATCATTAGCGTATGGACCAGTTCTGCGAACGTTTTACAGAAAACCCGCCATATATAACCTTGGGAACAATACAGCTGGCGGGAAAAGCTTGCCTGACCGTCTTTCTTTGGCCAAGTCGTCCTTCTACGGTCTTAAAACCGGACCCTTCACATATTTAGCAGACGAGAGCTGCAGGTGAATAGGTTCACACAGCAACTGGATGAAGACTGAGAGATTGATGCAAGATATGATTGTTGAAGATATACACAGCAAGCAGCCGTTTTCGTCGACAGTCTCTCCCGATCGGCTCCACGTGGGATGTTTACGCTGTGTTCGTCCAATTACAAAACGCGGGCGCCGTGACGTCTACGTATCAGTGCTGCGTGCGTGAGTAGGCTGCGCGCAGCGGACGCCAAGGTTGTTGGCAACCAACTGACTTTTTTTCCCATCTGCGATACTGTTACACTTCCCCCACTCCAGTTCCCCTGCCCCCAGCAACCATCCACTCGCTTGCCATCCGCCTCCCACATTTCCAGTTCCCAACCACCCTCACAAACGACCCAACATACTTTCCCGTCAACGTCCGCAAAGTCAACAGTACACTCCCACGCCCATCTCTCCTCTCTCTCTCTCTCTCTCTCTCTCTCTCTCTCTCTCTCTCTCACACACACACACACACACACACACACACACACACACACACACACACACACACACACACACAGACTTGCCAATATTTTCTCCCTTGCTCGTTTCATCTCCATACTCTTTATACTTCTGGATACTAAAGCAGCTAAACATATTCTTTGAAAATAGATCATTTTCAAGTTCTGTAGATTTTTCACATGATAAGCGTGACCATAAAAAAGAACGTTTAAACTTGGGAGCTCATCTAGTCTTTTGACAAATCAGTTCAACTGACAGAAAACTCCAAGTCGGCTAAATGAGAAATTCCAAAGCGCTCTAAAACTGAAAATGATGACTTTTCCTATGCTCAACACACACACACACACACACACACACACACACACACACCCCGCCCTTCCTTCGCTACCACTGTCTTTCCCCGTGATTCCCTCTTCTTCCTGCCCCTATCCCTCCCTGCTCTTTCTGTTTCCCGTTGCCACAGTTTCCGCCCACCTTCCGGTCATGTCCAAAACGTGAAATGGGCCGTCTGTTAGTGTCAAGGGCGAGAGACACGGTGTGAATAACAAGGTGGAGAAGGTGGGCTGGCGCCTACATGTTCTCGTTAAAGACTGGATCCCTTTTGCCCTTGAATTCCCATTGTTTTGTGGCTACAAGTATCACAGTAATCTACAAAACTACCTGCCTGGCGGGAGGAGAGGAGGAGGAGGAGGGGGGGGGGGGGGGGGGAGGAGAAAGGAGCGGACGGGATAGACCCCTGTATTCTGTAAGACTATCAAAGTCTGCCTTCCATTCACATCACAGACCTCCCCCCATCCCCCCCCCCCCCTCTCTCTCTCTCTCTCTCTCTCTCTCTCTCTCTCTCTCTCTCTCTCTCTCTCTTCAAACCCGGTATCATCATTCTCTCCCTCCCTCTCTCTCTCTCTTAAAACCTGCTGTCATTCTCTCTCTCTCTCTCTCTCTCTCTCTCTCTCTCTCTCTCTCTCTCTCTTAAAACCTGCTAACATCATTCTCTCTCTCTCGCTCCCTCTCTCTCTCTCTCTCTCTCTCTCTCTCTCTCTCTCTCTCTCTCTCTCTCTCTCACTTAAATTTCTTTTGGCCCCGAAGGGCTGGATATAAAAAAGCAGTGATGCTTATTCCATTACCCTCTGAAAATAAAAATTCGTTCGTTCGTTCGTTCTCTCTCTCTCTCTCTCTCTCTCTCTCTCTCTCTCTCTCTCTCTCTCTCTCTCTCTCTCTCTCTCTTAAAACCTGCTAACATCATTCTCTCTCTCTCTCTCTCTCTCTCTTACAACCTGCTAACATCATTCTCTCTCTCTCTCTCTCTCTCTCTCTCTCTCTCTCTCTCTCTCTCTCTCTCTCTTAAAACCCGCTAGCATCATTCTCTCTCTCTATCTTTCTATATCTCTCTTTAAACCTGCTATCACTCTCTCTCTCTCTCTCTCTCTCTCTCTCCTCTCTCTCTCTCTCCTTCTCTTGAAACCTGCTAACATCATTCTCTCTCTCTCTCTCTCTCTCTCTCTCTCTCTCTCTCTCTCTCTCTCTCTCTCTCTCTCTCTCTCGCTCGCTCGCTCGCTCGCTCTTAAAACCTGCTAACAACATCATCATCTATTACCAAACCCGAATGTAAATAACACTTGCCAGGAAATTCTTTGAGCTCTAAGTTCTAAGACGGTTCAGAAAGTATGAACGACGCGACAGACGAGAGTCTTTAAACCACGGCATCCGTCAGCAGTCCGTCGAAAACTAATGTAAATCGCCTAAATGCGAAGGCAAAGCTAAATAAAACGGCAAGCATGCCCCTCCTCCCTCCCACCTGCTCCCCGTCCGTCCTCCGAAACCCCGTCTTCCTCCTCTTCCCTCCTTTTCTCAGCCTCCTGAAAATTAAACTGAAATTTGGAACTACCTCGGTGCCAGATGCAATGGATCTAAGAATCTTGGAGATGGAAAATAGAAAGCACATCCTTCGCCATTTCGTTGGACAAATGAAAGACACGTGGAACCGAAACCAGAACAAGCTTTTCGACAATAATTGAACTAGCTGCCGTGGTGAAGCGGTTAACATCGCGAGTTGCGAGCTGAAAGGTTGTAGGCT
This sequence comes from Conus ventricosus, assembly GCA_018398815.1. NCBI lineage: Eukaryota > Metazoa > Mollusca > Gastropoda > Neogastropoda > Conidae > Conus > Conus ventricosus. The sequence continues at coordinate 59,849,178 of CM031606.1, read as the reverse complement.
TAAATCCCATCAAGACAGGCTATGTTTGGGCCGGAATTCTTGAGTGTGTCGTGGGCTCAAATGGGAAGACTGGAACCACAGAGTCGAACTTCATCCACTTGGTGAATGCATGTCTGAGAGGGCCCCTTAAATTCCCTTGAAACAATCTACGTATTTGTATTTCTCGGGCCTGGTTGACGCCGGAATATATTACCAAAGGAAGCTTTCGGTTCAGACCTGTCTTAAGTCTCATATCGGAATGGAACTCTGTAGCTTCATCGTCATTGTCCTCAACCTTACTAATCATCATTTACACACACACACACACACACACACACACACACACACACACACACACACACACACACACACACACACACACACACACACACACCTGTAAGTATTCCCACACACTCTGGACCTTCATGTCCCATTTCTGTGGTGACATTTTTTTTTTTTATTTCTTCTCCACGGTTAGGCTTTTGGCAAGTTCCTATCACAGTTTTCTGGATGCTCACTCAAGCTGGCTCCGCGACTGAGAAGTCCCAGGAATTAGTAGTGTTCCGTGACTGCCGAATCAGAGCAACCATTTCTGAACATCACCACCAACTTGACAACAGTGCAGCGTCTCCTCCGGTGGGTTGCCTCACCACGACCTGATGTTGACTGCTCGGTGTTGACGAAGAGTGCAGTGCCTGCAACCTTGTGATCCGGGTGTGGGGCTGCACCTGTACGGGGGAGACCATTTTCACACTTCCGACTCTGGGTCCTTGACCCCTGGCTGTCAGTGGTCAGACGGCCAGGGGTCAAGGACCCCTGCAGATAGTGTGTGTGTGTGTGTGTGTGTGTGTGTGTGTGTGTGTGTGTGTGTGTGTGTGTGTGTGTACCCAACGATAACAATGGTGAAAAGATGCGTTTGTTTCGGGGTGATGCCAGCAGTCAGCAAGGGGACAATGACGGTGAATAGATAACTTCTTTCAGGATGGTACCACCAGTAAAGTTGGTACAATGATGGTGAACACACAGCTTGGTTTAGGGTGGCACCACCAGTAAACAGGGGACAATGATGGTGAACACACAGCTTGGTTTAGGGTGGTACCACCAGTAAACAGAGGACAATGATGGTGAACAGATTGTTTTAGGGTGGCACCACCAGTAATGAGGACAATGATAGTTAATAGCTTATTGTAGGGTGGTACCACCAGAAAACAGAGACAATGATAGTGAATACACAGCTTGTTTTAGGGTGGTACCACCACTAAACAGATGATGGTCAACAGACAGCTTGTTCCAGGGTGGAATCACGAGGAAACAGAACAGTATGAAGGTGAAAAGACACGTTGTTTCAAGGCAGTCCCACCAGCAAACACAGAAAAAGACCGATTGTTTAAAAGGGCGTTGGCATCAGTCAATAGAAGACCACGATAGCGAACCGACGTGTTGTTTCAGATTGATCTGTGCTAATCTCAAGTAAAAGAGGCTAAGACAATCACAATAACAAGCATGTACAGTGGGAAAATCGGTGAGCTGCACCGCAGCACAGAGACCCAGGTTAAGGTGGGAAAACAGCTCCACGTGAACATTTGTTTTGGCGTGTGAAAACCATCCGATAAGGACATCTGTGGGTGTATGTACTGGCGGCTGTGTGGGACAAAACGCGCTAACGGGGATCGGAGGGGTTGAGTGGAAGGACAAAGAAAAAGAGAGAGATGATGGGAGGGAGATTCTGTGTGTGTGTGTGTGTGTGTGTGTGTGTGTGTGTGTGTGTGTGTGTTCAAGAGAGACAGAGAGAGAGAGAGAGAGAGAGAGAGCGTATGTCTTTGTGTCAGTGTGTGCGCACACGCCTACGAATGTGTGTGTGTGTGTGTGTGTGTGTGTGTGTGTGTGTGTGTGTGTGTGTGTGTGTGTGTGTGTGTGTGTGTGTGTGTGTGTGTGTGTTGGAGAGAGAGAGAGAGAGAGAGAGAGAGAGAGAGAGAGTATATATTGGTGTGTGTGTGTGTGTGTGTGTGTGTGTTGAAGAGAGAGAGAGAGAGAGAGAGAGAGAGAGAGAGAGAGAGAGAGGAGAGAGAGAGAGCATGCACTGGTGTGCGTGTATGTGTGCGAGTGTGTGTGTGTGTGTGTGTGTGTGTGTGTGTGTGTGTGTGTGTCTGTCTGTCTGTCTGTCTATGTGTGATGTGTGTGTGTGCGTGTGCGTGTCTGTGTCTGTGTCTGTCTGTGTGTCTGTGGCTCTGTCTGTGTGTATGTGCACGAAAAAGAAAACTTGTGTGTGTGTGTGTGTGTGTGTGTGTGTGTGTGTGTGTGTGTGTGTGTGTGTGTGTGTGTGCACTCGCGTATGTATTTGTGTATGTGTGTGTGCCTGTGTGTGTGCGTGCGTGCGTGCGTGTGTGCGTGCGTGCATCTCTGTGTGTGTGTGTGTATGTGTGTGTGTGTGTGCAAGCGCGCGCGCGTATATATATATATATGTGTATGCCCCAGAGAGACGGTGAGTATTTCTTTCTCTCTTTTCCTCCCCCCTCCTCCCCCCTCCCTCCCCCTCTCTCTCTCTCTCTCTCTCTCTCTCTCTCTCTCTCTCTCTCTCTCTCTCTCCTTCTTGTTCTTCTTCTTGTCCTTCTCTGTTTTTTCTTCTTCTTCTTCTTCTTCCTCTTCTCGTTCTCACCCTCCCTTATCCCGTCTCGCACTGCGCGTGCGCGCACGCTCGTGCGTGTGTGTATGTGTGTGTGTGTGTGTGTGTGTGTGTGTGTGTGTGTGCCAGAGAGAGAGAGAGAGAGAGAGAGAGAGTGAGTATGTGTGTGCGCGCGCACGTGCATGTGTTTGTACGTCTGGGTGTGTATGTGTGTGCTTAGGGGCAAGTGTGTTGTGCGCGTGCACAGTACATGTGCGTGTGTGGGGGGAGGGGCTTGTGTGCGTGAGTGCATGAGTGTGTGTGTGTGTGTGTGTGTGTGTGTGTGTGTGTGTGTGTGTGTGTGTGTGTGTGTGTGTGTGTATGCGCGCGCGCGCGTGAGTGTTAGGTACGCATGACCGTAAGTGTATGCACGTGCACGTGGAGGGTTAATACAAGCTGTCAAGAAAGCCTCAAGTGATGTATTGAGAACCTGGCCCAAGAAGCAACCGCCGTGTCTGCCGAGGTGTTGATACAGTAGGGAATCTTTGCGTAGAATGTAACCCCGGCAGTCTGCGGGAGGGCATCTATTCGTCTGGAGGATCCTCATTCTGCTAACCTCATCTCAAGCCCCCAACTCCATTCTCCCTCCCTTCCTCCCTACCCCTCTCTCGTCTCCAGTCCTTAGTTTTCTCCCCTCGTCTTTGAAGTTCCCTCTGGAACACCATGTGTCCCTTTCTTAATGTACACACAATATTTATCAATCAGCTGTTTTGTCCATACATTTAAACGTATACATGCTCACATGCTATGTACACACAATATTTATCAATCAGCTGTTTTGTCCATACATTTAAACGTATATATACTCACATGCTATGTACACACAATACTTATCAATCAGCTGTTTTGTCCATACATTTAAACGCATACATACTCACGTGCTATGTACACACAATATTTATCAATCAGCTGTTTTGTCCATACATTTAAACGTATACATACTCACATGCTATGTACACACAATACATATCAATCAGCTGTTTTGTCCATACATTTAAACGCATACATACTCACGTGCTATGTACACACAATATTTATCAATCAGCTGTTTTGTCCATACATTTAAACGCATACATACTCACATGCTATGTACACACAATATTTATCAATCAGCTGTTTTGTCCATACATTTAAACGCATACATACTCACGTGCTATGTACACACAATACTTATCAATCAGCTGTTTTGTCCATACATTTAAACGTATACATACTCACGTGCTGAAGCTGGTAGTCGTAAACACAGGGAGCGCGCGTGCACGCACACACACACACACACACACACACACACACACACACACACACACACACACACACACACAGCACACGGACGCACGGGGAGGGGGGGGGGGAGAGGCAGACAGACAATGATAAAGAGGGACAGACAAACAGACAGAGAGACGCGGGCAGACACACCGACAGACAGACAGGCAGGCAGAGAGAGAGAGAGAGAGAGAGAGAGAGAGAGAGAGAGAGAGAGAGAGAGAGAGAGGAGAGAGAGAGAGAGAGAGAGAGAGGAGAGAGAGAGAGAGAGAGAGAGAGAGAGAGAGAGAGAGAGAGAGAGAGAGAGAGAGAGAGAGAGAGAGAGAGAGAGGAGAGAGAGAGAGAGAGAGAGAGGCAGATCGACAGACTGATTGTCTGACAAACAGACAAATGAAAGACTCGGAGGGAACAAAATGGATGAAAGAGAGAGAGAAGGAGGAGGAGGGGGAGGAGGCCAAGGTAGAGGAGGAGGAGGAGGAGGAGGGGGAGGAAAAGAAGGAGGAAGAGGAGGAGAAGAAGGAGGAGGAGAAAAAGGACAAGAACAAGAACAAGAGGATGAAGAACAAGAACAAGAAGAACAGAACAAAAATAACAAGAAGAAATGGGAGGGGGGAGAAAGAGACAGACAGACAGACAGAGAGGGAAAGAGAGAGAGAGAGAGAGAGAGAGAGAGAGAGAGAGAGAGAGAGAGAGAGAGAGAGGAGAAAGACAAAAAAGAGAGAGACAGAGATAAAACAGATATACAGACAGAACAGAAATCCCCACTCTCAGTTGCTCTTTATCCTTTATATCGCCCTCAAAAGAGGGTATGTCTTCATCTTCGTCCGTCGGTGTGTTTGTCTGTCTGTCTGTCGACAATAGTACGCGAACACTACTGATCCGAATGTAACCAAACGTGTTTGGAAGATGTTGTTGCCCAAGGAAGAACGCATGACATGAGC
>CM031606.1:59836833-59839333 GCA_018398815.1 Conus ventricosus | reverse complement strand
ACACACACACACACACACAACCAAAATTAATAATACATTGCCCCCACAACAACGCATGAATCACAGAGTCCAGGATCTGTCAGTGTGAACGGCAGTCTGCTGTTGGGATGAGAGAGACCAGCTGTGCACGGAGCGCCTAATACGTGGGACCATTGACAATACCCATCCCCCAGTGAACCGGCAGATGACCGCACCAACAAGACGGCGACCATCACTGCGAGTGAGCCGCCCTGCAAGTGTCAGTCGTCAGCACCGTACCGGGGCTGCTGGCTAGTCCCCGGGACTGCAATCATCCATTCGTCAGTAATGACTGTGGTGTCTAGTCTGCGACGCAGCTACTCACAATTATGCCTGGCATTCCTGGTATGGAATACTATTGATTGAAATGGCATGGCGTGGTTTCGGGCGTGGTGTGGGTTATTTTATTATTGTGTTGTAGTTCGAGTGTACTCTTGTGTGTTAAACGATTTTTCGTTTGTTCGCTTGTCTTTGTTATTTTGTTTTTGTTTGTGTTTGTTGATTTTCCTCCTTTCCAATTCCATTTTGATAACTTTTTGACGCAGCCACTCCAATGTACATTTTCTTTGTAAGAGTACGGTTTATAAGCCTATGCTTGTTGTACTCCATTATTTGATGAACATTGCTGCAAAATTGTTCTCGAACAAATAAAACTTGTTTAAACCAATTATGCCTGGAACACGACCAGTCTGGTGCTTGGGACACATTTACTTTCGTATCCGAGGGAAAAGGGTCACGCTGTAACCGGGGCAAAGAGGGAAAAGGGTCACGCTGTAACCCGGGGCAAAGCTCCTCTGGAAGCTGGAACAGAGCTACACTCGTCTCTGGAGCAAAGCCGAAAATAATAAAAAAAAAACTGCTGTGGTACCTGGAACAAAGCTATTGTGATGCTTAGAACAAAGCCACTCTGGTGTGTGGTCCAAAGCCACTCTAGTACCTGTAACAAAGCCACTCTGGTGTGTGGTCCAAAGCCACTCTAGTACCTGTAACAAAGCCACACTGGTACCTGTAACAAAGCCACACTGGTACCTGTAACAAAGCCACACTGGTACCTGTAACAAAGCCACACTGGTACCTGTAACAAAGCCACACTGGTATTTGGAACAAAGCCACACTAGTACCTGTAACAAAGCCACTCTGGTATGTGGAACAAGCCACACTGGTACCTGCAACAAAGCCACTCTGGTACCTGTAACAAAGCCACTCTGGTATTTGGAACAAAGCCACTCTGGTACCTGTAACAAAGCCACTCTGGTACCTGTAACAAAGCCACTCTGGTACCTGTAACGAAACCACTCTGGTACCTGTAACGAAACCACTCTGGTACCTGTAACGAAACCACTCTGGTACCTGTAACAAAGCCACACTGTACTGAACAAAGCCACTCTAGTACTTGGAACCAAGCCACACTGGTACCTGTAACAAAGCCACTCTGGTATCTGTAACAAAGCCACTCTGGTACCTGTAACAAAGCCACACTGGTACCTGCAACAAAGCCACACTGGTACCTGCAACACAGCCACTCTGGTACCTGTAACAAAGCCATCAGGTACCTGTAACAAAGCCACTCTGGTATTTGGAACAAGGCCACACTGGTACCTGTAACAAAGCCACTCTAGTACCTGTAACAAAGCCACTCTGGTATTTGGAACAAAGCCACTCTGGTACCTGTAACAAAGCCACTCTCGTATATGGAACAAAGCCACACTGATACCTGTAACAAAGCCACTCTGGTACCTGTAACAAATCCACTCTGGTACCTGTAACAAAGCCACTCTGATACCTGTAACGAAGCCACTGTGGTATGTGGAACAAAGCCACTCTGGTACCTGTAACAAAGCCACTCTGGTATCTGTAACAAAGCCACTCTGGTACCTGTAACAAACCACTCTGGTATTTGGAACAAGCCACACTGGTACCTGTAACAAAGCCACTCTGGTATGTGGAACAAAGCCACACTGGTACCTGTAACAAAGCCACTCTGTACCTGTAACGAAGCAACTCTGGTATGTGGAACAAAGCCACTCTAGTACCTGTGACAAAGCCACTCTGGTACCTGTAACAAAGTCACTCTGGTACCTGTAACAAAGCCACTCTGGTACCTGTAACGAAGCCACTCTGGTACCTGTAACAAAGCTACTCTGGTACCTGTAACGAAGCCACGCTGGTACCTGTAACAAAGCCACTCTGGTACCTGTAACGAAGCCACGCTGGTACCTGTAACAAAGCCACTCTGGTACCTGTAACGAAGCCACTCTGGTACCTGTGATGAAGCCACTCTGGTATGTGGCACAAAGCCTCTCTGATATATGGAACACAGCCCCCTGGTAAATGGAACGAAGCCAATCTGGTATCTGTAACAAATCCGTCCTGGTACCTGTAACAAAGCAACTCTGGTACCTGGAACAAAGCCACTCTGGTACCTGTAACAAAGCCACTCTGGTGTGTGTAACAAAGCCACTCTGGTGTATAGAACAAAGCC
>CM031606.1:59829333-59834333 GCA_018398815.1 Conus ventricosus | reverse complement strand
CGACACAAGGCCATGTGTATGTTTGCGGCACAAGGCCATGTGTATGTTTCTGGCACAAGGCTATGTTTATGTTTGTGACACAAGGCCATGTTTATATTTGTGACACAAGGACATGTTCATATTTGTGACACAAGGACATGTTTATGTTTGTGACACAAGGCCATGTGTATGTTTGCGATACAAGGCCATCTTTGTGTTTGTGACAGAAGGCCATCTTTATGTTTGTGACACATGGCCATCTTTAGGTTTGTGACACAAGGCCCTGTCAACGCTTGCGACACAAGACTGTCTATGTTTGCTTCACAAGGCCATGTTGATGTTTGCATCCCAAGGCCATTACAAAAATGGTGGCACATCACGTGCTCATACTGTCCCTGGTCAGTTTTCCATTTCAATTCTACTTATCCAGAACTCATTGAACACCAGCTAAAATCATACCCGTCGGATATACCAGAACTGGTCAAGTTTGTACGTTACTGAATTCATGAGGATTCTTTCTTTCTGACACTGACAAAAGACATGCACATGCGCGACGTTTATCGAAATATGTCGACAACGAATCTATCACTAGGAAATGTGGTTAATGCTTTTCGTCTCACCCGGCACTCGCAGATATGAAACAATCAATGTGCCAGGAACGTAGCAGGTGCCACGAACGTGCAACTCAGGTGGCTGGAGCTTCGGTGTGGGTGTGTGTCCAGGACGGGGGAAATCGTGATGGTATTGCTTAAGTGCACTAAGTTGATGTATTATTAGTCAGGCTTAACACACCAAGGTTATCTTTGCACTCATACACGCATATGCACACTCATGCGCCCATCAAACATTCGCCTCTCTCTGGGAATGGGATGTCACGCATTCGTCTCTCTCCTAACACGACTGAGAACAAGAAATACAATTTCTATGCTACTTATAATTAATCATGAACAATCAAATCACACACAATGAAATATCAGAACATAAAAGATCAATACTTCCTAATCCCGGGTTATAATGAAATGACTTCTTACCTGGCCAGGTTTTCACACACAACACACGCTTTCACACCACACCACAGTTCTTGAACAAGTCTCTTCACGTCTTCTTCAGCACTGCTTGATGGTGATGCCCTTGGTTGACTGGCTCCAGGTTTCAGGACTGGGTCTTCGTGGTCGTCTCTGGGATCTCGACGTAGAACTCTTCTTCTTCATCTTCTTCACCCACCTCTGGGTTCAAATTCAGTTTGTCTGTCTTCACCCACTTCTGGGCTTCAAACTTAGTTTCCTTCTCTTCCAGCTTGTCTTTAACTCTAAGACCTTGCTGTCTCTTCTATCTCCCAGACCACGTTTCTCTCGACCCCTTTCTCTGTCCTGCTCACTCCTCTCCTCTCTCTCTCTCCTCTGCCTTCTCGCTCTCTCTCTCCTGGTGTTGTTCTCCTGCACGTTGTTCTCCCTCAGTTTATATAGGGATGGACACAAAGGATTCCCCTTCGGGCCATGCCTTTGTCCATGCTGCTTCTCAAACCCCTAGTTCACAAGTACCCTGAATTCTCCATTCGCTACATTCTCCCACACATCAGCATTTACACACATCCCTACCTAATTGATTAGCAAACAAACACTTAGCACCAGATGGACATCGAAATTTCCCGCCGAATTCGGTGGTCACTTAACACAGTAATTATCTTAAGGAGGGCTACTACAACCTCCACACGCATTCAGCCAGCCTGAGAATAGAACCAACACAGTGACCCACGGCAATACCATCCGAACGAATCCAAGACTCCTGCTCTTCACTGACTGTTTACAAAAGAACCTCAGCTGACTGAGCATTTAGCGCTCACTTGGAGCGCCGAGGTCGTAGTGGTTACATCCCTTCCCGCTTTCGCCACCGGGCAGGTCCGAACTCTCTCCTAGGTGTCATCTGTCATCTGACCACTTCGGCCTCCTTCACACAGTTCGGCCGTGTGCGATGGGTAAGGTACCCTGGTTAATTGGTCTATTACCTATTTGTATACTACGTACAACGTTCCTTTGCCTCCAAGCGTCTAATGCCTTTTGTGAGAGGTTTCACGCTCCTTGACAGTGTGTCAGCCACCACTGGTTTAAATAACTTTTATTTCAGAAACAAGTAAACAGAATACCTTCATGATTGTCAGGACAAATGAGCAACAAGCCCTGGGCCACCATTGTCCATTGTCAGAAAACAAACCGGTGTCGCCTACTATACAAGGCCTGTTTCTGGCCTCTTAAATCAGTCACAGTGCTTGACCTGTTCACGTAAGTAGATACTCACCTTTTCCTCTTCCTGGTCGGTTCCCGTCTCTCACGTCCAGCCAGACTGCCCCAGCCTGGTTCCTTTTCAGGGACTATCGGCACAGCATCACTGAGGTATGTCGACATCACCACTTCCGCAGCTGCTCTTGGGTCTGGTCAATTTCCGCTGGTAATTTCTACGCTACAGTTAAGGATTTGCAAAGTGAACGTCGTGTAGACACACGAAAACCAAAAATTCGCTTTAAACGGGATGATTTCACGTGACGTCTAAGTAAACGAAATAAGTACAGACTTGGCCGTCTATTCTGCTTTAAAGTCGATTTCAGATTGCGCAGTGTGTAAAAGATTGGTCGTAATCACATCATTTTGCGAATGGAAATATTGAAATATATCGGTTTCAGACTAGTTAAGGTCGTGTCTTGATGACTTTATGCCCGCAGATAACCATCATCAAGAACAGACGTTTGCTTTGACACTATCAACAGACGGCTAAAAACAAAAAGATGAGTGCAAAATAAAACCTCGGTCTCGAATTTTTACGTTACGCCAGGCGGACAAAATCAAAGTCACCAGCACAAGTACACAACGATGGAAAAACTCGCCAAAGCTTTCGTGTACAGGCGAGGAAGCGGTCGTGTGAGTCTTTCCTTTTGTATGTAATCGTGACCTCGTTTATTCGTGACGCGTCAGCAATTACAAAGACAAGAAGTAAGAAAGAAAGAAAGAAAGAAAAAGCGGCGGCGGCGCGCGCGCCGCTTAATATTCATATTCACAGTCTCTGCACACGCTGAATTCGTGTTTGGGGTCCGCTTGGGTGTTTTCGGTGTGGAGAAGATGAGAACGCGTGAGAGCACAAAACTTTATGTCGTGTGAAGCCGAGTGCGCCTGCCTAGCGCCCAATGCACTGAGAATACAGAAGGAAACACGCTCCCATGCAGAGATGAGGATGGGGAGAGTACGGTTTGGAGGAAGGGAGGAAACGGATAGGAATGAGAAGAGGGTAGGAAGGAAAAGATGGAGTGGGGATGGGTGTGGAGGGTGGGTGGGGGGTGATGACGGACAGAAAAAGACATAAAAAGACAAGTGTGTGTGGGCTTCAGTTTTTATAGGGCGTGTGCTGAGTCAGTCAGCAATGACAAGTGTATGTAGAGGAATAGAAAATGTGCTTGTAAAATACAATTTGAATAAAAGAAAAAGTGAAAAACATCCACACGAAATTATTCATGAGACAATATCCCATTTGCCCTCCCATGGTGTGTGTGTGTGTGTGTGTGTGTGTGTGTGTGTGTGTGTGTGTGTGTGTGTGTGTTGTTTTTCCCTTTTTTTTTTTTTTTGGGGGGGGGGGGGGTTGAGAAAGTGGAAGGCCAGAGAAGTAATTTAGCCAATTAACTTTGACACTGCTGAATTAAACATCTTCAAACATGCCTTTCTTGCAGGCCACGTGTATAACCTCCGGTTTCGCCTTGGAACCTCAGTGGATGTGTTGTTCTTTCTCTGTTCAGCGTTGCTTGTGTTTACCCGCGCTTAAAACGAAAAGTAAACACGCACGATTTTTTTTTCTGTACAAGCACATGGCATAAGTTACGTCAAAAACGAAGTGCCTTGACGTAACAAAAGTGCTTGTTACAGATAAAATACCTGCTTTTAAGCCATGTGCTTTCATGGTTTTGCCCACACGTGCTGTCGGGAACGTCCCACTAGTCCGAGGGTTCACTAGTCCGAGGGTTCACTCGTGCTGTCACGTGTTGTTAATAGACGGTTTTCGGAAAGCCTCAGGAAGGGGACAAACTACTGTTTCTGATCTTCGCAATTCGACCGAGCCTCAAATTTCGAGAACGGCGTGTAGGCCTATGCAAGTGTGTGTGTGTGTCTATGTATGTAATTTGGAAATAAGATGCAGTTCAAGTTGAACAGAGTTCACGCTGTTCGTGCACTTCATGCGATAATTAAAAACGGTTTGTTTCTTCTCCTGTCACAAAGATTTCCGAACATAAACGATCAGTCGAGTGTTCAGGAAGAAGTGTGTAAGTGTGTGTGTGTGTGTGTGTGTGTGTGTGTTTCTAAACTGAACGATCGCAAGGTTTCAGTGTTCAGGCACAGTAAAAGTCAGATCATAACGCCTGACCCTCAGAATTCAGTTTGTCTTGTTTATAGTCAAGCCGACCCCAAAAGGACATGAGGGCTATCCCTTCGCCACAGTCATCCTCTACATACTCTCTGGTATGTTTTAAGACAATCAGCCTAGAAGACGTCACCATCAACAGTGCATGGGGAAAAAATAATGGTGCCACATAATTAGACAACGTTTTCTTTATGACCTCCGTTCCTTAAAAACAACAATTTGTCTTGTTCGCATTGAAGATTGAAGTACATTCTAAACGGAGAGAACTTCAAGCCGCGGCTCTTTTTTCTTTCTTTCTTTTTTAATTGTTGTCTTTGGCTGTTTTTGATTTCTCTTTTGTTTATGGAAAATGATAAACCCATCAAGCAACATGACTGGCTGAAGTTTGCAAACTTCCTTGCGTTTTGTACAGATGAAGAGCTCAATTCACCTGTTGTCATCTGCTGAACTACTTACCATTTCAACTTTACTCTTCAAACAAGTCAGGGGAGATAACAATTTGTGACCCACCACGAGTTTTGAGGGATTTTAAATATACAGATATTGAAAATATGCAGCCCCCTTGTTAAAAAAAAACTAATTTGATATAAGATTATTGAGCAAGAGCAAAAAAAATAGGGCAA
>CM031606.1:59816833-59824333 GCA_018398815.1 Conus ventricosus | reverse complement strand
TCTTCGGTTTGTCTATAATTCCTTTGATTCCAGCTCGGTTGACATCTTTTTAATCAAATGCTGGTTTTGGTTTGTTTGTTTTATTGATATACTGATATAAAATGTTCAAGAGCTTTTGATACACACTCAGTTTTTTCTCAACATTTACACCGTTACGCCCTTCTTTTTCCTTACATTCACTTTATTATCTGTGCTGCAGTGTTCCCATATCGACACACGAAAACGGTTTAAGACGAACGACCATATCAGTCAGGTGGAATTATAGCCTACATCCTGCCCTCCAACCCTTTTCCCGCTTTAATCTCTCCCCAAACTCCACCCGTATCCCAACCTCCACTCTAACATCCACACTATTTTTTTTTCAAAAGTTATTGAACTGATTTAAAGCGAAAGACGCTCACATGCACGCACGCACGCACGCACGCGCACAAGAGAGAGAGAGAGAGAGAGAGAGAGAGAGGAGAGAGAGGAGAGAGAGGAGGAGAGAGAGAGAGAGAGAGAGAGAGAGAGAGAGAGAGACAGACAGACAGACAGACAGACAGACAGACAGACAGATGCACAAACGCACTCAAGCACGCAGATCCTGGAGGAGGTAACGGGTGTTTGATGGAGGGACTAATAGGTTTAAGAGCGTTAGAGAGGCAGGAAGAATGGGAAGAAAAGGGTTGGGGGGGAGTGGGGGGGGGGGGGGGGGGGGGGGAGACGGACGAGAAGTGGATTATGGCCGAGGCTGTTGCCAAATTGGATAGTAACTCAAAACTGCGAGCAATCCTGTATTGATCCAGCCCAATAAAGCGAATGTGGCCGTTTGAAAATTGCCTTTCTGCCAACGTTCGAAACCCGCTTCGTTCACGTCATTCGTAATGTTAGCAGTCGAACAACATGAACGTTACCACATTCGAATAACTCAACCCGATTTCTCTTAATAATGAATGTTCTTTGTAACAGGTGACATATGCCATGTTTAGAGTCTGATCTTACGGTTCAAAATATTTTGATTGTTTGGAGAAAAACAAAAACACGAAAAAACGTCAAGGCAATTCAAGTCATGTTATTTATAGCCAAGCCGGCCTCGATTTCAACACCCGGAGTATTTTTTTTAAGCGTACAATTTAAGTTCTTGAATCAATATTAGTTAAATTAATTTGTATTTTCTGTGCTTCTGCCGAAAGTTAATCCAAAGGTCAAACCCTGTTCTGGCTTCACTCCAACCCTAACCCAGTGTAACAATAATCCTAACCCATAACTGTTCAGAAACCTTCTGGATTTTTTTTTTTTTTTGATTTTTTTTATACTGTACCTGCTATTTCTGAGCCTGTAAGAATGATCTCCCTGATCATGACATTTGCGCTGAGCCTGACGTAGACTACATTTTCCCTGTTTATGGCCGGAACAAAACGTAAGCATCCGACATGTTTATCTCATTTTAGGTTAGAATACAGATAGTGTCAACATTTCAAAATGGTTTGTAATATGACATAATGTTCGGAAATGTTTGCATTGCTAGATATTATGTCACATTTTAGTATGTTTCCATAGCTGACAATACAATAAAGCGTCATACTACGATATGTTTGCATTAATGCAGAAAATGTCGTCACATTCCAAACTGTCTGCATTGTTTTAAATACGTCATCACATTCGAAAATGTCTTCATTGGTTTTTTTTACTTTGGCTATATTTCCCCAAACGTTTGCATTGCTTTAGAATCCAGCGTCACGTTCCAAACCCAAACTGTTGGTCAGCTGGCATAGGTAATGACGCAGTGTGTGAATGCAGCAGTGACACCTCAAAATGGTCCCAGCGTGTGAGTTCAAACACGGGATGAGCATTCAAGAGAGGTCCACGATTGTGAGTTTGGCACATTTATTTAGACTGCATGTTTTATTTTTACCAAGGACGAGCACTGATGCTGCTATACTTGTATACCCACAGCAGGCAGCTTGCGTACTTCCACAATATCAGTTGTCGTAACTTAATTGCCATTTTGGACTCTGTTTTGGGCGAAAATGCTTATTCCCAATGCTTTGCGTGTTCTAATCGTTTTTTGTTTTTGGGTTTTTTGTTTGTTTGTTTTGTGTGTGTGTGCGTGTGTGTGTGTGTGTGTGTGTGTGTGTGTGTGTGTGTGTGTGTGTGTGTGTGACTGTCCAGTCTCTCTATCCATCGCACACTTTCATTAGCATAACTGCTTCGACGTCAGACCAGACAACAAGAAAAGGCTCCAAGCAGTTCCACTCCGGGTGTCTAAACGAGGCTGGGAAAGGCTCCCTTACACGGAGCGAGCAACAAAGAGTGGAAACAACAAAGAAACGCGGAAAGGGGAAGAACAATGAATGAGCATGACAGACCCCGAGGGACGTGAGATGAGACAATACAGGCACCGCATAGATCCGTCTTTGTGCATCCTAGCTTTTGGCATCGGATCTTGCGGGTGCTCGACAATGAACTGTGAGAGGAACAATTCAGGAACCGTGTAAATCTGTCCCTGCATTTGAACATTCTACCTCTTGGCATCAGAGCTTGTGGTTCTCTGGCATCAGCCTGTTACAGTGACAATACGGGAGCTGTATAAATCTGTCTGTGTGCATTCAAGCTCTTGGCCTCTGGTATTGTTGTTGTCTGGTATTAATCTTCCCCATGGCCGTGGTCGCTGTTCCAATGTCCAGCCGCTGCCAAGATTGATTTCAGAAATACACGATAAGTCCTGATCGTAAGATAGTCTCACATATTTTCGGACTTAGCCGTTTATTTACTGTATATGTTTCCTGGCAGGTTATCAGGTCCCAATAAATAAATCGATATAACTGCTTCTGTTATAAAGCTTTAAGATTTTCATTTTATCACCAAGCTAATAACATACAAGCAAGCAACAAACACTCGAAAAATTTAACACACTTAAGCACGGAAATATTCTTTAATGAAAAAGAGAAGAAAAAGTTTCCGTAGCCAGTCGGCCGTAGAGGCTCTCAGAAGTTCACAGAATATGGCGTCACATTCCAAAATGTTTGCATTGTTTTAAACATGCCATCACATTCCAAACTACCTTACTGGTTTAAGAATTTCACTTCATTTTCCCAAAATGTTTGCATTGCTTCAGAATTCGGCGTACGTTCCAAACTGTTTGCGTCAGTCGGCGTGTGTAATGCCCGCGGTATGTGAATGCAACACTGACACTTTTCAAATGCTCCCAACATGTGAGAACAAGCATGGGATGCGTATTTCAGAGAGGTTGTTCACGATTGTGGGTTCGGGCAGATTTACTTACACTATAAGCTGCATGTTTTATATTTTTACTACAACCATGCATGGACGCTGCCGTACTTGTATTTCCACAGCAAGGAAGTTGCGTGTTTCCACATTGTCAACGTGTCGTTGGTATTTGACTGCCATTGTGGACGCAGTCTCAGGCGAAAATGCTCATTCCCAATGCCATGACTGTTCCAATCATTGTTTTTTTAATCGACAATCCAATCTCTCTGAGAGTTACACACCTTCGTAAGCATGACTGCTGCAACGGGAAAAGGCTCCATCCAGTTCAATTCCGGATGCCGAAACGAGGATGTGAAAACTTCCTTACACCGCGCGAACAACGAAGAGTAGAAATAACAAAGAAGCGCAGAAAGGGGAAAGAACAATGAATGAGTGTGACAGACCCCGAGAGACGTGGGTGTTCGGCAACAATGTGTGACAGGAACAGCACAAGGGCCTTATAAATCTATCTGTGCATCTATGCATTCTTGCTCCCGGCGTCGGACCTTGTGGTTCTCTGGCATCAGTCTTCGACAATAACAATACGACAGCCGCATAAATCTGTGTGCATTGACACTCTTGGCCTCCGATTTCTTGCTGTCTTGCATTAATCTTCCACAGAGGCCGGAGTTCACAGTTCCAAAGTCCAGCCGTTACCAAGATTGATTTCTGATATACATGATAAGACCTCCTGAGCGTAAGATCGTTGTCCTACGTAATTTATTTCGGAATGAGGCGTTTATTTTAACATACATCTCGGCTGATTGTCAGTTCACGTTGAATTAATGGGCAACTCCTTCCATTGTAAAGCGTGTAAATTTTCATTTTGTAATTAAACCCAGTAACACACACGAATGAATAATTATACCTGAATAGGGAGAAGAAGAAAAAATCGAAAGATAGGCCGTTAGTTACCGCAAGGACACAGACAAACATAGCACAGGACAATGCACAATCTGTGCGTCTGTGCATCTATGTTCGTGTCTGTATCCTTGGCGGTAGCTTACCCCCTCTCTTTCGAAATTTTGTTTCATTTTCCGCCCTCAGTCACTCTGTTTTGAAACTAAATAGGGAAATTAAACTTTTTTTTAGAAAAAATAGAAGAAAGAAAGCGTAACATGTTCCAAAGCCTATTGGCCGGAGAGGCAATTAACTGCCAGGTTTTCACCGTGTCTAGGGCACTGACTGATGGAAGCCGGAGTCCAACCATCTCCCTCAGCCGCCTTTTACTTCCCAAAGCTGAAGCAGGTACCGATTCACTGCCGGGTGAACAGAACTCGTTTCAAGCCGAAAGCAAGGCGACCCTGCTTGTGGTTTGAACTCCCGACCGTTAGCTCGGCAGGCGAAGGCTCTAACCATGTGACTACGGCCTCCTCTTTCAAAATGAAAAAGACCGGTCAGCATAAAGATGAGCAAACAAACAAGCTGCATTCCGCTTGTCTACTTTCCCAGGAGTGTGTGTATGTGTAGGAATAGAATTCGCCAGCAACATACAAGAATTTCTTGCGTGGTTATTATACCTTTTGCTCTTACTCTTTCTAGTCGCGGGCATAAACAGGTTTTGGGGGATAGAAGCAAATTTAACAACCGAAACAGATGTGGTTTTACAGGAAATGTCTTTGAAATATCAACAGGAAGATTTCATTTAATTGTTCACTCATGCACATTCATCAATTTGGTTTTTGTTTATACATTCATTATTTATTCATTTATTTCACTCATTCAAGCATTGTTTATTGATTTATCAGCAAAACATTAGTCATTATTTTTTTCATGTGTTCATTTGTTTATGTATCTGTAAATGTGTATCAAAGAGACACTAACCAAGATCATCCCTACTACTTCATCCTGTACTTACATCTCATTCTTTTTTTCTTTTTTTCTTTTTTACTTGTCTTTGCTTCGGTGTGTGTGTGTGTGTGTGTGTGTGTGTGTGTGTGTGTGTGTGTGTGTGTGTGTGTGTGTGTGTGGATACCCTCCATACCGCTTTAGTGGTTTTAATCTCACATCTCTGACTCCAGCTGCAACGTGCACAGAAGACCCACGCTGTTACCATGCTGCAGCCACTCTACCGGGATACCATTGGAAGCAGTCAACACCAGGTCGCCACAAGGCAACCCTCCAAAAGACAGGCAGCGCTGCACCCGACTCAAAATGGCGGTATTCAGTGTTGCCCTGCTCCTATCCATTCTACACTCTGTTTGAATCTGAGCTTGTGTGAACATACTCAGTAGATGTCTAGATGTGTCAGGTACAGGGTATGTGGGCAAGCTTGGAACATCCTTTTTTTTTAAGGATGTCTCCTTGTTTTCTCTGTGTGCTCTGTGTATCAATTTGGGGTTATGAGCCTGTAATTATTTCGTTATGGGAGCAAGAGTGACCCTGCGTGTTTGTTGTTAACTGTTAACTGTTCTGTATCTCATTTACGATTTCCTTTCATATCAGTCAACCTGAGGCTACCTGTACAAACTATCTTTGAGGATGTTCAGAAGATCTGTAATAGAAAAAAACAACAACAGAATATCATCAACGGTTCGGTCATAGACCATCTTTAGGGCTGATGACATTAAATGAAGGACAAGTAAATACGTATAGGCAATGACATATAGAAACACATACGAGAACGGACGAATACGTGTTTAAAGAGGTGTGTATGTCTATGTGTGAGTTTATGTGTGTCTGTGTGTGTGCGCGTGCACGTGCGCGCGCGCGCGCGCGTGTGTCTGTCTCTGTGTGTGTGTAATGGGGAAAGCAAAAAAGAGGCAGATAAAGAGAAAAAGCAAGTAGAAATAGAGAAAAGGAAGCGGAGACAGTGGTAGAGGAGGAGTCTTTGGTTTAGAAGAGGGCGCTTGAGGGTGTGTATGAGGAGAAAAAGAAAACGCGGAAGTGAGAGGTGTGTGTGGGGTTGGGATGGATACTTCTATATATAAAAAAAAATTTAATATAGCAAATGGATTGTCCATATGTGCATGTCTCTATGTGTATGCATGCCTGGATGGAGGAGATGGTATTTGGGGTGTATTATGTTTTGTTATGTAGATGGGGTGTGAATATTAAGATGGTGGGTTGGGGGAAAAGGGGGAAGGAGTGTAGAGAGAGAAGGATGGAGGAGAGGTTTGGGAAAATGAAAGAGTGGGCAAAGAGCTGGAATGATTCACACTAAAAAGTCAGTTGTGGGAGTTAAATCCATCACAGATTTTGGTGCCAAGTCGAGAAATGATCCTTGACTCCATGAATTTTGTTTCTGGAGCTGAGGAGTGGCTTTGTCAAAACAGCATGGAGGGAGATGTGGATCTGACTGTGACAATGAGCGTTGAAATGAATCCCCACTGGTGTTGGACAACTGGATGGCTCTGAGGTGCTCCACAAAGCGTTCGTTGAGGGTACGATATGTTCCTGGATGTTGGAAAGATGAGGTTGCCTGTATTTGCTGCTGTTCATCCGTGTATTTGTTTGACAATATTCAGGATCGAAAAGGCCGTGCCAGTCTGGAATAAATGTCAGTTTGCATTTGTTCATTTTTCCACTTGTTGTTGCCGTGTAGATGTGTCAGGTACAAGGTACATGGGCAAGCTTGGAACTTTTTTTTTTTTTTTTTTTTTTTTTGGGGGGGGGGGGGGTTGTTTGTTCGGTGTGCTCTGTGTTGTCATTTCTGCTAAGTCCCCAACCCCTGTCATAGAAATTTCACCGTTGTTGTTGTTGTTGTTGTTGCTGTCGTTGTTGCCCTTTTTTAACTTTCTGTGTTGAGTATTCCAGACCTCTGAATAAAGACACATGTCTCAAGTCGATGATCAAGACCTTCAGGGAATATCTATACACATGACAATTAAATCCAGGGCCTTAGGACACGTATCAACTGCTGGCATCGGAACCAAACTGACTGCATCTTGGAGGTAACCCCTGATTCAAAAGTTACCACAAAACCGAGGGAGAGACGGCTGTAAGAGTCGGGGGGGTGGGAGGAGAAGGATCGAATGAACTAACGAACGAACAAAATGTGTTTTAAGAGAGAAAAGAATGGTCACTATGGGCTTGCTTACGTCTTGTCCTCAATAATGAAAAAGAAACAAAATCAAGAAGCAAAAATTGATAAACAAATCACCTCTCCTACTCCTGTCCCTCCTTTCCTTCATCTTCCCTCAAGTATATGTATGGAAAGCACAATCATAATAAATACATACAATACACGTGTATGCTAATACATCCATACACAATTATGTATAAGCAGTGCAAGTATTCAAACTGATCATA
>CM031606.1:59796833-59811833 GCA_018398815.1 Conus ventricosus | reverse complement strand
TCTGTCTGTCTGTCTGTCTGTGTCTGTGTGCATTTGTGTTTGTATGTGTGTGTGCGTGTATGTTTGTATATTTGTGTAAATGTGTGTGTGTGTGTGTGTGTGTGTGTGTGTGTGTGTGTGTGTGAGAGAGAGAGGAGAGAGAGAGAGAGAGAGAGAGAGAGAGAGAGAGAGAGAGAGAATTTTTGTTGAATCATCCTCGAAAGTTTATAATATATGTCTAATTTCAGGATCGCATCCCCCATCCCCACCCCACCCTCCACCCCACAAGAAAAGAAAAAAGGTCTATATGAACACGTCGTTCAGGTCGTCCAGAACAGGGTAAGTAATCAGGCTCCGCCACAAAATGATGGTGAAAACATGTTGTTATAGGAGAAGTATTCAGGCTCCGCCACAAAATGATGGTGAAAATATGTTGTTACAGGAGAGGTAATCAGGCTCCGCCACAAAATGATGGTGAAAACATGTTGTTACAGGAGAAGTAATCAGGCTCCGCCACAAAATGATGGTGAAAACATGTTGTTACAGGAGAAGTAATCAGGCTCCGCCACAAAATGATGGTGAAATCATGTTGTTACAGGAGAAGTAATCAGGCTTCCTAATAAAATGATGGCAAATCATGTTGTTACAGGAGAAGAAATCAGGCTTCAAAATAATATGATGACGAAAACATGTTGTTACAGGAGAAGTAATCAGGCTTCGCAACAAATGAAGGTGAAAACATGTTACAGGAGAGGTAATCAGGCTTCACAACAAAATAATG
This sequence comes from Conus ventricosus, assembly GCA_018398815.1. Lineage (NCBI taxonomy): Eukaryota > Metazoa > Mollusca > Gastropoda > Neogastropoda > Conidae > Conus > Conus ventricosus. The sequence continues at coordinate 59,811,073 of CM031606.1, read as the reverse complement.
ACAAAAACATGTTGTTACAAAAGAAGTTTGGGAGTTCGGCAACAAATTGATGGCGAAAACATGTTGTTGCAGAAGTATTCAGGCTCCGCAACAAAAAGATGACGAAAACATGTTGTTACAGGAGAGGTATTCAGGCTCCACAAGAAAATGGATGGTGACGACATGTTTCTGTAGACTGTTCAAACCCAGTGGATGTAGTGTCTGCAATTTACTTATCCAGAATGCCTCCCGCTGCAGTCGTTTTTGTTTTGTGTCAGAGTGCACTTTCTCTCTTTGGTAGACAGTTTATGTTGGAGAGTGAGTGTTGTGGCCTTTTGAAGTGTGATGTGATTTGAGTGCCTATGATTTTATTCATGTTTGATCTGTGTTGGTAAAACCTTGTTTGGAGATTGTTCATTGTCTCTCCAACATATTGTGCGTCAGTACACATGTCACAAAACAGGAGGTTGACATTACTTGTTTCGTGTGTCATTCTGTTGCGGAGCTCGAAAACCTCTCTCGTTCTGGACAATCTGAACGATGTGGATTCCACAAGGCGGATCTGTTATAACAGACGCTTCTCCTTCCCACATTTGCAGGATCCAGGACAGTTGTCAACAAGAGCTGGTAGGCAAGAGGGCATGAGCATAGTCCTCAAGGAGTGGCAGTTCCTCTCTGGCACTAAAGGAGGTTGAGGGACTGCTTTTTTCATCCTCTTGCTGTTGGTGATGGGGATTTGATGTAGCTCTCGTGTCCAGGATCTCAATGGTGGGTTGGCAGGGTTGTGTGTCACGATCAGAGGTGGGCGAGGTTCTGATGCTTCTTTTGATTTGATTTATACTTGAGCGCCTCTTGTCGGGGAATCCGTCGGACTGTTTCTGCTGCTGTTAGGACAATGTTCTGCTTGTAGCCACGTGTCTGGAAGCGTTTGGACATTTCCCGGACCCTTTATTCAAACAGCATTGTCTGAACACAGTCTCTTAAGCCTCAGGAACTGGCTGAATGCAATTCTTCTATGTACATGTGCAGGATGACATGACTGGGCACTAAGATAGCAATGTGCATCAGAGCGCTTTGTACAGAGATCTGTTTGAAGGAATCCATCTTTTAGGGAAATGGCTATATCCAGGAATGGGATACTGCATGGCGGTGTTTCGGAGGTGAACTTGATGGTTTCATAGTTTCATATATATACATGTGTGTGTGTGTGTGTGTGTGTGTGTGTGTGTGTGTGTGGTGTGTGTGTGTGTGTGTGTGTGTGTCTGTCTGTCTGTCTGTCTGTGTCTGTCTGTCTGTCTGTCTGTGTCTGTGTGCATTTGTGTTTGTATGTGTGTGTGCGTGTATGTTTGTATATTTGTGTAAATGTGTGTGTGTGTGTGTGTGTGTGTGTGTGTTGTGTGTGTGTGTGTGTGTGTGTGTGTGTGCGAGAGAGAGGAGGAGAGAGAGAGAGAGAGAGAGAGAGAGAGGAAGAGAGAGAGGAGAGAAGAGATTTTTGTTGAATCATCCTCGAAAGTTTATAATATATGTCTAATTTCAGGATCGCATCCCCCATCCCCACCCCACCCTCCACCCACAAGAAAAGAAAAAAGGTCTATATGAACACGTCGTTCAGGTCGTCCAGAACAGGGTAAGTAATCAGGCTCCGCCACAAAATGATGGTGAAAACATGTTGTTACAGGAGAAGTATTCAGGCTCCGCCACAAAATGATGGTGAAAACATGTTGTTACAGGAGAAGTAATCAGGCTCCGCCACAAAATGATGGTGAAAACATGTTGTTACAGGAGAAGTAATCAGGCTCCGCCACAAAATGATGGTGAAAACATGTTGTTACAGGAGAAGTAATCAGGCTCCGCCACAAAATGATGGTGAAATCATGTTGTTACAGGAGAAGTAATCAGGCTTCCTAATAAAATGATGGCAAATCATGTTGTTACAGGAGAAGAAATCAGGCTTCGAAATAATATGATGACGAAAACATGTTGTTACAGAAGTAATCAGGCTTCGCAACAATTGAAGGTGAAAACATGTTACAGGAGAGGTAATCAGGCTTCGCAACAAAATAATGACAAAAACATGTTGTTACAAAAGAAGTTTGGGGAGTTCGGCAACAAATTGATGGCGAAAACATGTTGCTGCAGAAGTATTCAGGCTCCGCAACAAAAAGATGACGAAAACATGTTGTTACAGGAGAAGTATTCAGGCTCCACAAGAAAATGGATGGTGACGACATGTTTCTGTAGACTGTTCAAACCCAGTGGATGTAGTGTCTGCAATTTACTTGTCCAGAATGCCTCCCGCTGCAGTCGTTTTTGTTTTGTGTCAGAGTGCACTTTCTCTCTTTGGTAGACAGTTTATGTTGGAGAGTGAGTGTTGTGGCCTTTTGAAGTGTGATGTGATTTGAGTGCCTATGATTTTATTCATGTTTGATCTGTGTTGGTAAAACCTTGTTTGGAGATTGTTCATTGTCTCTCCAACATATTGTGCGTCAGTACACATGTCACAAAACAGGAGGTTGACATTACTTGTTTCGTGTGTCATTCTGTTGCGGAGCTCGAAAACCTCTCTCGTTCTGGTCAATCTGAACGATGTGGATTCCACAAGGCGGATCTGTTATAACACACGCTTCTCCTTCCCACATTTGCAGGATCCAGGACAGTTGTCAACAAGAGCTGGTAGGCAAGAGGGCATGAGCATAGTCCTCAAGGAGTGGCAGTTCCTCTCTGGCACTAAAGGAGGTTGAGGGACTGCTTTTTTTCATCCTCTTGCTGTTGGTGATGGGGATTTGATGTAGCTCTCGTGTCCAGGATCTCAATGGTGGGTTGGCAGGGTTGTGTGTCACGATCAGAGGTGGGCGAGGTTCTGATGCTTCTTTTGATTTGATTTATACTTGAGCGCCTCTTGTCGGGGAATCCGTCGGACTGTTTCTGCTGCTGTTAGGACAATGTTCTGCTTGTAGCCACGTGTCTGGAAGCGTTTGGACATTTCCCGGACCCTTTATTCAAACAGCATTGTCTGAGCACAGTCTCTTAAGCCTCAGGAACTGGCTGAATGCAATTCTTCTATGTACATGTGCAGGATGACATGACTGGGGACCAAGATAGCAATGTGCATCAGTGGGCTTTGTACAGAGATCTGTTTGAAGGAATCCATCTTTTAGGGAAATGGCTATATCCAGGAATGGGATACTGCATGGCGGTGTTTCGGAGGTGAACTTGATGGTTTCATAGTTTCATATATATACATGTGTGTGTGTGTGTGTGTGTGTGTGTGTGTGTGTTGTGTGTGTGTGTGTGTGTGTGTGTGCAGAGAGAGAGAGAGAGAGAGAGAGAGAGAGAGAGAGAGAGAGAGAGAGAGAGAGAGAGAGAGAGAAGGCAAACAAGCAACGTAAACAAATACCTTCACATGTTTCGAGTGGCTGCTCTTTTTCAAAGACAACAGATTGTAAAGTAACGTCAAAAGTGGAGGACATCATTGGGTTCACGCTAAAAGAGAAATTGCGTCATGACCGTAATGTCATCACGAAGTCTAAAACATCATCCTGTTGTTATCATTTCGTCACATGTCACCCTCACTAATATACTTACACGCCCACCCCTGACTCTCTCTCTCTCTCTCTCTCTCTCTCTCTGGTTTTCATTATGTTAGTTGTACCAGAGGGAGCAACTGAGTCACTATCAAATGCAAGGGAACTCAGTACGTGTAACTAATGATTAGTCATATGTGTTCATGCCTTGTGGATGCTTTGTTTGTAGCTTACGAATCCAGAATGTTTCTCTGAGATCTCTTTGAACGTCTCTATATACTGCACACGATGCTTCTTGTGCTGCAGAACATCTCGTGGCGAATGGCGAATGTCTCGCCACAAACGTCACTAACGTGCTTCTACTACATGCTCCCTACAGATGACACAGCGTATGTGTGTGTATATGTATGTGTATATATACATATACACATACGCTGTGTCATCTGTAGGGAAACATGGGTATTCCCGCTGTTAAAGAAGCTCTGAGAGAGAATCCCTCACCTTTGCAGGTACCTGAAAGTTGCATTGTTGAGGGTTTAAAAATTGCCCTCGATAACAATTGTTCAGCCTACACAGATGGAGAGGGAAAGACTGTCTTCGCCAAGCCCAAACCATGGTACTGCAATGGGACCCTGCCATGCTTGTGACTTTGTTGATGTCTTCATGGGCAGCTTAGACAATAAGCTCATGCAGGATTGCTCAGTCCCTTTGCTTTCCTCTCTGGCTGAACCTGAACGGCGCAAAGAGCTTAAATGCCTAGACTGGAGCAGTATCGAGATGATGTATCACCATTCTTCCCAACAGCGAGGACCGTGAATCATTCTGCAAACACCTGGATGACTGAATCCGCCAAATATTAAGTGGACAGTAAAATTTGACAGACAGGTAGAATGTCGGATATGAAACTTTCAATAGTTGATGGTGTCATAAAGACAGATGTCTTTTCAAACATTGCCATAGTTACCTTCCAAAGAACAGTTGTCACCCTCCTTCAGTGTTCAAGGGTCTTCTAACAGGTGTTGGTGCCAGGCTGAGAATGTTATGCAGCGAAGTATGACAGACTGCCAGAGAGACTCACAGAGTATTCCAAGTATTTTACGATCGCTGGTTGGAAATTTGAGGCAGCACTTGAACAACTCAAAAGGGAGCTAACAGAGACGAGGAATTCTCATCAAGCAAGAGAGACATCCCAAACCCAAGAAATTGGCTTGGGTCACTCAGTATACCATCTAAAAGAGAAATTATTAAACAAAATTACACATCCTGTATTCCAATCCAAAAAACAGGACCATTTTCCCTGAAGAAATGCTTCATTGGTGCTGATGGAGAAGACGCAACTTGGCAGAAATGTACAAACCTACAGTACCACGTCGCCATCCTCTCCATGGACCTATGAACAGACCTGGATTTTTTGTATGCTGTGCCCGCCGATGTGACCTTTGTGCACATTCCAGTGACCTGATTGGACTAAGAAGCCCATGGGATGGGCGCTACTGGCCCATCAGACAGCACATCACTTGTTCGACAAAAAATACCATCTACGTCATCAGATGTCAGAACCACCCAGACTCATGGTAGTTGGGTCCACCAAGGACCTCAAAAGAAGGTGGGCCAATCACAAATCAGACTGCAACAAGCAAATGGCCCAGCGATGTGGAATTGCCAGACACCTCGCCCAGACTGAGCACCCTGAAGACAAGGCTCTGCCTTTTCTTTCCATCCATCCCATCGAACAAGTTGCATCTGAAGACCAAACTCCTAGACAGAGAGACTTACTGGCAGGCCAATTTGGGTACTGTCTTTAGGGTCTCAACTCCCGTACAGAACTCAGAGCATGCACAGAATGAGAAACAGGATTCTGTATTAGAATGGTACAGTGATAGGTGGGACTCTATAGAGTGCAGTGGAAGATGGGGTATTCAGGGTGCAGTGGAAGGTGGACTTTCGGGGTTCAGTGAAAAGGTGGACTCTGCAGTATGCAGTGAAGGTGGGACTCTACAATGTGCAGTGGAAGGTGGACTCTATAGGGTTCCGTGAATGGTGGACTATAGCAGGGTACAGTGGAGGGTGGACTTTGCAGGGTGCTGTGGAAAGGTGGGACTCTGCAAGATGTAGTGAGGGATGGGTACAGGGTGTGGTGAAAGGTGAAACTACAGTAAAAAAGAAAATGTGACGTCATTTTTAAATTGATGTAGTCTACTATGACGTCAATAGTATTGATGTCATTGCTGCTAGAGTGAGATGTACTTGCATCGGTTCCTGGAAGAGCCTTTTGGCGAAAGCTTGAAAAATGAACTCCGTGGGCGGTGCTGACTACTTATTTTTCATCATATACAATATATATATTTATATTATATATATATATATTATATATATATATTAATATATATATATATATATATATATTTTAGTTAAAGTAAGTTAAAAGAGGAATCTTAAAAACTATCTACAAATTTGTTTCAAGCGTGTTGCGCTGTCATCAGGATCCTGATGACAGCGCAACACGCTTGAACAAATTTGTAGATAGATTTAAGATTCCTCTTTTAACTTATTTTAACTAATGTTGCTCCCAAGGGGTTGAGCACTTAAAAAATTGTTTTAGGCATTTTAAATCTAGGTCAGTTCGCTGGTCTTGTCCTCATCTGGGGGGCATCATGGTGGGTCCTCATAGGAGGTTCTGTCTGGCTCGCTGGGTGGGGCTCGACTCTCGCCCTGCTACCGGTAAATGTAGCCGGTACCACCTGTCGCATAGATCGGGTAGATAGAGCTCGACAACCTGGGAAATTTGTCCATCTAGGTGAAGGAAAACCTGAATCTAAACCCCCCGCTGCCTTGGGGCTTTTACCCACTCACGGGAAAGGCTTGGGGAGCCCCAACCCGAGGAAAAACCCGGAGCCGGAGTCCCTAAAGGCGGCTTAAATTTTGTCTTCAACGTACCCCGGGCCAACTCCTGCGACGCCTTGTCCCAAATTTTGGGCGGCTCTCCCTTTTCCCTTTTTGGAAATCCATCAGTGTGGGAGGGGGGGGGAATCTGCTGCAGGGGAAAAAACAGTTGATTCCCATACCAACTCCCCCCCAGGCTTGCCCCCCGGGAGGGACCTTCAGTTTTCGCTGCAAAGCGTCGAAAAAAACCCGGGGGAACGCATTTTAAACCGGTTATAAGCCATCCCTCGTTGGCTTTAGAGCTGGCGCCGGGGGTTTTGTTCCCGGGTCGGGGGGGAGAGATCACATCTATTGGACACTCCCCCCCGCCTCAAGTGGGCAGCCCCCAGCCAATGGGGTGCTGTCTCGCCACAGTTTCGCCCCCTTACTGGGTGCGTGGGGCTCAGGGTACGGAAGTACTGACAAAGCGGACGCAATCATCACCGGGCAAAAGAAAGGGGGAAAATAAAAATTTAAAAAGAAAAACTCCAGCTCTCAAGCGGGGCACCGGGAAATGAAAGGGGACAATGACCCCTGGACTGTGGGAAACCGACCCCCCGGCTATTAGCGATGTCGAAAAGACCCCTTCCATCAACGATGAACTTTGAGACCCCGGGTCGACATCCCCAAACACTGCAAGAGACGAGGCTTGCTGACCGGGAACCCTCCGAGAAAAGGATTTTCATTTTTTGGAAAGGGAAAGGCGTGAAGACCCCAAGAGATATGGCGTTGGATTTGCTGCCCGGGAAACCCTCTTTGGGGGGAAATGATAGAACCCTCCCAAAAAAAAGGAACTGAAAGACTGCAAACCACTCCGCCTCAACCCCACCACGGTTTCCGTCAAACCGGGATCACGTCTATGCGCCAACACCCAGCCCCCCAAAAAGGAAAAAAAGGGACGAGTTCTACAAATCAGCTCAAAAACTCATTACCAGGGACCCCCAAAAGACGAGCAACTGTTATGCTGGGTGCCCTTTAAATTGCCAGAGTGGGGCGCTGCCCAAAGACTCCGGGCCCCCTGGGGGTTCGGAAAGTTTGGTGGGGGAAAGATAAATGAAAAGGGGCAGCGACTCCGGGAGAGTGCTAAAACCCACCCCCCTCGCATCACCAACCCTTTTTCCCAAAACCAAAGCCTCAGCAGAAATGCCCTGGAGACACCCTCGCCCCAAGCATGGCCCCAGTAGACCGTTTATCATCAGGGGGTCGGCCTTGATTTTTCCCCTTTTTACTCGCACCCTTCCAAAAGCCCCGACTGCGACACCGATCATTTCCTGGTGTGCTGAAAGATCAAGTCCAGCCAAAGAAGATAATCGCGGGGCCCTAAGGGCAAACCTCGCATCGAGTGAACAAGACCACACATCCTGACAAGGCGGCGGAATTTACCCAACCCTTTTCCCCGGGAGGTGTTCGACTCGGGGACCCTCCTGGTGGCCACCCCTTTGAGAGATGGGCCCACATCAGAGAGAAGTACAAAAGCACGGCCATAAAATTTTTTGGAAAAAAAAAGCAACCAAAAAACAACGATGGTTTGGGGGCCAACTCCCCCAAACATCACTCCACCCATAGAAGAAGCCGCTTGCGCCCACCTGGAATACAACCCGTTTCCCCCAGCCAAAAACGTTGGCAGGTGTACAGACTGCAAAGAGAAAATTTTACGAGTTTAAGCAAGGCGTGCGCAAACGATTTCCGGGCCCTTCCAGCTATGTAAAAGGGCACCCAGATATGGGTGATAGGGAAAAACATCAAGGGCTTGTACGAGGGCCCCCAAAAAAACCCAAGGGGCCCCACCAAGAAGACAAACAGCCCCACTAAAGTTTTCCACGGGCGGGAAACCCAGGACAAGGACAAGCAGATGGAGCGATGGGGGGAAAACATTTTTTCCAAATTGTACCCAAGACGAACCACGTCCCCGGGCCGGGCCCCTTAAAGGGCGATCGAAAGCCCCCCCTCATGGGGGGAACGGATGGGGAAACCACTCTGGCGAATTTAAGAAAGCAATCATGGGGCCTTTTGCCCTCGGGAAAACCCACAGGGAAGGAGGGCATCCCCACCAAAAAAGTATCAATTGTGGGGGCCCAGTGCCGCTTGAAAAATCTGCACAACCCCCTTTTTTTCAGTGCTGGGGGGAAAGGGAGCATACCTCAAGACATGGAGATGCCAATTTTTCCCACATTTTAAAAGAACAAAGGCAAACAAAAAGTGACTGCAATAATACAGGGAAATATCTCTCCTGAGCATTTTTGGGAAAAAGGGATTTGCAAGATTCGTCCTGAACGGTTTGGCAAAGCTCCCCGACGAGTGTACCCAGAGTCGCGTGCGGGTTCCGCTCGGAGAGATCAACCATGGGACATGGTTTTCTCCATAAACCAGCTGCAAGAAAAAATTAGAGAGCGGGCCAAAAGCCCTCTTTCGGCCTTCTTTCGACCTGCCCAAAGGCATTTGATCTTGTCAGCAGAGAGGGCTCTTTAACGTCCTACAAAGATAGGTGCCCCCCAAAGACTTTTGAGTGTGATCCAGTTTTTCCCCACGCCCCGGACATAAAAGGGGCACATCCCAGAAACGCCCCCGACTTTCAGACCCTTCAACATACGCGTGGGTAAAACAGGGCTGTGTCCCGCTCCCACCCCCCTTTGGCATCTTTTCGTTTGTCCTGCGAAGCACCCCTTTTGGGACATCAACTGAGGGTGTTTTACCTTCACCCCCGATCAGAGGCCCCCGACTTTTCCCCAACCTGGTCGGCTAAAGGCAAAGAGAAAAAGTAGGGGTTTATTTCCCATCAGGACATGCTGTTTGCAGGGGACGTGCCTGGCCCCCACACCAAAGGCAGAGTTACGGTCTGAGGGAACGGCTTTGAAAAAGGCTTGTTTTTGATTTGGGGGCCTGAAAAAAAGCCTGAAGAAGACGAATGTAAAGGGCTCGGGGGATGCTGAAACCCCGCATACCATCAACAACCATAAATTAGAGGCCGTTAGGGCCCGTTCACGTACCTCGGTTCCACCATCACCGCAACCTCTCTCTGGAACAGAGATCAACAGAAGGAAGGGAAGGGGCCCCTTTCCACCCCGGGCCCGAAATATCTCGAGAGTGGGGGAACAACACATGTTAAAATTGAACACCAAAATTGCTGTGTTTTTGAGCCCCGTGGGCTAACACTCTCCTGTTTGCCAGCGTTCCCGGACCCCGGGATGCCTACAAGAGAAAGGCTGAGTGCCTTCCCCCCATCGCGTCTCCCGGCCCATACTTGGGTTTACTGGAGTGATCGCGTGACAAACAACGATTGCTTTAGCGTCAAAGATTCCCCCATACCACTCTTCTCCGTCACGTCGCCCCAGGTGGCTGGGTTTATGTGCCCTCGAAGGACGACGGGGGATCCCCAAAAAATTCTGTACCAGAGGTTGCCTCTGGGAAAGAGAACAACTGGAAGACCAAAAACCCGCTTTAAGGAGGTTTTGCAAGCGCGGGCCTGAAAAAGGGTCTCGACATCGACAAAAAACAAACCCGGGAAGAGTCGCCCCCGGGCAGATCCAGCGGGGGACACCTGTGAACACGGGCTGGAAGCTGGGGAAGAGGGAAATTTGGAAGCTTGCCGACGCAAACGTGCCAGAGAAAAAAACAAGCAGCCCGCTGCCAGCAGCGGACTCGGCCTTCAAAATGCATCAAATGCAGCAAGACGGCCCCCTCCCCCTGGGGGTTATACAGCCACCCGCAGATCGTATTGGGCCAACGGGAAAAAAAATTTTAAAAGGGGGCCCAAATCCCTCGTCTTTCCCCCAACTAAAAGGGTGCCAACAACATAATATATATATATATATATATTAAATATATTTTATAAAATAATTTATATATATATATATTATATATATATCACGAACATTATGAAGACCCTTTTTAAAAAAACTAAAAAAAGCTTTAACCGTCTAGGGAAACAGCATATGTTTTAAAAAATATTAAAATGGAAAATTAAAATCAAAAAGCTTGTTTTTCCAACCTTTGCCTTTTTCCTCATCAGGATCCCCGATGAAGCAAGAGGGGTCGAAACAAACTTTGGGGTTTTAATAAATTTCCCTTTTAATAAATTTCTTAACAATATATATATATTATATATTTTAAAATTTTTTTATATATATATATATATAGAGAGAGAAGAGAGAGAGGGGAGGGGAAAAAGAGAGAGAGAGAGAGAGATACGCGCGCACCGTGCCCCCCCCCCCCCTCCCCTCTCTCTCCTCTTTTCTCCCTCCCCTCTCATGCACATAAACACTCACGGGGCGCGTACACACACACACACACACGCACGCACGCCGCACGCGCGCAAAGCACGCACGCACGCACCAAAAACCACACACACACACCAAAACACACACAACACAAAACACCACCACCCACACATGCACGATGCACGCATTTCACATTTGCATAAAGAGACGCAAAAAAAGACAGATAGACAAAGAGAGAAGAGGCAAGTTCTGACTGGCCCAAAAAGAGACAGAGAAATGAGAGACTGACGATGCAAAAAAGCGAATCCGGGCAGGAAAGGGGAAAAAAAACGGGGTCGGGGAAAACTCACTTTCGACACGGGAAAATTTTTGCCGGACTCGTCTTTTCTGAAAAATTCCGTTTTTTTTCCAAATTTCTTTTTTAAATTGTCAAAGAAAAGGAAAAACACTAAAAAAAAAAACCGGGGAAAAAAAAAGAAAAAAAACAAAAGAGCAGAAAAGAAGGCCAAAAAAAAAAAGAAAAACCTTTTAGGAAAAAACCTAATTAAGTTCGTCACTGGTAGGGGGAAACCCAAACCCCTTGTCTGCATTTTTATCCGCAAGTGAGCCTTTTCAAACTCTGTGGGGTGGTGTGTGGGTGTGTGTGTGTGGGTGTGTGGGGGTGTGTTGTGTGTGTGGGTGAAATGTTGGTGTTGGGGCGTGCGTAGTATCAAAGGGCACAGGGACAAAAATTCCTATGCCGCCCCTCGCGGAATGGTGTGTGGGGGTGTGTTTTGTGGCGTGCGCGTCGCCCTGGGGTGTTGGGATGGGGTTTTGCGCGTGTGGGTATGTGTGTTTCTTTTGTGGTTTTTTATGTGTGTGCACGCGGGCTTGGGACCTCTCCGCCCTCTCTCCCCTCATTTTTCCCCTTTCACAAACTTTTCTCTCTTCCCCTTCTCCCCTCTCTCTCTCTCCCCTCCCCTGTCTCGTCGTTTTCTCTGTCTCTGTCCCCTTTTCTTTCTCTCCTCTCTCTCTCTCTCTCTCTCTTCTCCCACACACACACCACAAACACACACACACACACAAATTTGGGGCAAAGCACACACCTTTCCACGACACGTGCGCGCGAGTGCACCCCGCGCACACGCACGCACTCACCAAAACACCCCGCGCCCCGCAAACACACACACACACACACACACACAACACCACACCCCAAATACCACACACACACATGTGCGCCGCCCGAGCGCGCACGGGGGCCCCACGCACACACACGTTATCCCACGATGTTTAGCAAATAACATTTTTTTTAAGCAAGGCCTTTTTTGAATTAGTCGGCTTGATGGTTGATTTGCTCTTTCAGACGTTTTCAGTACCAATTTTTTTGGAAAGAGGGCTGGGGGGCGAGATGAGCAGAATGAGGGTGGGTTTTGGGGCGGATTTCCCCCCACCACCCACCACCCCCGCCACCACTTTACCCCCCTACCCCCGGGACCCCCTTACCGTTTTATATACGCACGGTTGCTAAAATTTGGGTTGGGAACTGAATTTTTTTCTTACGTTTTTCCCTTTTTGATGAAAGTCAAACAAAATTTAAAACAAAAAAATGGGCCCTTTGATAGTTTTTTTTCTTCCAAAGTTCATCTTCCCCGGTTGATACTGTTCCAATGTTTTTCAGTCCCCCCAAAAAAATGAATTTCCAAAATGAGATCCCGGGGGAAAAAATTTGGCACCAGTACTCTTTTAATGGCTGGCATTTGCCAAGTTTGGAAATTGGGGAAAAGTGATTAAACTTTTCCCTTGATGGGAAAACAATTTCGAGTCAATTAAAAGCATGTTTTTTGTAGCCAAAACCCGTCACAGCATCACAAACCCGGTTTTAAGCAAGATTTTTAGGGTTTTTGATATGTTTGTTTTTTTTGGGGAATGGCGTCCAAACTCCAAAAATTGGGTTTTAATAAATCGTGGAAAAATTTTTAAAAACTTTGTATTTAAATGGAAAGGGGTTCGGCTCACATTTCCCAAAATGTTTTTTTTAAAATGGAAAAGGGGTGTGACGTTCGGGAAATTGTGGCATTAATTGTAAAATTTCCATCGCAATCTGTCGGAAGGTTTATTTAAAATTTTAAGGCGCGCGGTATTTTTTGGGGGGTTGGGGGGGGGGGGGTTTTTTTCCCTTGGGGGGCAAAATGGGGACATGGCGTCACATTTTTTAAATATACTTGTTAAAGGGAAAATGAAATCATATTCCAAATGTTTGCAATGCTTTTAGAAAATGACGTCACATTTTAAAATGTTTGCAAATTTTTAGAAAGGCTTTACACATTCTGTAATATTTGCATTGTTTTAAAATTTGACTCACTTCCAATTTTGCTTGTTTTAGAATATGAGTCACTTTTCCTTAAAGGGGGCGTTGTTTCAAAAATTTGTGTCACATCAAAAATGTTGCAATCTTTTAAAATGTGACCACAATCCCCAAAATGTTTGCTTTTTTTTAGAATATGACGTCACACCCCCAAATGTTTGCACGTTTAAAATAGGAATTACTTTCCCAAATTTTTGCATTGTTTTAAAAAGGGGCGTCACGTTTCTGAAAGTTTGCACTTTTTAAGAAAAGGTCACTTTCCAAAATGTTTGCATTGTTTTAAAATAGGGTTACACCCCAAATGCTTGCATTGTTTTAAAATATGGGTCCGCGAAAGTTTGCCGTTTAAAAATATAGCGCGGGACCCTTTAAATTTTTGCATTTTTAAAAAATATGGCTCACTATTTCCAAAGTTTGCATGTTTTGAAATATTCTCACATTTGAAATTTTGCATTGTTTTAGAATTTGACGTCACATTACAATTACTTGCGTTGTTTTGGAATGGGGCGTCACTTTCCCTAAAGTTTGCATTTTTTTTAAAATTGGCGTCACTTTTAAAAGGGGTTGCATTGTTTTAAAATATGACAAACATTCCCAAATATTTGCTTGTTTTAATTTGATTTCAAATTCCCAAAGTTTATTTTTTTTAAAAAATCGGTCACATTCCCAAAGGTTTGCTTGTTTTAAAAAATACTTTTGGGAATGTGAGTAAAAATTCAAAACAATGCAAACTTTTGGGATTTGACTTTTCCCCAAAAGAGCAAACATTTTTAAAGGACTGGGGGACCAAAGGGATGGTGGTAAAAGGGGCCAAAGGAAAAGCAAAAAGACGTTTGTTTTCAGGAGATTGGAAAAGAAAAAGCAAAAAAGACCCCAAAAAAGCAGTCCGCAAAGCCAGAAAGGGGCAAGGAAACGTGGAGAAGACCCCAAAGAAGCTCATGGAATACTTTGCCAGGCCCCTTCGGGACACCCATTCTAGATCTTTTAAAGACCTTTCCCCCTTATGAAAACCCCGGAAGTGGGGAAAACAGACGACCTGCTGCCCCCTCTGCCATGGAAAAAAAAACAGGGAGCATGTCCAAGCTAAAGAAAGTGCCGGCCAAGGAAGGTACCATGGGCCAACCAAGTGCCAAAGAATTGTACAAGTATTCGGGCTAGTCCCAACAAACAAAACGGAAAAACGGACCCAAAACACCCGCAACATTCTTCAGGGCAGGGGGCAGCAAATCATGGCCGGAAAAACAACAGTGC
>CM031606.1:59791927-59796733 GCA_018398815.1 Conus ventricosus | reverse complement strand
CTATCGCGCGCGCTCCCCCCCCCTCCTCTCTCTCTCTCTCTCTCTCTCTCTTCTCATGCACACATAAACACTCACGCGCGCGTACACACACACACACACACGCACGCACGCACGCACGCGCGCACGCACGCACGCACGCACACACACACACACACACACACACACACACACACAACACAACACACACACACACACACACATGCACGCATGCACGCATGCACATTTGCATAAAGAGAAGCAAACAGACAGATAGACAAAGAGAGATAGAGGCAAGTTCTGACTGGCAAACAGAGACAGAGAAACTGAGAGACTGACGATGCAAAACAGCGAATCCGACAGGAAAGGGAAACATACGAAGTCGGGAAATCTCACTTTCGACACGGAATATTAGCCGGACTCGTCTATCTGCAAAGATTCCGTTTCTTTCCAAATACATTGTTAAATTGTCAAAAGAAAAGAAAACACTAAAAAAAAAACCGGAAAAAGAAAGAAAGAAAAACAAAAGAGCAGAAAAGAAGCCAAAACAAAAAGAAAAACCTTTGAGGAACACATAATTAAGTTCGTCACTGGTAGGGAATCCCAACGCCTTGTCTGCATTTGTATCCGCAATGTGAGCCTCGTACAAACTCTGTGTGTGTGTGTGTGTGTGTGTGTGTGTGTGTGTGTGTGTGTGTGTGTGTGTGTGTGTGATGTAGTGTTGGTGTTGTGCGTGCGTATGTATTCATAGACACATGTACACATACATATGCGCGCGCTCGCGGAATGGTGTGTGTGTGTGTGTGTGTGCGTGCGCGTGCGCGTGTGTGTGTGTATGTGTGTGCGCGTGTGTGTATGTGTGTTTCTCTGTGTGTTTATATGTGTGTGCACGCGTGCTTGTACCTCTCTCGCCCTCTCTTCCCCTCTATGTTTTCCCATACACAAACTCTCTCTCTCTCTCTCTCTCTCTCTCTCTCTCTCTCTCTCTGTCTCTGTCTGTCTCTCTGTCTCTGTCTCTCTCTTTCTCTCTCTCTCTCTCTCTCTCTCTCTCTCTCTCACACACACACACACACACACACACACACACACACACATAGGGGCACGCACACACACATACACACGCACACGTGCGCGCGAGTGCACGCGCGCACACGCACGCACTCACACACACACACACGCGCGCGCAACACACACACACACACACACACACACACACACACAACACACACACACACACACATGTGCGCGCGCACGCATGCGCGCACGCGCGCACGCACACACACGTTATCTACGATGTTTGCAAATAACATTTTTCAAGCAAGGCCTTTTTCGAATTAGTCGGCTTGATGGCTTGATTTGCTCTTTCAGACGTTTTCAGTCACTCATTTTTGGAATGAGGTCTGGGAGCGAGATGAGCAGAATGAGGGTGGGTATGGGTCGGATTCCCACCACCACCACCACCACCGCCACCACTCCCTCTCCTACCCCGGCACCCTCTTATCCGCTTTTATATACGCACGAGTTGCTAAATTGGATGGTAACTCGAATTTCTATCTTACGTTTCCGTTTTGATGAAAGTCAAACAAATGAAAGCAAAACTGGGCATTTGATAGTTCCTTTCTTCCAACGTTCATCTTCCTGGTTGATACTGTTCACAATGTTTGCAGTCAAAACAATATGAATTTTACCAACTGCATGATCCCGTGGAATAATCGTCACCAGCTACTCTTTGACATGGCTGGCATTAGCCATGTTTGGAACTTGGGATCATGTGATTAAACTTTCCGTTGACTGGAATACAATTTCGAGTCAATTAAATGCATGTTTTTTGTAGCCAAGCCAGTCACAGCAGTCACATCCAGGTTGAAGCAAGATGTTAGTTTCTGATATGTTTGTTTTCTTTGGGTAATGGCGTCCATACTCCAAAATTGTTTGTAATAAATCGTGAAAATTCCAAATCATTTGTATTAACTGGAAGATGGCTTCGGCTCACACTCCGAAATTGTTTGTTTTAACTGGAAGAAGAATGTGACGTTCGGAAATAGTGGCATTAATTGTAAATATGCCATCGCAATCTGTCTGCATAGTTGATAACATTATAAGGCGCGCGGTATTTTGAAATGTTTTTCTTGTTGCAAAAGTGACATGGCGTCACATTTCAATATATGCGTTGTTATAGAACATGACGTCATATTCCTAAATGTTTGCATGCTTTTAGAATATGACGTCACATTCCCAACTGTTTGCACTGTTTTAGAATATGGCATCACATTCTGTAATATTTGCATTGTTTTAGAATTTGACGTCACATTCCCAAATCTTTGCATTGTTTTAGAATATGACGTCACATTCCTAAATGTGGGCGTTGTTTCAGAATATTGTGTCACATTCAAAAATGTTTGCAATCTTTTAGAATGTGACGTCACAATCCCAAATGTTTGCATTGTTTTAGAATATGACGTCACATTCCCAAATGTTTGCACTGTTTTAGAATATGGATTTACATTCCCAAATGTTTGCATTGTTTTAAAAATGGCGTCACGTTCTGAAATGTTTGCACTGTTTAAGAATATAGCGTCACATTCCTAAATGTTTGCATTGTTTTAGAATATGGCGTTACATTCCCAAATGCTTGCATTGTTTTAAAATATGGCGTCACGTTCGGAAATGTTTGCACTGTTTAAGAATATAGCGTCAGATTCCTTAATGTTTGCATTGTTTAAAATATGGCGTCACTATTTCCAAATGTTTGCATTGTTTTGAAATATTGCGTCACATTCTGAAATTTTTGCATTGTTTTAGAATTTGACGTCACATTACCAATTACTTGCGTTGTTTTGGAATATGGCGTCACATTCCTAAACGTTTGCATTGTTTTAGAATTGGCGTCAAAATTCTGAAATGGTTGCATTGTTTTGAAATATGACGTAACATTCCCAAATATTTGCATTGTTTTAGAATATGACTTCAAATTCCCAAATGTTTGCATTGTTTTAGAACATCGTGTCACATTCCCAATGTTTGCATTGTTTTAAAATACATTTGGGAATGTGACGTCATATTCTAAAACAATGCAAACATTTGGGATTGTGACGTCACATTCTAAAAGATTGCAAACATTTTTGAAAGGACTGGGGGTGACCAAAACTGAATGGTGGTCAAAGGCCAAAGGAAAAGCCAAAAGAGACATGTTGATTCAGGAGATGTGAAAAGAAGAAGACCAAAAAAGACTCCAAAAAGCAGTCCAGCAGAGCCAGCAAGGGCAATGGACAACGTGGGAGAATGCACTCCAAAGAAGTCTCACTTGGAATGACATTTGGCACATGGCCCCTCTCAGGATCAGCTTCATTCTCAGATCTGTATATGACCTTCTGCCCTTAATGCAAACCTGGTGAAGTGGGGAAAACAGACGATCCTGCATGCCCCCTCTGCCATGGAAAACAAACAGTGGAGCATGTCCTAAGCTCATGTAAAGTAGCCCTGGCTCAAGGAAGGTACACATGGAGGCACAACCAAGTGCTCAAAGAGATTGTACAAGTAGTCTGGGCTAGTACCAACAACACAAAACGGAAAATCAGGACTCCAAAAGCACCCGCAACATTCTTCACGGCAGGAGGCAGCAAATCATGGCCAGGAACAACAGTGCCACTCGGAACATGCAGGCAGAGTCTGCTGGGCGGGGCAGATGACTGGGAGTGCACTGCAGACCTCCCGGAATGGAAGAGTCACCCAGAGATCATCAGCAAGACTGGCATGAGACCAGACATAGTAGTCCACTCTCAGTCAGCCAAGCAGCTGATCGTGATCGAGCTCACGGTGCCATATGAGAACAGAATGGAGGCAGCTCAGATCTACAAGACTGAAAAGTATGCTGATCTGGCAAACAGCCTGAGGAGAGAAGGCTATCAGGTCAAAGTCCTCACTGCAGAAATTGGAGCTAGGGGTTTGTAGGAACGTCTGCATACAGCCTCATGAAACAGCTCTCAGTTGCAGGGAGGGAAAAACCAGAGCCCTGAAAGCAATGGCAGAAGCGGCAGAGAGGTGTTCAAGCTGGATCTGGTCAAGG
Source organism: Conus ventricosus (assembly GCA_018398815.1). NCBI lineage: Eukaryota > Metazoa > Mollusca > Gastropoda > Neogastropoda > Conidae > Conus > Conus ventricosus. The sequence continues at coordinate 59,792,691 of CM031606.1, read as the reverse complement.
AGGAACAAAAGTGAACTTCATAAGGCTTAACTTTCCTACAAATATCAGGTGTCCCAGTGGCTCAGTGGTTAGAGTGCGAGTCATTAAGTGGAAAATGAGCATGTCCAGAGGGTCATGGGTTCGAATCCCAGTCATGGCTCGTCCCAAGATGGGGAAAAAAAGGGGCACAGCAGAGGGACATCCGGAGTCATGAACCGGGTGTGGCCCAACCCCCTAGAGTCTCAGGAGATAAGGGCCAAAACACTTGCTGGAAGGGGCTTCTCTTCTGAGGACTCTCTGCTGCCACGCTCTCCACGAGTTTCTTTCTACTGGCGTCACGTTCTGAAATGTTTGCATCGTTTTAGAAAATCGCGTCACATTCCGAAATGTTTGCATCGTTTTAGAAAATCGCGTCACATTCCGAAATGTTTGCATCGTTTTAGAAAATCGCGTCACATTCCGAAATGTTTGCATTGTTTAGAATATGGCGTCACATTCCCAAATGTCTGCATTAAATTTTAGAATATGGCGTCACATTCCCAAATGTGTGCATTGTTTTAGAATATCGCATCACATTCCCAAATGTTTCCATTGTTTTAGAATATCGCATCACATTCCAAAATGTTTGCATTGGTTTAGAATATTCGTGTCGCATTCCAAATTATTTCCATTATTTTAGAATATGGCGTCACATTCCAAAATGCTTCCATTGCTTTAGAATTTGGCATCACCTTCCGAATTGTTTGTGTCGTTCGGCATACGTCGTCTCAGTCTGCTGCATTGGA
>CM031606.1:59784427-59786927 GCA_018398815.1 Conus ventricosus | reverse complement strand
AGGGAGTATATGTGAATGGTAGATGCTCTGATGTGTTTGTCTTGAGGTATGGTGTCCAACAGGGGTCTACGCTGAGTCCTCTTCTTTTTGTTCCGTGTGCGACTCCTGCGTATAATGCCATCAGTCGTCACTGATATTGCATGAGAGCTTTGCTGATGAAACTCAACTTCATCAGTCGACCTTTGTCGCTGAAAATTGAGGCACTGATGTCTTTGACCGAGAAGTTAATCGCTAATTTTAAGGACTGTCGAACTCTCACTTAACGGCAACGTGGATAAGACTTAACTTATGCTAGCCTGTCCCCATATTAAAACAATGAAAATGAAAAGAAAAAAAGAAAGAAAGAAAAAAACTTCAACAGCTGTTGTTTTGTTTTTCTTGAGTCTGTTCTGATAAACGACACGCCCGTTTCCTTACTTCTTCCGTTCAATCTTAGATAGTTCTCTCTCTCTCTCTCTCTCCCCTCTCTTCCTCCTCTCTTCTCTCTCTCTCCTCTCTCTCTCTCTCTCTCTCTCTCCAAAGGGGAAAATTTCAAACATCTGTAAAGTCGGCTGTTTGAAATTGCACAGGTTGCAGGATCAGCTGTATTCGTCATTATCTGTCTAGTACGCATCCAAAACACACGTGTGCTCTTTTATCTTCTGAAAGATGGATTGCTCTAATTATCTTTTTACCGGCTTTCGCAATAATTCTGCCAGATTTATTTTCAGAGGTGGTAAATCTTGCTGCGTTTCTCTTTTTCTCCACTCTCTCCACTGGTTGCCTGTTTTCGGCCGGAAAGATGACAACTACTTACTCTGACTTGTTCCTGCTGCCAATGGCTCTGGGCTAAAGTATCTTTCTGAATCCCTCCGAATCTATACTCCGTCTTGCCACCCTCGCTCTTCGAGCCTTACTTTTAAACTCCGAGGGGATATGTGTTTCATGGTGACTGGAAAAATCTGAAGCACACACACACGCACACACACACACACACACACACACACACACACACACACACACACACACACACACACGAACGCACGCACACACGCACGCACGCACACAGACACACACACACACACACACACACACACACACACACACACACACACACACACACACACACACATCGTCAGATCCAGCAAGGGTACAGTATGTCACTCCGTAACTGGAAAAGCACAGAAGTGTCGAGCAATTTGTTGGCACGTAACCCACTTTCATCGGCACCATCATAATCACGACGGTGCGTCGTATGTATGAGAGAGAGAGAGAGAGAGAGAGAGAGAGAAGAGAGAGAGAGAGAGAGAGAGACAGACAGACAGACAGACAGACAGATACAGAGAGAGACTGTTTGTCAGACAGACAGAATCAGAGAGAGAGAGAGTGAAAGATACAGACATAGAGAGAATCAGAGACAGACAGACAAACCGACAGGCAGACAAGACAGACTGACAGAAAGAGAGAGAGAGAGAGAGAGAGAGAGAGAGAGAGAGAGAGATGATCTACCGTTTGCCCACTCGCTTTCGTGGCTTGTGTGTGTGTGTGTGTGTGTGTGTGTGTGTGTGTGTGTGTGTGTGGTCTCTTGTTAGAAAGACTGAAATCTAAACTATAAAATGTGCAATAAAGAAAGGAAGAAACGCAGTATCTGACAACAGTGCTTGGCATCAAACCGCTGCTACCAACAGAGTTGACCGAGTCTAGGTCTGATGAAGCGCCTAGATAGAAACTTGAAAGAAAAACACTATTTTTTTTTTCCTCTGGCATTTGTAATTTTGAAAATATTCTACTGCGAAATTGTTTTCTTTTGACGTGAAGTAAAACGGGTTACTGCATACTGTTGAACAGCGAACAGTGGGCGCTACGAAGCTGTTCAAGCACAACGATGCACCCGAAGGTGCGGATGGGCATTTGAGGACAGTACTTCTCTGGCCCCCACCCGCATTTTCCGATGTATCTTTGTCTCAAACTGAAAAGAAGCTTCGCTGTAAGCGGAAAACACTAAAACATGACTCTGTAGAGTTTAGAGGGATGGAATATGTAGGCAATATTCTCAACGCTCAGGCAGTGCGGCATTATTTTCAAAATCAAATAGTTTCCTTGACTGGGTAAGAGCGTCGTTCAGTTTTTTTTTTTTTTTTTAAATCGACGTTCCACTTCTTGATCTTCGCTTTTATTTTTCATTTCTTGTTTTTCGCAATCGTGGCAAAGCTCAGAAAACAACAACAACACGAAAGGCTTTTCATATGGAAAGTGAGAAAGAAAACAACAACAACACGAAAGGCTTTTCATATGGAAAGTGAGAAAGAAAACAACAACAACACGAAAGGCTTTTCATATGGAAAGTGAGAAGGAAAACAACAACAACACGAAAGGCTTTTCATATGGAAAGTGAGAAAGAAAACAACAACAACACGAAAGGCTTTTCATATGGAAAGTGAGAAAGAAAAAAACAACAACACGAAAGGCTTTTCATATGGAAAGTGAGAAAGAAAAAAACAACACGAAAGGCTTTTCATAT
>CM031606.1:59776927-59779427 GCA_018398815.1 Conus ventricosus | reverse complement strand
TGGTCTACAGTGTGCAGAATGAGTAGCTGGGGTTATTTTCAGCAGCACTGTGTATAATATCATTCAGATCACGGTCTACAGTGTGCAGAATGAGTAGCTGGGGTTATTTTCAGCAGCACTGTGTACAATATCATTCAGATCACGGTCTACAGTGTGCAGAATGAGTAGCTGAGGTTATTTTCAGCAGCACTGTGTACAATATCATTCAGATTATGGTCTACAGTGTGTAGAATGAGTAGCTGAGGTTATTTTCAGCAGCACTGTGTACAATATCATTCAGATCACGGTCTACAGTGTGCAGAATGAGTAGCTGAGGTTATTTTCAGCAGCACTGTGTACAATATCATTCAGATTATGGTCTACAGTGTGCAGAATGAGTAGCTGAGGTTATTTTCAGCAGCACTGTGTACAATATCATTCAGATTATGGTCTACAGTGTGCAGAATGAGTAGCTGAGGTTATTTTCAGCAGCACTGTGTACAATATCAAGAATAATTATAATCCTTTACATGGGCTGGCTCATTGATTGTTTGAACAAGACTAAACGTGATTAACTCACTGGTCAAAACGTTTTCTGGAGTTGACACCCACCGGTTAGGACAAATAATACAAAATTCAAGGGATCCAGGAAGTTCTTCAAAGGAGCAACGAGTCTGGCAGGTTACTCTTTTTTGTTGCACGGTGGCCTGTGCAGGAGAAAGCAAGATACTAATTGACGGCGGATCTGCAGGGTCGTTTCAGCTCGTTCAAAAGACCGCTTGGAGGAAAGGAACATCAGCAGCACTAGCACAGTGTTCAGCAAGGTAGTCCTTGACCTTAAAGGGAAGGCCACACCCACGGATGATTGGGGTTTTACGTCGGGTGGGAGAGCAGCGTGCAGCCACTGGTGGTAAGTCACAGCCCTTCGTTCGTCACGAGACTCACGTAGCCAGATTTCAGTCCGCGAGCAGAACAGCCGTATCAATGTCATGTGCACGGACTCTGCGGCGGATAGCTGAACGCTGGGCCGTCGTGCCAGCAGCCTATGCTGTGAACGCTGACAAAATGACAAGCGCAGCTGACCGGGAAAAAAAATGGGAGTTTTGAAGGTGAATGGGGATCAGGCTGGACAGGTTTCGGAGACCTTGAGGTCACGTGGGCCGGGAGACGTCAGAGATGAAGGGTGGCACGATCCCATTTTCAGCCACTGTGCGAACCCACATTATCATGATTATTATCATTATGCATACTTACATAGCGCCTATCCTCGGCTAGAGACCAAGCTCTAAGCGCTTTATAGTCCACACTCGTTTATACAACTGGCTGCCTACCTGGGTAATGCCGACTGAAGAGCTGCCAGCTGACTACGGAGTAGGCTACACTTCCTGCCTCATCTCGATCTGGCCATGTTCTGTGCTGTCCTCACGATAGCAGTGTGTACCGGGTAAGTTCCCGCCAACAGGTTCTTCAGATGTGCGATCAAATCCGGTTGAAGTCGTGCGCCTATGGTGTCGGCGGCTCTCAGTTCATCTTGAGGGCAACTTCGCCGACCTTTTAAAGGATGGAAAGCTTAACCGCCGCGGAGAGTCCGCGCTGCCCAGCCAGTGGCTACACACACACACACACACATACACACACACACACACACACACACACAGTGACACACAAACACACACACACACACACACACACACACACACACACACACACACACACACACAAACACACACACACACACACACACACACACACACACACACACTTACACACACACACACACACATACACACACACACACACACACACACACACACACACACACACACACACACACACACACACACACACATTCATGCGCCAAGGCCTAAGAGTCGAGTATTTGTATACAAGCACAATCAGATTGCTTTGAGATGTTTTTTTTGTTGTTGTTGTTGTTTGTTGTTTTTTTTTGTTAAACTATCTGAAAGTTGATACGTTTTGTTTTCTTTCATATGTCCATCAAGGTACATGCCAGATGGTTCCAAACAGACAGATGAAAATGAAAAGAATGGAACTATTGTTGAGCAAGGTTAGGGTCACGGGTGAGTGCAAAGGCTTGGAATGTGAATTCGGGTAGGTGATGGCTTATGTATTACTAGATTATGAATGCCATCCATAGAAATCCCGGGGGGAAAAAAAGAAAAACAAGGCATAAAATAAGGGGGGGGGGGGGGGGGCGGTCATTTGATCTGTTACCAGTTTAATATAATTCTATTGCTCAATTTTATGCTGTTCCTCAAAACGCATAGAGACACTATGTAGTGATTTGTGCAACATCCGAATTGTGACGTGTGGCCAACTCCACACAAAGTAATGCCACATACAAATTTGAATATAAACTCACAGATGAACCGAAAACAATGGGGGAAAAAATGCTTCCACCCACGTGCTAAATGAGCCGTGCCTTCTGGGCGGCTGCCTCTTTGTAATCCGGATCCCCAAAAAATAATTGACAAGCAGACATCAAATAACTTAATATACC
>CM031606.1:59747085-59759585 GCA_018398815.1 Conus ventricosus | reverse complement strand
AGACAGACAGAGAGACTGGGTAAGAGACAGAGAGACACACAGAGAACCGACAACAGTATCTCATGCGTTGCGAGCTACCACTCCTACAAAAAATACAAGAAAAAAAGATAATCAAATGAAAACCGCCCCACCAGACAGAAGGCGCATCACCCTGTTTCTTATCAACAACTGTGACCGCAAAATGTCTCCTTTATCGACCGTATCATTCGTTTCGGGAGCTTTCTGCGTTGCCCTTCGCCGCTAGGGTCAGGAGAGTTCAACATGTTGTCAATTATTGTTGTTGTGCCTTAAGTTCCTGAGCCTGTGTGAGCCTCTCTCTCTCTCTCTCTCTCTCCTCTCTCTCTCTCTCCTCTCTCATCTCTCTCTCTCTCTCATACACAAATATCAGGCACACGAAGGCGCGCGCGCGCGCGCGCACACACACACACACACACACACACACACACACACACACACACACACACACACACACACAACACACACACACACACACACGCCGCGCGCGCGTGGGGACGCACGCACGCACCACAGCGGGTGCCCATGCACGCTCTCACGCAATCACGCACGCACGCACACTTGTACGCACGCACGCACACACACACACACACACACACACACACACACACACACACACACACACACACACACACACACACACACGCACGCACGTACGTACGCACGCACGCACGCACACGCACACGCGCATGCACGCGCGCGCGCACGCGCACACACACACACACACGCACGCACGCACGCACGCACACACACACAACACACACGCGCGCGCGCACGACCAAATCATATAATCTATCACAGAGAATCTCAGATGCGTCAGTAATAAATGACACCAATATGCATCGTCAAATCCCATCCCCTCGCAGAAAGCTCCTTCGCACAGATCTCTCTCTCTCTCTCTCTCTCTCTCTCTCTCTCTCTCTCTCCCCCTCTCTCTCTTCTCCTCTCTCTCTCTCTTCTTCTGCTCTCGAACAGAAAGGGGAACGGGGCCCCAACTCATCACCGTCTCCATCCTAACCCCAAATGGCAACCGTACAGGTCAGATGCTAAGACAAGGAGCCCCATTACGGGCGCAAAAACTCGTCCCTCTTTACCAACAACGGAATGTAAAGGTCCTTTGTTATCGTCCGAGATAAGATCATCGCTTTTATTGGATTGGCGGGGCAGGAATGTACGGATACGTGTCCGGTTGCGGGGCCCGTTTGTGTGATGCACAGCGTATGTTTACATGGGCCTTTCCCGTACAAAAGGGCAATTATGTGTATACAAAAAGTTTCGCCCGTTCGGGATCTTGAATATATTAAGATGTCGGGCTGTAAAAAAAAAAAAAAGGAGGGGGGGTTTTTTTCCGTAATTTTTCGGAATGGGGGGGAAAAATGGAAAAAGTGGCAGAGACAGCACAGGAACAGAGACACACAAGACAAAAAACGAGACAAAGAAAGCGGGGGGAAAAGGGGGGGGAGGGGAGAAAAAGAAAAGGGAAAGGGGGGGCCCCCAGGAAAAGGCATTTCATCCTCGACCACCCCAAGCCTTGACAAAACCCCTTGCTCCCCCCCCCTTTAGCCCCTCTCCCTCCCCCCTTCCCCCCTCTGCCCCCACCCCCCCTTATCTCCTCTCCCTCCCCTCTCCCCTCCCCCCCTCCCTTTTCCCTTCCCCTCCCCTGGGCCCTCCACCCCCCCAATTCCCTCCCCTCTCCATTCTCCCCTCCCCCCTCCCTTTCCCCTCTCCCTCTGCCCCCTCCCCTTATCCCCTCTCCCTCTCCCCCGCCCCCACCCCCCTTTCTCCCCCCCTCTCCTTTCTGCCTCCACCCCCTTTTTCCCCCCTCCCTCTCCATTCGCCCCCACCCCCTTTACCCCCTCCCCTCCCCTCTGCCCTCCCCCCCCCTTATCCCCTCTCCCTTCCTTCTCCCCTCCACCCTCCCTTATCTCCTCTCCCCCCTTGCCCTTCACCCTCCTTATCTCCCTCCCTTCCCTGCCCTCCACCCCCCCTTATCTCCTCTCCCCCCTCATTCTCCCTCCACCCCCCCTTATTCCCTCCCTCCCCCCTTGCCCTCCACCCTCCTTATCCCCTTTCCCCCTCTCCATTTTGCCCTCCACCTCCTTTTTCCCTTTTCCCCTCTCCATTTGCCCCTCCCCCCCCCTTATTCCTTTCCCTCCCCCCTCTGCCCCCACCCCCCCTAGCCCCTCTCCCTCCCCCCTTGCCCCCACCCCCCCTTTTTCCCCCTCCCCTTTCCCCTTCTGCCCTCCACCCTCCCTTTTTCCCCTTCCCTCCCCCTTGCCCCCCCCCCAACTCCTCCCCTTACCCTGCCCTCACCCCCTTATCCCTCTCCCTCTCCCCTCTGCCCCCCACCCCCCCTTACTCCTCCCCTCCCCTTTTGGCCCCCCACCCTCCCTTATCTCCTCCCTCTCCCCCTGCCCTCCACCCCCCCTTATCTCTCCCCTCTCCATTCTGCCCTCCACCCACCTTATCTCCCCCCTCTCCCTCTGCCCCCCACCCTCCCTTATCCCCTCCCCCCATTTGCCCCCCACCCCCCTTAGCCCCTCCCCCTCTCCCCTCTCCCCTCCACCCCCCTTATCCCCTCTCCCTCTCCCTCTGCCCTCCCCCCCCTTACCCCTTCCCTCTCCCCCTTGCCCCCACCCCCTTATCCCCTCTCCCTCCCATTTGCCTCCACCCTCCTTATTCCCCCCTCTCCTTTTTGGCCCTCCCCCCCCCTTATCTCCTCCCCCCCTTCTGCCCCCACCCCCCCTTAGCCCCTCTCCCTCCCCTCTCCCCTCCACCCCCCCTTATTCCTTCCCCTCCATTCCCCTCCCCCCTCCCTTTTTCCCCTCCCCCCTTCCATTTGCCCTCCACCCCCCCTTTACCCTCTCCCTCCCCATTCTCCTCCACCCTCATTTTTCCCCTTCCCTCTCCCCTCTCCCCCTCCACCCCCTTACACTCCCTCCCCTTCTGCCCCCCACCCCCCCCTTACCCCCTCCCCCCTTGCCCCCACCCCCCTTATTCCTCCCCCTCCCCTTCTGCCCCCCACCCCCCCTTTACTCCCTCTCCCCTCTGCCCTCATCCCTTCTCCTCTCCCCCCCCCCCTCTCCCCTCCCCCCTCCCTTATTCCTCTCCCTCCCCCTCCCCCCCCCCTTTTCCTCTCCCTCCCATTCTGCCTCCACCCCCTTATCTCCTTCCCCCCTTCCCTTCCCTCCCCCCCCCCCCTTATTCCTCCCCCTTCCCCCTCTCCCCTCCCCCCTCCAATCCACCTCCCTCCCCTTCCCCCCACCCCCCTTAGCCCCTCCCTCCCCCTTCCCTCCACCCCCCTTATCTCCTTCCCCCCTTCTCCCCTCCACCCTCCCTTATCTCCTCCCCCTCTCCATAGCCCCCCCACCCTCCCAAACCCCCCCCTCTCCCTTGCCTCCACCCCCCCTTATCCCTCTCCCTCTCCCCTCCCCCTCCCCCCCCCCTTTCTCCCCCCCTCTCCATTCGCCCTCCCCCCTCCCTTATCTCCCTCCCTCCCCCTCTCCCCTCCCCCCTCCTTGCCCCTCCCCCTCCCCCGCTCTCCCCTCCACCCCCCCTTTTATCCCCTCCCCCTCTCCATTCTGCCCTCCCCCCCCTCCCTTACTCCTCTCCTCTCCCCTTCCCCTCCACCCCCCCTTACTCCTCCCCTCTCCCTTGCCCCCACCCCCCCTTTTCTCCTCTCCCCTCCATTCTGCCCTCCCCCCCCCTTTTTTCCCCTCTCCCTCTCCATTCTGCCCCCCCCCTCCTTATCTCCTCCCCCCTTTCCCCTGGCCCCCCCCTCCTATTCCCTCCCTTCCCCCTGCCCTCCACCCCCCCACCCTCTCCATCTCCCCTCTGCCCCCACCCCCCCCTTTTTCCCTCCCCCTCTCCATTTCCTCCCCCCTCCTTATCTCTCCCCCCCATTCTTTTTTCCCACCCTCCTTATCCCCTCCCCCTTTCCCCCCTTCCCCTCCACCCCCTTATCTCCTCCCCTCCCCCTGCCCCCACCCTCCCTTATCTCCTCTCCCTTCCCCTCTCCCCTCCCCCTCTCTTATTCCTCTCCCTCCCCATTCTCCCCTCCACCCCCCCTTAATTTCCCTCCCTCTCCATTCCCCCCCCCCTCCTTTTTCCCCTTTCCCCCTCTCCCCCCTGCCCCCCCACCCCCTTATTCCTCTCCCTCTCCATTCTCCCTCAACCCCCCCTTTATCTCCTCTCCCTCTCCCCTCTCCCCTCCACCATTATCCCCTTCCTCTCCCCTTGCCCTCCACCCTCCCTTTTCCCCCTCTCCCCCCCCCTCTCCCCTCCCCCCTCCCTATTCCTCCCCTTCCATTCTGCCCTCCACCCCCCCTTATCTCCTCTCCCTCCCCATTCTGCCCCCAAACCCCTTTCCCCCTTTCCCTCCCCCTTCTGCCCCCCCACCTCCCTTATCTCCTCCCCCTCCCCCCCTCTCCCCTCCACCCTCCTTAGCCCCTCCCCCCTCGCCCTCCACCCTCCCTTATCTCCTCTCCCTCTCCCCTCTGCCCTCCACCCTCCCTTATCTCCTCCCCCCCCTTTTCCCTCTGCCCTCCACCCTCCCTTATCTCCTCTCCCTCCCTTCTGCCTCCACCCTCCCTTTCTCCTCCTCCCTCCCCCCCTCTGCCCTCCACCCTCCCTTATCTCCTCTCCCTCCTTCTGCCCTCCCCCTCCCTTATCTCCTCTCCCTCTCCCCTGCCCCCCACCCTCCCTTACTCCTCTCCCCTCTCCATTCTGCCCTCCACCCCCCCTTTATCTCCTCTCCCTCTCCTTCTGCCCTCCACCCCTCCTTATCTCCTCTCCCTCTCCTCTGCCCTCCACCCTCCTTATCTCCTCTCCCTCTCCATTCTGCCCTCCACCCTCCCTTATCTCCTCTCCCTCCCCCCTTCTGCCCTCCACCCTCCCTTATCCCTCCCCCTCTCCATTTGCCCTCCACCCTCCCTTATCTCCTCTCCCTCCCCCTTTCTGCCCTCCACCCTCCCTTATCCCCTCTCCCTCTCCCTCGCCCTCCACCCCCCCTTATCTCCTCTCCCTCCCCCCTTCTGCCCTCCACCCTCCCTTATCTCCTCTCCCTCTCCCCTCTGCCCTCCACCTCCCTATCTCCTCTCCCCTCCCTTCTGCCCCCCACCCTCCCTTATCTCCTCTCCCCTTTTCCCCCTCCCCTCTGCCCTCCACCCTCCCTTATCCCCTCTCCCTCTCCCCTCTGCCCTCCACCCTCCCTTATCTCCTCTCCCTCTCCATTCTGCCTCCACCCTCCCTTATCTCCTCTCCCTCTCCCCTCTGCCCTCCACCCTCCCTTATCTCCTCTCCCTCTCCCATTCTGCCCTCCACCCTCCCTTATCTCCTCTCCCTCTCCCCTCTGCCCTCCACCCTCCCTTATCTCCTCTCCATCTCCATTCTGCCCTCCACCCTCCCTTATCTCCTCTCCCTCTCCCTCTTCTGCCCTCCACCCTCCCTTATCTCCTCTCCCTCTCCATTCTGGCCCTCCACCCTCCCTTATCTCCTCTCCCTCTCCCTCTGCCCTCCACCCTCCCTTATCTCCTCTCCCTCTCCATCTGCCCTCCACCCTCCCTTCTCCTCTCCCTCTCCTTCTGCCTCACCCTCCCTTATCTCCTCTCCCTCTCCATCTGCCCTCCACCCTCCTTACCCTCTCCCTCTCCCCTCTGCCCTCCACCCTCCCTTATCCCTCTCCTTCTTCCCTCCACCCTCCATCCCTCTCCCTCTCCCCTCTGCCCTCCACCCTCCCTTATCCTCTCCTCTCCATTCTGCCCTCCACCCTCCCTTATCTCCTCTCCCTCTCCCATTCTGCCCTCCACCCTCCATTATCCCTCTCCTCTCCCTCTGCCCTCCACCCTCCCTATCCCCCTCCCTCCATTCTGCCCTCCACCCTCCCTATCTCCTCTCCTCTCCCTCTGCCCTCCACCCTCCCTTATCTCCTCTCCCTCTCCCCTCTGCCCTCCACCCTCCCTTATCTCCTCTCCCTCTCCATTCTGCCCTCCACCCTCCCTATATCTCTCCCTCATCCCCTCTGCCCTCCACCCTCCCTTACTCCTCTCCCTCTCCCCTCTGCCCTCCACCCTCCCTTATCTCCTCTCCTCTCCATTCTGCCCTCCACCCTCCTTATCTCCTCTCCTCTCCTTCTGCCCTCCACCCTCCCTTATCTCCTCTCCCTTCCCCCTCTGCCCTCCACCCTCCCTTATCTCCTCTCCTCCCTCTCCCTCTGCCCTCCACCCTCCCTTAATCTCCTCTCCCCTCCCCTCCACCCTCCCTTATCTCCTCTCCCTCTCCCCTCTGCCCTCACCCTCCCTTATCTCCTCTCCCTCTCCATTCTGCCCTCCACCCTCCCTTATCTCCTCTCCCTCTCCCCTCTGCCCTCCACCCTCCCTTATCTCCTCTCCCTCTCCCCTCTGCCTCCACCCTCCCTTACTCCTCTCCCTCTCCATTCTGCCCTCCACCCTCCCTTATCTCCTCTCCCCTCTCCCTTCCCTCCACCCTCCCTTATCTCCTCTCCCTCTCCCCTACTCCCTCCACCCTCCCTTATCTCCTCTCCCTCTCCCCTCCACCCTCCCTTATCTCCTCTCCCTCTCCATCTCTGCCCTCCACCCTCCCTTATCTCCTCTCCCTCTCCATTCTGCCCTCCACCCTCCCTTATCTCCTCTCCCTCTCCATTCTGCCCTCCACCCTCCCTTATCTCCTCTCCCTCTCCCCTCAGCCCTCCACCCTCCCTTATCTCCTCTCCCTCTCCATTCTGCCCTCCACCCTCCCTTATCTCCTCTCCCTCTCCCTCTGCCCTCCACCCTCCCTTATTTCTCTCCCTCTCCCCTCTGCCCTCCACCTCCCTTATCTCCTCTCCCTCTCCCCTCTGCCCTCCACCCTCCCTTATCTCCTCTCCCTCTCCCCCTCATGCCCTCCACCCTCCCTTATCTCCTCTCCCTCTCCATTCTGCCCTCCACCCTCCCTTATCTCCTCTCCCTCTCCCCTTGCCTCTCACCCTCCTTATCTTCCTCTCCCTCTCCATTCTGCCCTCCACCCTCCCTTATCTCCTCTCCCTCTCCCCTCTGCCCTCCACCCTCCCTATTCCCCTCTCCCTCCCCCTCTGCCCTCCACCCTCCCTTATCTCCTCTCCCTCTCCTTCTTGCCCTCCACCTCCCTTATCTCCTCCCCTCTCCCCTCTGCCCTCCACCTCCCTTATCTCCTCTCCCTCTCCATTCTGCCCTCCACCCTCCTTATCTCCTCTCCCTCTCCCCTCATGCCTCCACACTCCTAATCCCTCTCCCTCTCCCCTCTGCCCTCCACCCTCCCTTATCTCCTCTCCCTCTCCCCTCTGCCCTCCACCCTCCCTAATCCCTCCTCTCATCCCCTCTGCCCTCCACCCTCCCTTATCTCCTCTCCCTCTCCATTCTGCCTCCACCCTCCTTATCCCTCTCCCTCTCCATTTGCCCTCCACCTCCCTATCTCCTCTCCCTCTCCATTCTGCCCTCACCCTCCCTTATCTCCTCTCCTCTCCATTCTGCCCTCCACCTCCTATCTCCTCTCCCTCCTCCCTTCGCCTCCACCCTCCCTTATCTCTCCTCTCCCTCTCCATTCTGCCCTCCACCCTCCCTTATCTCCTCTCCCTCTCCATTCTGCCCTCCACCCTCCCTTATCTCCTCTCCCTCTCCATTCTGCCCTCCACCCTCCCTTATCTCCTCTCCCTCTCCCTCTGCCCTCCACCCTCCCTTATCTCCTCTCCTCTCCCTCTGCCCTCCACCCTCCTACATCCTCCCCCTCTCCCTCTGCCCTCCACCCTCCTAATCTCCTCTCCTCTCCATTCTCCCTCCACCCTCCCTTATCTCCTCTCCCTCTCCCTCTGCCCTCCACCCTCCCTTATCTCCTCTCCCTCTCCCCTCTGCCCTCCACCCTCCTTATCTCCTCTCCCTCTCCCCTCTGCCCTCCACCCTCCCTATCCCCTCCCCTCTCCCCTCTGCCCTCCACTCCTACTAGCCCTCCCTCTCCTCTCTGCCCTCCACCCTCCCTTATCTCCTCTCCCTCTCCCCTCTGCCCTCCACCCTCCCTTATCTCCTCTCCCTCTCCCTCTGCCCTCCACCCTCCCTTATCTCCTCTCCCTCTCCCCTCTGCCCTCCACCCTCCCTATATCCCCTCTCCCTCTCCTCCCTCTGCCCTCCACCCTCCCTTAGCCCTCTCCCTCTCCTCTCTGCCCTCCACCCTCCCTTATCTCCTCTCCCTCTCCCCTCTGCCTCCACCCTCCTTATCTCCTCTCCCTCTCCCCTCTGCCCTCCACCCTCCCTTATCTCCTCTCCCTCTCCAATTCTGCCCTCCACCCTCCCTTATCTCCCCTCTCCCTCCCACCCTCTTTCATCTCCCTCCCTCTCTCCCCTCCACCCTCCCTTAGCCCCTCTCCCTCTCCCCTCTGCCCTCCACCCTCCCTTATCTCCTCTCCCTCTCCATTCGCCCTCCACCTCCCTTATCCCTCTCCCTCTCCATTCTGCCCTCCCACCCTCCCTTATCCCCTCTCCCTCTCCCCTCTGCCCTCCACCCTCCCCCTTATCTCCTCTCCCTCTCCATTCTGCCCTCCACCCCCCTTATCTCCTCTCCCTCTCCCCTCCACCCTCCCTTAGCCCCCTCCACTCCTCCCCTCTGCCCTCCACCCTCCCTTATCTCCTCTCCCTCTCCATTCTGCCCTCCACCCTCCCTTATCTCCTCTCCCTCTCCCCTCCACCCTCCTTATCTCCTCTCCCTCTCCCCTCCACCCTCCCTTACTCCTCCTCTCCCTCTCCCCTCCACCCTCCTTATCTCCTCTCCCTCTCCATTCTGCCCTCCACCCTCCCTTAGCCCCTCTCCCTCTCCCCTCTTGCCCTCCACCCTCCCTTATCTCCCTCCCTCTCCATTCTGCCCTCCACCTCCCTTATCTCCTCTCCCTCTCCCTCTGCCCTCCACCCTCCCTTATCTCCTCTCCCCTCCCCTCTGCCCTCCACCCTCCCTTATCTCCTCTCCCTCTCCCCTCTGCCCTCCACCCTCCCTTATCCCCTCTCCCTCTCCCCTCTGCCCTCCACCCTCCCTTATCTTTCTCCCTCTCCCCTCTGCCCTCCACCCTCCCTTATCCCCTCTCCCTCTCCCCTCTGCTCTCCACCCTCCCTTATCTCCTCTCCCTCTCCCCTCTGCCCTCCACCCTCCCTTATCTCCTCTCCCTCTCCCCTCTGCCCTCCCCCTCCCTTAGCCCCTCTCCCTCTCCCCTCTGCCCTCCACCCTCCCTTATCTCCTCTCCCTCTCCCCTCTGCCCCCACCCTCCCTTATCTCTCTCCCTCTCCATTTTGCCCTCCACCCTCCCTTATCTCCTCTCCCTCCCCCCTCTGCCTCCACCCTCCCTTATCCCCTCTCCCTCTCCCCTCTGCCCTCCACCCTCCCTTATCCCCTCTCCCTCTCCATTCTGCCTCCACCCTCCTTATCTCCTCTCCCTCTCCATTCTGCCCTCCACCCTCCCTTAGCCCCTCTCCCTCTCCCCTCTGCCCTCCACCCTCCCTTAGCCCCTTTCCCTCTCCCCTCTGCCCTCCACCCTCCCTTATCTCCTCTCCCTCTCCATTCTGCCTCCACCCTCCCTTATCTCCTCTCCCTCTCCATTCTGCCCTCCACCCTCCCTTATCTCCTCTCCTCTCCATTCTGCCCTCCACCCTCCCTTAGCCCCTCTCCCCTCTGCCCTCCACGCTCCCTTATCTCCTCTCCTCTCCCTCTGCCCTCCACCCTCCCTTATCTCCTCTCCCTCTCCCCCTGCTCTCCACCCTCCTTATCTCCTCTCCCTCTCCATTCTGCCCTCCACCCTCACTTATCTCCTCTCCCTCTCCCCTCTGCCCTCCATCCTCCCTTAGCCCCTCTCCCTCTCCCCTCTGCCCTCCACCCTCCCTTAGCCCCTCTCCCTCTCCCCTCTGCCCTCCACCCTCCCTTATCTCCTCTCCCTCTCCCCTCTGCCCTCCACCCTCCCTTAGCCCCTCTCCCTCTCCCCTCTGCCCTCCACCCTCCCTTATCTCCTCTCCCTCTCCCCTCTGCCCTCCACCCTCCCTTATCTCCTCTCCCTCTCCATTCTGCCCTCCACCCTCCCTTATCTCCTCTCCCTCTCCCCTCTGCCCTCCACCCTCCCTTATCTCCTCTCCCTCTCCATTCTGCCTCCACCCTCCCTTAGCCCCTCTCCCTCTCCCCTCTGCCCTCCACCCTTCCTTATCTCCTCTCCCTCTCCATTCTGCCCTCCACACTCCCTTATCTCCTCTCCCTCTCCATTCTGCCCTCCACCCTCCCTTATCTCCTCTCCCTCTCCATTCTGCCTCCACCCTCCTTTAGCCCCTCTCCCCTCTGCCCTCCACCCTCCCTTATCTCCTCTCCCTCTCCCCTCTGCCCTCCACCCTCCCTTATCTCCTCTCCCTCTCCCCTCTGCCCTCCACCCTCCTTTATCTCCTCTCCCTCTCCCCTCTGCCCTCCACCCTCCTTAGCCCCTCTCCCTCTCCCCTCTGCCTCCACCCTCCCTTATCTCCTCTCCCTCTCCATTCTGCCCTCCACCCTCCCTTATCTCCTCTCCCTCTCCATTCTGCCTCCACCCTCCCTTATCTCCTCTCCCTCTCCATTCTGCCCTCCACCCTCCCTTAGCCCCTCTCCCCTCTGCCCTCCACCCTCCCTTATCTCCTCTCCCTCTCCCCTCTGCCCTCCACCCTCCCTTTATCTCCTCTCCCTCTCCCCCTGCCCTCCACCCTCCTTATCTCCTCTCCCTCTCAATTCTGCCCTCCACCCTCCCTTAGCCCTCTCCCTCTCCCCTCTGCCCTCCACCCTCCCTTATCTCCTCTCCCTCTCCCCTCTGCCCTCCACCCTCGCTTATCTCCTCTCCCTCTCCATTCTGCCCTCCACCCTCCCTTATCTCCTCTCCCTCTCCATTCTGCCCTCCACCCTCCCTTATCTCCTCTCCCTCTCCCTCTGCCCTCCACCCTCCCTTAGCCCCTCTCCCTCTCCCCTCTGCCCTCCACCCTTCCTTATCTCCTCTCCCTCTCCATTCTGCCCTCCACCCTCCCTTATCTCCTCTCCCTCTCCATTCTGCCCTCCACCCTCCCTTATCTCCTCTCCCTCTCCATTCTGCCCTCCACCCTCCCTTATCTCCTCTCCCTCTCCCCTCTGCCCTCCACCCTCCCTTATCTCCTCTCCCTCTCCATTCTGCCCTCCACCCTCCCTTAGCCCTCTCCCCTCTGCCCTCCACCCTCCCTTATCTCCTCTCCCTCTCCCCTCTGCCCTCCACCCTCCCTTATCTCCTCTCCCTCTCCCCTCTGCCCTCCACCCTCCCTTATCTCCTCTCCCTCTCCCCCTGCCCTCCACCCTCCCTTATCCCCTCTCCCTCTCCATTCTGCCTTCACTCCCCTTTCCCCTACCCGGTGGTCGTGCATTTCACACTGTAATCGCGGTTGGCCACGTGAAGCTGTGAAGCCGTGATAGGTGAGAATTACGTCCCACTGGCCGGAGGCCCGTAAGGTGGTTAGCCATTGTTTTGTTTCATATGTAAAGGTGGTGTCTTCACTGAGCGGAACAAGAGCCAAAGTAGACACGTGTAGAAAATCGCCCATCTTTTGTCTGATTACATTATGTGCATTATGATTCAATGTTTTGGGGTGTTTTTTTTTTCCAGAAATTTATGAAGGATTAATATTGTGTCCGGTCTGATGTAAAACGTGACTTCCCTCATTCTATTTTTTTGATTGCATAACCTAGTTCTGCGTTATAGTTGCATTTATATTTCGTTCTGAAGGCCATTAACTGAGGTTTCATACATTAACGAAGGCTTTGAATATTCACGGCAACATTCGTAGATATAAAATGTAGCAGACAACAAAGTTCTTCCGCTTAACTGTACATTGTTGTATTGCAGTAATACCTGTGTGGATAGGTTTGAAATTATTTCCAGAATGCATGATATAACACAACCCCACAGTCCATGCTTTCGGGCGTGTGTTGCTTGTGTTTCTGCAGTTGGTATTACATTTGCGTCAGTATGAGTGTTCTTGACATGAGAAAACGTGCTGGTAGCAAATGTATTTTCAAACTGAGTTTTAAACTTATTGTTCATTAAGATCAGAGATCAAGGCATCGAATGGCTCAAAATGAAAATTGAGTATTTCTGGAAAAAAAAATGATAAAGTCACTAAGCACGTAATCAATAATTGAACAACAGTTGCTTATGGCCTTGGTAGTAGCGTTTTCGAACTTCTTCAATTACTCTGAACTTTATATAATAAAACTTTCACTATCCATGGCTATTTGGTCTGTCTTCATTCATAAACATTCATTTGAAATATGAACTGCTGAATGTTCTGAAAGAGTTTTATCAGATCAAAACGGTGGCGCTCTAGAGGCCTTTCATATTTTTCGTGTAAGCGTTAAAATTTCCTAAAAGCATAACGTGATAATTATTGGGGGTTCACATGTCTGTTAGTGACCCACCAATGTCTTAAAGATATTAACATTGCCAT
>CM031606.1:59717085-59742085 GCA_018398815.1 Conus ventricosus | reverse complement strand
TGTCGTTGATCAAGTGTGAATTAAGAGTTTTGAGATGGCCCTACGTCACGTCCCCGACATTTTTGTTACTCATTTTGCGAACGTTGTGTCTTCTATGTGGAACCAGGAGACCTCCAATTGAAGTCCTTTATAGATACTGACCAACGAATAGCCTGTAAATACTGACCCTAAAATAGCCCTGAAGATACTGACCTTATAAACAACCCTGTATATACTGACTCTATGGCGTATTGAACTATCAACAACTCTTTAGACATTGATCCTATAAACAACCTTGCAGATAGGTATCCAGTAAAACTACCCTCTGATCCTACAAATAAACATATATAGATAATGATTCTATAGGCAAACTCTGTAGACATCGACTCTACAAAACCACTAAATAGTATTTATTCTACAAACAACTCAGTAGATACTGACCCTACAGACAACCGTGTAGCTACCGACCCTACAGACAACCCGGTAGATACTGACCCTACAAACAACCTGTAGCCACTGACCCTACAAACAACCCTGTAGATACAGACTCTACAAACAACCCTGTAGATACTGACCCTACAAACAACCCTGTAGATACAGACTCTACAAACAACCCTGTAGATACTGACCCTACAAACAACCCTATAGATTCTGACCCTACAAACAACCCTGTAGATACTGACCTACAGACAACCCTGTAGATTCTGACCCTACAGACAACCCTATAGGTTCTGACCCTACAGACAACCCTGTAGATACTGACCCTACGGACAACCCTGTAGATACTGACCCTACACACAACCCTGTAGATACTGACCCTACAAACAACCCTGTAAATGATGACCCTACAGACAGCCCTGTAGCTACTGACCCTACAGACAACCTGTAGATACTGACCCTACAGACAACCCTGTAGATACAGACCTACAGACAATCCTGTAGATACTGACCCTACACACAACCCTGTAGATACTGACCCTACAAACAACCCTGTAAATACTGACCCTACAGACAGCCCTGTAGCTACTGACCCTACAGACAACCCTGTAGATACTGACCCTACACACAACCCAGTAGATACTGACCTACAGACAACCCTGTAGATACAGACTCTACACACAACCCTGTAGATACTGACCCTACAGACAACCCTGTATATACAGACTCTACACACAACCCTGTAGATACTGACCTACTGACAACCCTGTAGATACTGACTCTACAGACAACCCTGTAGATACAGACTCTACAGACAACCCTGTAGATACAGACTCTACACACAACCCTGTAGATACTGACCTACAGACAACCCTGTAGATAAAGACTCTACACACAACCCTGTAGATACTGACCCTACAGACAACCCTGTAGATACTGACTCTACAGACAACCCTGTAGATACTGACCCTACAGACAACCCTGTAGATACAGACTCTACACACAACCCTGTAGATACAGACTCTACACACAACCCTGTAGATACAGACTCTACACACAACCCTGTAGATACTGACCCTACAGACAACCCTGTAGATACTGACTCTACAACACAACCCTGTAGATACTGACCCTACAGACAACCCTGTAGATACTGACCCTACAGACAACCCTGTAGATACAGACTCTACACACAACCCTGTAGATACTGACCTACAGACAACCCTGTAGATACTGACCCTGCAGACAACCTGTAGATACAGACTCTACACACAACCCTGTAGATACTGACCCTACAGACAACCCTGTAGATACTGACCCTACAGACAACCCTGTAGATACAGACTCTACACACAACCCTGTAGATACTGACCTACAGACAACCTGTAGATACTGACCCTACAGACAACCCTGTAGATACAGACTCTACACACAACCCTGTAGATACTGACTCTACACACAACCCTGTAGATACTGACCCTACAGACAACCCTGTAGATACTGACCCTACAGACAACCCTGTAGATACAGACTCTACACACAACCCTGTAGATACTGACTCTACACACAACCCTGTAGATACAGACCCTACACACAACCCTGTAGATACAGACTCTACACACAACCCTGTAGATACTGACTCTACACACAACCCTGTAGATA
The DNA here is from genome assembly GCA_018398815.1 of Conus ventricosus. NCBI lineage: Eukaryota > Metazoa > Mollusca > Gastropoda > Neogastropoda > Conidae > Conus > Conus ventricosus. The sequence continues at coordinate 59,740,006 of CM031606.1, read as the reverse complement.
CTGACTCTACACACAACCTGTAGATACTGACCCTACAGACAACCCTGTAGATACTGACTCTACACACAGCCGTGTAGATACTGACCTACAGACAACCCTGTAGATACAGACTCTACACAAACCCTGTAGATACTGACCCTACAGACAACCTGTAGATACTGACCCTACAGACAACCCTGTAGATACAAACTCTACACACAACCCTGTAGATACTGACCCTACAGACAACCCTGTAGATACAGACTCTACACACAACCTGTAGATACAGACTCTACACACAACCCTGTAGATACTGACCCTACAGACAACCCTGTAGATACTGACCCTACAGACAACCCTGTAGATACAGACTCTACACACAACCCTGTAGATACTGACTCTACACACAACCCTGTAGTTACTGACCCTACACACAACCTGTAGATACAGACTCTACAGACAATCCGTAGATACAGACTCTACACACAACCCTGTAGATACTGACCCTACAGACAACCCTGTAGATACAGACTCTACACACAACCCTGTAGATACTGACCCTACAGACAACCTGTAGATACTGACCCTACAGACAACCCTGTAGATACAGACTCTACACACAACCCTGTAGATACTGACCCTACAGACAACCCTGTAGATACAGACTCTACACACAAACCTGTAGATACTGACCCTACAGACAACCTGTAGATACTGACCCTACAGACAACCCTGTAGATACTGACCTACAGACAACCCTGTAGATACTGACTCTACACACAACCCTGTAGATACTGACCCTACAGACAACCCTGTAGATACTGACCTGCACACAACCCTGTAGATACTGACTCTACACACAACCCTGTAGATACTGACTCTACAGACAACCCTGTAGATACTGACCCTACAAACAACCCTGTAGATACTGACCCTACAGACAACCCTGTTGTCGTGTTCATACGGCAATAAGTAGTTTCTGCTAAGAACGTATCGATTCGCTTCACGTAATCTTAAGGAGTCATATAATGAGCTAGCATTACCTTTCAGTATTTTGTTTCATAAGTCAGTTGAATCAGGTGTGGTACCAATGGACTGGAAGTCTGCAAATGTGACAGCTTTATTAAAAAAGGTACTAGGACAGATCTGGAAATTATAGGCCAGTTAGTCTTACATCAATTGTTTGTAAGATTATGGAATCAATTATACGGGATGTGATCGTAGATCATATGACTTTGAATAATTTATATACAGAGTGCCAGCATGGTTTCCGTAAACATCGATCTTGTGTAACACAACTTCTACTTGTCATGGAGGATTTAACAAAACTTTTAGATAATGGCAACAATGTAGATATACTTTATTTAGACTTTAAAAAGGCCTTTGATTCTGTTCCCCATGAGAGGCTATTAGTGAAATTATCATCATATGGAATTACAGGTAGAGTGCATACATGGATAAGGGATTTTTTAACTAAAAGACAGCAAAGAGTTAGAATAGGAAGCTCATATTCAGATTTTACGGAAGTTCTAAGTGGTATACCACAAGGGAGTATTTTGGGTCCCGTATTATTTACAATATTTATAAATGATTTGCCAAACTCGGTGGAAAGTATTTGCAATATATTCGCAGACGATACAAAAATTTATAATACAACTTATAATCATAATACATTACAAAATGATATTGATAATTTATCCAAATGGTCTGCCACATGGAATTTGCATTTTAGTGCGGACAAGTGCAACGTGTTACATGTTGGACGTAAGAACCCAAGATACCAATATACAATGCTAAACAGTAATACTGGTGAGCGTGCAGATATTTCAACTTGTGATTATGAAAAAGATCTTGGTGTCACTTTTGATTCTGGCCTGGTATTCGATAAGCATATTCAAAACTCTATAAATAAAGCTAATAAAATGATTGGTATAATTAAACGTACTTTTAGTCATATAGATAAAGATATTTTTACAAAAATATACAAGGCTTTCGTTAGACCTCATTTGGAATATGGCAATACAATTTGGTATCCTTGATTAAAGAGGCAGTCTGCTGCTTTGGAAAGAGTACAAAGAAGAGCAACAAAGCTTGTAAAGAATATACAAAATCTTTCCTATGAAGGTAGGTTAAAAGCTCTGGACTGCCTACCTAAAAACAAGACGAGTGAGGGGCGATTTGATACAAGTCTATAAAACATTTAATTGTGTTGACAATATTCCTATTTCAAAATTTTTTTTACTGCATCAAGAGTTGATATTACCAGAAATAGTGTGGATAAAATTTATCATGAATATTATCGCACTAACCTAAGGAAATTTTCTTTTAGTAACAGAGTAACAAATACTTTGGAATAAATTAACCCTAACATTAAACGTGCACAAAATACTAACCGTTTCAAAAGCTCTATCGATGATAGTGTATTATTGAAGACTATTTAATTATTTTGACTATGATAAATAAAGACTTGAGCGAGTTAAAGACCTGACCGTGTGAAGACAGATAACACATAGAAGGGACATGTAAAGCCAGTTCTGGCTATAATTGCTAAAGGCAATTGTCCCTACAAACCTAAACCTAAACCTAAAACCAATTTTAGATATCTGTGATGTCGCCATTCGACTTTGACGTCATGTTTCAATTGCAAGCGCGATTTCGTCACCGCCATTAGCATGTTGGGTTGGCGTTGCCTGGGAATCTTGAGCAGAAGATAGAAACCTGCTTCTCCATTGGACAATGCCAACTTGTGTACAAGTAACCAGGTTATGCAGTTGTCGGTTGGAGAATCACAGGGACTTCGACTATCGTAGACTGTGGAACGCCTGTATTGAGCCGTCTGAGGTAAATAGCAGTTTTAGAGTTTATTTAACCAGGTAGTTGATGTGCAGGTTGACGTGGACATGACCGAGGGTCGTTTACATTTGTTTGGTTGTTGTTTGCAGGCTTTTAGGTTAGAAAGGCGAGAGACTGCCTGCCTAGGCCGCCGTTCGCCTCATCGGTGTCATATTAAATTTTTTCCATTTCTCTTTTAGGTGCTAGAGAGAGCGACGGAGAAGCCACAGTAGGGCTGTATTGTTATTGGTAAAATGGTGTGGGTGGGGATACAGATCTGTTCATATATGATTTTTTCATGGAAACCCTCAAAAGGGTGTAAAATTGGGTTGGCGGGCTCGGCTTTTTTCTCGCTTCTCTGGCTCTTCCTTTGGCCTGGAACTACATGAACGTATCTTCATTTACATCTTTTTCTGCTAAAAGGTTTGGGCTTTTTTTCCTTCTTCTCTGGGTTTTCTTTTTGGCCTGGAACTACAGGAACGTATCTTCATCTACATCGTTTGAACTAACGTCGTCATTTCGTCTCGTCCTTAACTGGACATCACTCTTCAGCGTGGATTGTTGTTTAGGACGGGCGACCGTTGGAAAACCTTAATTATTATTTATCCAAGCAGCGGGAACTTTCTATATGGAACAAGTCGCCATAAGCGAGTAGTTATTTTTAATATTTCACGTTCGTTTACGAAACTGTGATATACATGGACAGTGCGTCGATGCGATCACTGTTTTTTTCGGACGGTGTGCTGGTGTAAATAGTATGATTTTGAACGAGGTGCGTTGATGTAAACAACAGTGACTATTTACTGTTTCCCATCGAAAAGACATCTGCGAGCTGTACGTCAAGAAGCCACAAGAGGAGACAGGCTTGAAACGGAAGGCTGCTAACGTCATTAGTTTTGAAGCGTCGTAGCAACGGTACTCGACGAGTCGACAGTTAAGTAAACTTTATTTTTTTGTTTACACCTCCACTACGACAACAAAACGCGCATTTAGACTCTCAAAGCCTTGTACGTGGCGAGTAAAACGCGCGAGAGAAAAAAGGATGAAGTAGTTATTTTCCATTTATGTCTCTTTTGTATTGAAAACAATTTTAATTCGTTTGCATATTCATCCCATCACATAAATCATACATAACCCTTTCACAACAATCACTCATCCACGTCCCGAATTTCACATCAATACATTTATTTTAACATTTATCCATTGCTTGGGGGTGTCTCCAAGCTGAGAGGAAACGTTTGTGGGTGTACACCACACACACCACCATCGCCACGCATCCCCACAAATGTGCGACAAATGGGGGCTCGTCCGGATTATAGCCACCCGACTTCACTAGCGCCACCCTAGGCATTCCTACTGGAATTCGTAAATCATCATAAACCCTTTTTCTTATCATCTACCCTCTTTTTCGATTTTTTACTTGTATTAACCACATCACTCCGTTGGTTTTAACCACATCACTCCGTTGGTATTAACCACATCACTCCGTTGGTATTAAACCACATCACTTCCCGTGGGAGTAGACCACAGTTCAGATAGCCCGTGGCTCCGGGATTTGAACAGAGATTCGAACCCTAGTGGAACGCAGCGGGGGGTTGGCGGGGGGCGGGTATCTCTAGATAGGGGGGTTTGGGGCGGCCTTTGACCATACCCCAGTGTCACCCTGCACATCAGCCATTCTTTGTAGTGTGTACAATAACCCGTCTGCAAATGTATTTCTTGCTGTAGTGTTATAGTAACACTGTACTTAGTCACTGAGAACCAAAGGTGTGTTACATGGCTGTGAGATTAACTTCTATTAAGGGATGTATGTGTGAGGTCTTCTCTTGTACTAGTTAGTTGCAGGTGAAGGGAAAAGGTAGTATTCTTCGACCGGGGTTAGTTTGGGACAGAGCTGTGTTTAGTCATTGAAAGTTAGAGCAGAATTTTCTTTGGGCTGTCGAGGAAGGTTTATAGTATGGGTAAAAGGGTGTACCTCTGCAAATAGGTTGTCCCTGTGGTATTACCCCCGTTTTATACTTCTAAAGGCTAGTGAGAGCTGAGGAAAGTGTGGGTGCATTTGTCTAATTTGTTAATAGGGCAGTGCAGTTAACAACGTGGTCAGTTGTGATTTGTGTCGTGGACACACAGTAACGTGCTGTTGAGCACACGGCTATAGTATAGCCAACTGCACGTCCCGGGTTGGGCACCAGGTTATAGGTAATAACCAGTCTAGTAGTGCTGTTGGAGAGCGCTAGGTTGGAAACCAGGGGGCGAGGAGAATAGACCGTTCGGCCCTGTTTCCTGATTTTCAGTGGTGGTGAGATATAGAGAGACGAATAGATCTGACGAGTTAGCAAGAGTATTGTCAGTCGCTCCAGCTTTAGTGGTATATCATTAGGCTAGTATTTGTTGGTCAAGTGAAAGCGACGAAAAGTATTGTGGTGATTTGACGTCACATGTAACCGAGGTAGGTAATAAGGCTTCATTGGTGTTTGAGGAACGTTGCAAACGTTTTATCTTCTGACTTAAGATTGCCAGGCTGTAGTGAAATTTATCATGAGCGGCCGGCGCGCATACACGTTTCGGCTTCCGAGAAGACGAAACGAACGAAAACGTAACAATTATGGCTACCGATGCGAATTTGAATAGCACTCCGAGTGCATCTTCGTCCAGTGTCGATCCGAAACTTGACCTTTATCGAAAAAGGGAAAACTGCTGGGTCTCAGCGGCGCCGACCTCATTATATATGTAAAAGAAGAGAAAGAGAGAGAATTTCAGGAAAGACTAGAAAGGGAAGAAAGAGAGTTGAAGAGAAAGAGAGAGAATTTCAGGAAAGACGAAAAGGGAAAAAAAAGAGTTGAAAGAGAGAGAATTTCGGGAAAAGACGAAAAAGGGAAGAGGGGGGAATTTCGGGAAAGACAAGAAAGGGAAGAAAGAGAATTGAAAGAGAAAAGAGAGAATTTCAGGAAAGACAAAAGAGAAGAAAGAGACATGCGAGAAGAATCAGAATGAAAGAATTAGAGGTACAAATGAACGGGATAATGTCCCTGCGCAACAATTAAATACTAGGGTTCGGATCCGGAATCCGCTGAAACATTGAAAGTCCGCCCACCGTACTTCGACGTAAAGATGAATTGAGAGCTATCTTTGTCAATTCGAGCGAGTCGCGCGTATTCAGAAATGGGAAAAAGAAACATGGGCTACGCGGCTAGGCACCCTATTGAAAGGAAAAGCCCGTGAAGTGTACACTCATCTCGACGACGATGGGCTGAAGATTTTGACATTTTGAAAAAAGCCCTATTAAACCGATTGAGTTAAACCGGAAGCGTACAGAAAAAAGTTCAGGTCGTGCAAAAGAGAACCGCAGGAATCGAAATACGAAAACTGGTCAGAATGAAAAAGAAACTTTGACAGAGGGGCCCGATTTGTCCGGAAAGGCCACAATTATGAAAATCTATCAGACATGTGTTTGCAAAAACAGTTTTTTGCACGATTGAAGCTGGAGTTGGCTACATTTATACGCGAGCGTGAACCAGAAAGCGTGAAAGGAATGGCGAAACTCCAGAAACATACGAGCAAGCCCACGCGTTACCCGTCCTCACGTTCAGTTCAAACGTACAGCGTAGCGCGCATAACGGTCAGTTCAACCGCGGCCGAAAAATGTACGGAAAAACGACACCAGTCCACCACGCGACAGAGCGCCGAGTCCATTCCGCAACCGTCGCTGCTATGTGGGCGGCAGTGAAAAACAAAATGCGCAGAGATTGCCGCGTTTGAAAACAATGTGAATTTTCTTTACATGTGAAACGTGCACAACCATGGCGCGCAAAGGGATAAACAGGTACAAAAGCTGTGCGATCAGTGCAAACTGATTGAGTTTGACAACCAGTGCATTGCAAAAGTCAGTGGGGTAAAAACAGAGGGAATTCGGGATAGGGGTGGGGTCAATAACCGTAGTGGCAGCAGACCTCGTTCAAGGAGAATATACCGGTAAGAAAAGATTAGTAACATTGGCTTCAGGAAAGAACAACTTGATTACCATTGCTGAAGTAGAATTAGAAACCCCGTATTTCACAGGCAAAGCTAAAAGTTTTAGTATGGATCAGCCAGGGCACCCGGTACTGAGGGGAAACTGCATCCAGAAGTCAAGAAAGAGGGTCATGGTACCTGTGTACCCCGTGAGAGAAGTCGTAGCACCCTTTTACACGAGGCACAAGAAAAGAAAGAACAAAAACACCTCAACCAGAGTGTAGGCAGCAGAGATTCCTAAGATAGGACCAAAATTGTTTGAAGATAGAGCAAAAGAAGATACAACATTGAAAAGTTTCCCTGTGAAGTGCAAAATCACGTTCAGCCCAGGAGATCAACGTCTCATGAAAAGGCCCAATACTGTACAGAAATTAACAGCTGTGGCAAGTGGACTTAGGGCAAAGGCAAGAGCTCGCGAACCAAGGATTTTCAACTTCAATCTATATATGTCGGATGCCAACCCTCATCTTCGTGCCTGCCACTTGCACAGATTAATCATGCAGACTAAATCTGCTGGGTGTTTGTGGATCAATAGAAGTAGCAGAGACAGCAAGCAACCAGCGCTCGATCACCAGGCAAACAACTTGAGACCAGACCAGAATCGATGTTTCTTTTCTCTTTTATGTCAGCAAGGATGGTCAACAAGCATCTGTCAGCGAGACCCGCCCAGCAAGAACAACGCAAGAACAACTGCGCAAGAACAACTGCGCAAGAACAACCCTGAACACGCAAACACACTCTCCTTTTATACATGCTCGTCGTCAATTGATCGACGACCCAACACTACCACACACCCTAACCAACAAACATCGAAACAAATCTAACGACCAACTCTACGACATCATCCTACCAACATGACATCGACATCGAAGCAAAAATAATACAAAAACAAACTATCGATAAATGCAATATAATAATCTAATTCTAACCAACAACTTTTAAATGAAACTTAATCAAGTTTCCGATGATTTGCTTGTCTTCGTTCCTAACTTATATTTACCTATCTTCCATGGAAACATATTCTATTTTGGATCTACAATCTTGATCTTTATGATTAAAAGCGTTGACGTCATTCTTTTTGTTAAGATGATTTTTCTTGTAATAATGGCTGAAAAAATCGTAAAAACTTTTCTTCACTTCTCCACATTTGCCCCCTACTCTTGTTTTTAAATTCCCTCATTGAATCGAAAGTTGGGACAGGTGCTAGTCAATTTCCTGTATTAGGGTTACGGGCCCCTTCCAAAATATAAAAGTAAAATTTAAAATTCAACACTTTTCTCCCTTCCCCCTCTCTCGATTATTCAAGGTCCTCCTTGAATGAAAAGAAAGAGTAATTTGATATTTCTATTCTTTTTAAAGAGATTGGGACAATTTGATTCATACGCTATTTTTTAATAGGCAATATAAATCAAATATTAATAGAAGGGGAAAATCCCGATTATTCACGTGACATGCGTTGTTGCGTTGTTGTTTAAACAAGGCAAACCGAAATGAAAGAATAAAATGAAGGCACTGATTCAAACTGCGTTATTTTATAAAGCGAGTTTGAATCAGGGGAATGGGGTTTTTTAAATGAAATTAAAAAAATTGAAGGCATTGATTCAAACGCGTTATTTCATGAATAAGGCAATTTTTGGAATCAAGGGGTAGAAGGAATTAATAGTTTAACAAAAGGAGCTTTACGACTTATGTTTATTTTAGGGGTTTTTTGGGATTCTAGTGCTTATTTTATACGGAACGGGGAGAAGGAATTTTTTTCTTTCTCAGCCTTTCTGTAGCCAAACTACACACGAAGATGAAAAATATATTTGTATATTTCCATGGAAGATCTGTTATAAAAATAGACATTGTCAAAAGAAAATAAAAATTAAACTTTTAGCAAAGATAATTTTTCAAAAATATAGTAAAGTTTGTTCTTGCTGAGGTTGTTCTTGCTGACTTTTCCTTTTTCTTTTCTCCAAATGTCTCTTTTCTGCTTATGAAAGAGAAATGCCTAACTTTTCTAATTCTAACCCTTGCTAACTTTTCTTTCTACAAACGTCTCTTCTCTGGAGAATGCCTAACTTTCTATTCCTAACCACTATTTTTAAACAAAAATTTCTGGATTCTCAAATAAACTTTTCTTTGGGTTTTCTGGCAAGTCTTAGGGATCTTCTAGGAAGCGGAACCGGTGTAGGCAGCGGAACTGGTTTCTTCCGTTCAGGAGTCTGGGGAATGTTCATCATTACGAAGTCTTCCTCGGGTTCGCTGTTTTGGGGTCTTCTTCCCGGTAGGAGGTGGTATTGGGTCTTCGTCCTCGTCTTCCGAGTCGTCCCTGGGTTTTGTGGCTGGCAGCATGTCCTTCCTGTTGACCGGCGGTCGATTCCTCCAGCCAATGGTCTACCACGTAGGCGTCGTTGTTATAGGGCCGCGTGACGACCTGGAATAGTTGAGGCTTCCAGGGATCTTGCAACTTCCCTCTCTCCCGGTTGCGAAGGTGGACCAGGTCCCCCTTCAGACAGGATGGAGGGAGACGTCTTCCGCCTGGCTTCGTCTCTCCTGGCGCGATTTTCTGGACTGTTGGCGTGCCTGCTGTAGGCGTTCTCAGGCGAGCCTGGTGAAGATGACCCAGTGTCGAGTTCAACTGGCTGGTTGCGTTGCCCAAGATGTCATCGACTGGGAGCCTTGGGTGTTGCCCGAATAGTAGGAAATGTGGTGCGAAACCCGGGTCGCGTGAGGCGTGTTATTGTAGGCCTGGACCAGTTCCGGCAGGTGGACAGGCCAATTTCCCTTTTCTCTTCATGGGGGAGGGAACGAAGGAGCTTGAACATGGAGCGGTTTTAACATCTCGCATTGCCCGTTGCCCTGGGGATGGTAGGGGGTCGTGTGGGTCCTTCTTAATGTTGTACATCGTGCAGAGCTCGGCGATCAGGTTGGACTCGAAATTTCGCCCTTGGTCGCTGTGGATTTCGTTCTGGAACCCCGTACTTCAGGGAAACCCTTCTTTGATCAGAGCTTGGCCACAGTGGAGGCTTCTTGGTTGGTGGTGGGTACCGCTTGTGGGAAACTTGGAGAAGACGTCTGTCATTATCAGGACGTTTTCTCTACCGTCGCTGGCAGCTTCTAACTTGGTGAAATCTATGGCCAAAACTTCTAACGGTCACGAAAGCTTGAAGGTGTCCTGACTGGTGAAAGTCTTGGATATTGCCCCAGGGTGCATCTCTGGCAGTTGGAGATGTGACTCCCACGTCCCCGTGCATGCCCGGCCATACGCTCGTGTGCGCAGGAGCCCCATGATGCGGTGATTCCCTGGTGGCCCATGTCCCCTCGTGAAGGGAGGTCAGGACTTCTTCTTTCATCGTGCTGGGCAGGACCAGTTGTCGGGAGGGCCCATGTTGCAGATCTTCGACCTTTCCCGTAGAGGATCCCGTCTTCCAAGAAGAGTCGTGAGCGCTGCTGGCAAAGGGTTTTGGGAAAATCTCGGTTTCCTCTTGTGGGGGTTCTTCCGCCATACTGCCAGGACTGGGGCGATGGCTGATCTCGTGCTTGCTCTGCTCGACTTCCCAGCGTCTTCTCAGCATCAGGGGTGTTTTCCTATAAGCGTGACTTTTGCAGTCCGTCTCTTGGATGGAGCAATCTGGGGTGGGACAGAGTAGCAGCGGCTTCATCTTCCGTGGTGGGGCAGTCTGGAAAGGGGGGTCGGCAGGATTTGTCTTCCAGCCGGTACTTGATTTCGAGTCCGAACTGTGCTAACTGAGCAGCCGCGTTGCTCTAAGGCGCCCAGGGAAGCTGTCTTTAAGTGGCAAGGGATTGGGTTTTCGTGTAGACACAACTTTGGGGCCCAGAGGTAGTCCCCTGAAAATTTTTCGGGGACAGCCCACTTCATGGCGAGGAAATCTAGCTTCATGCTAGAGTAATTGGCCTGATTCTTTTCTGTTGGAAAGTAGCCTTCTGCTCGCATAGGCCAGGGCCTGGCGTCGACCACTGTTCTTGAGAAGGGAATGGCGGGCCCCGTCGTCGTGGCTGGCGTCAGCTCCAGGATGAAAGGTTGGTGAAACTGCGTAGCCGGACAGGTGCGAAGTCATGGGTCTTCACTTTTCTGAAAGCTTCCTCATGGTGTTGGCCCAGCGGTGGGTGATCGCGTTTTTTTTTCTTGCTTGTTTGTCGCTGGAGACAAGTCGTGGAGGGGACCGGGGTTTCTTGGCAAAAATTTTTTTGATTTAACCGCCGGTAGTAGCTGGCGAAACCCAGGAAACGCGGAGCTCAAGGTTGTAATGGGGACTGGCCATTCCTTGACAACCCGTACCTTGGAGTCTTCGCAGGATACCCCTCAGCAAGATGGTGTGCCCCAGGTAGATGACTTGGCGTCGCAGGAATTGACATTTGTCTGCCCTCAACTGAGTCCCGTTTCTTTGATTCTTCGGAGCAGGCCGTTCCAAGTGTTCCAGGTGTTCTTCAAAGGGTCTTTGAGTAGATCAGGAGGTCGTCGATGTAGACCAAGAGGAACTGGAACATAAATTCGGACATCGTAGACTGTATCAGTCGCTGGGAACGTGGCTGGTGCCGTGCAGAGGCCCATTGGCATTCTGGTAATTTTAAAGAGGCCCACTGGAGTGGGGAAAGCCGTCTTATGTTGATTTGTCAGGGTGCATGGGTATCTGGTGGAACCAGAGCCAAGGTCAAGGGGGAAAAGTACTGTGACCCACCAGAGCGTCGAAAGACTCTTTGGGTTCTGGGCAGAGGGAAGGCATCTCTGATGGTTTTGGAGTTCAACTTGCGGTAGTCGACGCAAATCGGATGGACCCGTCTTCTTCCGGACGATGACAATCGGGGCGGCGTAGGGGGTGTAACTCTCAGTGATGATGCCCTTCTTCATAGGTCTTTCAGGTGACTCTGAACTTCTTCAAATTTATGGGGAGGAATTCCCAAAGATATGTTTAGCCACTGGTTTTCATCTGTAGTCTTCAGCCGAGTGTCACTGCATCAGTGTAGCCCATGTCTGTAGAGTCAGTCATGAAGGCGCGGAGTAAATTTTCAAGGGTTCTTAGCTTCTTTTTCTGTCTGTCAGTGCCATCGAAGTCTGGAGGAAGGATGTTGGACTTTGTTTTGCTGCTTGCCTCTGTCTTCTCTCTTTTCTTCTTCTTCTTCCGCAGTGACTTCGATACGATGAGTTTCGTTGACGTTTTAGCTGGATCAAAGGGCCCTTTTTCATGCGTGTTGACAGCTTCTAAGACAGCTACTGGAGTTCTGGCAGGGAGGAGTTTGTCCTCATGTGTCAGGTTTGCCAAACCTGACATAGCGTGACTGCCCGTGATTGTTGAGCAAAGTGGGGACTATACAGGCCTTGGGAAGTGGTTCGTCGATGTTGAAGCCATCAGGGGTATGAAGTCAGTCTTCGGGCTTGAGACTTTGATTGTCGCAATAGAGAAGGCAGGGATTGTTGACGGGAGATCGTACGAGCGATGCCCCCTTGGGAGACATCTTCTTCTTCTTGATTTCTTGCGCTAAGAGTTGAAGGGTTGGAGGAAGGGTTTTAACCTTGTTCAGGCAGGGTTCCAAGACGTTCCCCCCCGCAGTACTGGACTCGTTCCTTCTTCTTCCCTCATAAAGGCTCCGTAGGCGTTTGACTACGAGACCGGGGTGTTTTAGCAGAGGGGATTGAAGACTTGTATTCGACCAAGTAGATGGCGGAGTAGGGCACCTCTGCCCATTCACTGCTCGATTTTGACGAGGCCATCCTTCTTCGAAGATTTTGAGATTTTTTGCAGCCCAAGCTTCGTGACAGGCTTTACTTCGCTGCCCGTGTCCACGAGAGCCTGTGTCGTCCTGCCGTTAATCTTGATTTCAGTCGTCGGACATCTTTCCCGGGGAGGTTTGTCTTCGTTTCTTTCCCTTTGATGTGCAGCCTTTTGTTGCAACTTGACTTCTTCTATTTTGTTGACTGCTTCTTCTTCCCCCCCCCCCCCCCCCCCCCCCCCCCCCCCCCGCTGCCTGGTTTTCCATAACAGCGGGGGTTACTCGTTTCCCTGCATCCTGTACCCTGTTGATTTTTTTCTTTGCTGCCTTTGGAGTTTCTGTTTTCTTGCTCGGCAGTTTGCTTGGACTTTTCCCTTGCGCTGGCACCACCAGCACGTCCGTGTAGACTGGAAACTGCTGCTGGGTGAAGGAAGGCTGAAGGGAATGTATTCTGGGGGGGGACATCGCTGGTTGCTGCCGACTTCTAGGGGGATTGACGGCTGGGTCTTCTATGCTGCCGTGTAGGTGTTGCTTGAGGGGTTCCATCTTTAGAGTCAGCGCCGATATCTTCTCCCCCCCCCGCCGCTGCAGCATGTCGGGCCCAGTGATGTCCCGTTCGATGGCAAATTTTCGGAGATGGAGTCTTCCCTCATCCATCGTTGTGCTTCCTTTGTTGCTTCTATGAAGGTAGCCCGGGGGTGTTCCCTTGTAAACCGCTTCATGTCCCTCTTCAAGGATGCCGGGTGCAGGCCGTTGACGAAGGCGTCCCGAAAATAATGTTGGCTCGAGAGCGCGTCAGGATTCGCCTCGTAGATCTTTACCCATAGCATGCGGAGTGTTGATGCGTATTCGCCTATAGACTCGCCCCTACCAAGCTGTCGCCTGAAGAAGGCGCCGTCAGTGTTGAGTGATCTTTTTGTTCCCCCCATTCTTGTTCAAGAATTTTTATTATTTTCTCAGCTGAGTTGATCTCCCCCGCTTCCCGTGTCAGGATCTCTTGCTTGGGTCGTCCGTCAAGTGAGTTAAGAAGCCAAACTTTTCCGCTAAGCGGTCTGGGATGGGCTGAAGTTGCAGGATGAGGGGCACCTCTCGGGCGAAGTCCTCCACGTCGCCATCGCCTGAAAATTTTCGCAGCTTTAGAGTCTGGGAGGGGTTGCTGTGTTGCTGGAACTGGTCGCCAGCATCAGTGTTGTGTTGATCTTGGGGTTTGCCAATGGGCACAATCTCTTCAATGATGTCCATAATCTAATCTGAAGAAGCTGGTCTGGACCGCAGCCGGCTTACTGATCTGGTCTGCTGTCAATATAGGCTTTCTTTTATATTATGACCACAATCCCACTCTGACACAAAAAATCTGTGGCAAAGTGGGCTTAGGGCAAAGGCAAGAGCTCGATCGAAACCAAGGATTTTCAACTTCAATCTTATATATGTCGGATGCTCAATCTCATCTTCGTGCCTGCCACTTGCACCCGATAATCATGCAGACTAAATCTGCTGGGGGTTGTGGATCAATAGAAGTAGCAGAGACAGCAAGCAACCAGCCTCAGATCAGCCAGGCAAACAATCTTGAGACCAGACCAGAATCGATGTTTCTCTTCTCTTTTATGTCAGCAAGGATGGTCAACAAGCATCTGTCAGCGAGACCCGTCAGCCCAAAAACAAACGCAAGAACAACTGCGCAAGAACAACTGTGCAAGAACACCCTGAACACACAAACACACTCTCCTTTTATACATGCTCGTCGTCAATTGATCGGACGACCAACACTACCACATCACCCTAACAACATAACATCGAAACAAATCTAAACGACCAACTCTACGACATCATCCTACCAACATGACATCGAAGCAAAAATAATACTAAAACAAACTATCGATAAATGCAATATAATAATCTAATTCTAACCAACAACTGTTAAACGAAACTTAATCAAGTTTCCGATGATTTGCTTGTCCTTCGTTTCCTAACTTTTATTTACCTATCTTCCATGGAAACATATCTATTTGGATCTACAATCTGATCTTTATGATTAAAGAGCGTTTGACGTCATCGTTTGTTAAGAGTGATTTTTCTTGTAATAATGGCTGAAAAAATCCCTAAATAACTTTCTTCACTTCTCCCACAGCGAAGAAGGGACAGTGTAAAAAACAGGGAGTAGTACCACGAACATCGAGACAGAAAGTGGGTTTGAGACAGCTCATGACACGCCGATGGCAGGACACATGGGAGTCCGGGAAGACCAGAAATAGAATCATGCAGGATTTTTACTGGCCAGGTATGTTATCTGATATAAAAAATATTGCCAGTCCTGTGATGTTTGTCAACGGACAGTGCATAAGGGGAGAATAAAGAAGGCTCCGTTAATACGTACCCCTCGCATTGACACGCCGTTCAGGAGAGTCGCTGTTGACATTGTGGGTCCGATTAATCCAATGACTGAAAGTAAGGAGAGATATATACTAGTCATGATTGATTATGCCACTCGTTACCCAGAAGCGACAGCACTGAAGGACATAACCACAGAAACCGTCGCAAACGCATTATGGAGATGTGGACCAGAACAGGCATACCATCAGAAATATTGTCTGATCGAGTAACCAGTTTGTCAGCCAGACTATGAAGGAGTTCTGAAGACCCTTGCTATCAGAGGTTTAACCACTACCCCATATCATCCTCAAGCCAACGGACTTGTAGAGAAGTTCAACTCCACGTTAAGATCTATGCTGAAGAAACTTGTACTGGAACAGCCTCACCGTTGGCATAAATTCATTCCTGCTTTGCTGTTCGCGTACAGGGAAGTGCCACAAGAGTCAACGGGATATTCACCGTTTGAGCTTCTGTATGGACGCCAAGTCAAAGGGCCGATGCAAGTGCTACGACAGGTATGGACCGACGAGGAGATGGATGAAGAAGTCAGGACGACAGCGGAGTACATCACAGAGCTGAAAACGCAGATTCATGAGACGTGCAAGATTGCTCAAGATAACGCCAGTAACGCAGCCCAGAGGCATGCAGTGTATTTTGACACCAAAGCCCAGAAGAGAGACATCCCATAGGGGGCCAAGGTACTTGTTTTGCTGCCAGTTAAGAAGAATAAGCTCCAACTTCAGTGGAAAGGATCATACCCAGTTGTGAAGAGACTGAACAGCGTAGATTACATTGTCAGAGTAAAGAAAACGGAGAAAGTTTTACATGTGAATCTACTCAAAGAATATTTTGAAAGGGAGCAAATCATGAACACAGGCAATCAGACAGAAGATGATGACGATGAGAATGACCCAGAACAGCATCCCAGCAATATTTGCCTTGTCATGACTGAAGACCCAAAGTGCGACACCGATGGGAATATTGGAAACGAGTTGCCGACACCGACTGTTGAATCGAAGGAGACTGTAGAAGACGTCAGGGTGAATCCCGATCTTGATGACCGACAGAAACATCAGCTGAAAGTGTTGTGTGAACGCTACAGTGATATATTGACTGATTTACCACTTGATACAGAGCTGGAAGAAATATCATTTGAACTGACTGACCAAAACCAGTGTTTGTGAGACAGTACCCGTTGCCTCACACACAAATGAGCACAGTGCAGAAAGAAGTAGAAGAGATGTTAGACATGGGGGTTATTGAACCGACTCGGTCGCCATATAATGCACCGATTGTATTATGCACCGATTGTATTAGTAAAAAAGAAAGATGGATCAACGAGATTTTGTGTGGACTACAGGAAATTGAATAGAATAACTGTGTTTGATGCTGAACCGTTGCCAAATATTGAATATCTGTTCTCCAAGATAGGAAAGGCAAAATATTTTTCAAAACTTGATCTGTCGAAAGGTTTCTGGCAATGCCATGTTCGGAAAGCAGATAGATCCAAGACAGCGTTCTCTACCCCTATCGGACAATTCCAGTGGAAGAGAATGCCATTTGGACTGCAGAACGCCGGAAGTGTATTTTCTAGGCTCATGAGGAAAGTTCTGCAACCACTGGACGTGAAGATGTCGACAATTTTATGGACGACATCCTCATAGCCAATGAAACATGGATGAACACCTGAAAGCAATAGAGGCAGTCTTGAAGAGGTTGAAACAGGTCAACTTGTCAGCGAAACCATCCAAATGCTTCATGGGATACAATGAGCTGGAATATCTAGACACCGTGTCGGAAATGGAAAGATTTGGCCTGAACAGGACAAGGTAGAGAAAATCAAGCAAGCACGCCAGCCTACCACGAAGAAAGAACTCCGTGCATTCTTAGGACTCACAGGCTACTACAGGAACTTTGTGCCAAACTATGCCACCATTGCTCTACCGCTCACTGACAGAACGAGCAAGAAACGGCCAGAAAAGTAATATGGACGGAGGAATGTCAACAAGCGTTTGACACGCTGAAACAAAAGTTAGTGTGCGACCCAATTTTGTGTTTGCCTGACGAGGAGAAAGAGTTCATATTAAGGACTGATGCATCAGACCGGGGCATTGGGGCCATCCTGCTACAAGCACATGAGGAAGGGCTTAGACCAGTTGCCTATGCTAGCAAGAAGCTGCAAGGGGCAGAATTGAATTATGCCACTGTAGAAAAGGAATGCATGGCAGTAGTGTGGGGAATAACCAAATTTGAAAGGTACCTCTACGGTAAGCACTTTACAGTGCAAACGGACCACCAGCCACTACAGTTCCTGCAGAGGAACAAGCCCACCAACGGAAGGTTGATGAGGTGGGCACTACACCTGCAACAGTATTGTTTCACTGTACAGGGGATTCCGGGATGGAAAACATTGGAGCAGACTATCTTAGCCGCATGAACTAGTAAATTGGAAAACTGCTTCCATAACGCTTAAAAGGGGGGGGGGGGGGGGGGGGGGGGGGGCAGCCTAGTTCAAGGTAGTTCTGATGTATTGTTACTTGTTTAAATGTATTGCTAGAAGAAGGCAATGAAATGCATACTGGTCAGAGCGTGAAGGAAATTTAGGGTTGTAAAGTTGTTCGCCTGGAGATTGAATAATGTTAGTTCTTTTTATATACAACTTTGCTATTCATCATTAAGCTTATTTCAGCTGTTTTCAATCCTAAAAGGGGGCTGTGTCGCGTTCATACGGCAATAAGTAGTTTTCTGCTAAGAACGTATCGATTCGCTTCACGTAATTTTAGAATATCTGTGATGTCGCCATTCGACTTTGACGTCATGTTTCAATTGCAAGCGCGATTTCGTCACCGCCATTAGCATGTTGGGTTGGCGTTGCCTGGAATCTTGAGCAGAAGATACAAACCTGCTTCTCCATTGGACAATGCCAACTTGTGTACAAGTAACCAGGTTATGCAGTTGTCGGTTGGAGAATCACAGGGACTTCGACTATCGTAGACTGTGGACGCCTGTATTGAGCCGTCTGAGGTAAATAGCAGTTTTAGAGTTTATTTAACCAGGTAGTTGATGTGCAGGTTGACGTGGACATGACCGAGGGTCGTTTACATTTGTTTGGTTGTTGTTTGCAGGCTTTTAGGGTTAGAAAGGCGAGAGACTGCCTGCCTAGGCCTGCCGTTTGTCCTCATCGTTCATATTATTTTTCCATTTCTCTTTAGGTGCTAGAGAGAGCGACGGAGAAGCCACAGTAGGGCTGTATTGTTATTGTAAAATGCGTGTGGGTGTGGATACAGATCTGTTCATATATGATTTTTCATGGTAACTCAAAAGGGGTGTAAAATTGGGTGTGTGCAGGCTCGGCTTTATTCTCGCTTCTCGGCTCTTCCTTTGGCCTGGAACTACATGAACGTATCTTCATTTACATCGTTTCTGCTAAGAAGGCTTGGCTTTTATTCCTTCTTCTCTGGGTATTCTTTTTGGCCTGGGAACTACAGGAACGTATCTTCATCTACATCGTTGAACTAACGTCGTCATTTCGTCTCGTCTTAACTGGACATCACTCTCAGCGTGGATTGTTGTATTAAGGACGGTGCGACCTGTTGGAAAACCTTAATTATTATTTATCCAAGCAGCAGAACTTTCTATATGGAACAAGTCGCCATAAGCGAGTAGTTATTTTAATATTTCACGTTCGTTTACGAAACTGGATATACATGGACAGTGCGTCGATGCGATCAGCTGTTTTCTTCGGACGGTGTGCTGGTGTAAATAGTAGTGATATTGAACGATTTGGGGCGTTGATGTAAACAACAGTGACTATTTTATTGTTTACATCGAAAAGACATCTTCGAGCTGTACGTCAAGAAGCCACAAGAGGAGACAGGCTTGAAACGGAAGGCTGCTATCGTCATTAGTTTTGAAGCGTCGTAGCAACGGTACTCGACGAGTCGACAGTTAAGTGAACTTTATTTTTTTGTCTACACCTCCACTACGACAACACACGCGCATTTAGACTCTTAAAGCCTTGTACGTGGCGAGTGAACGCGCGAGAGAAAGAGTGAATGAAAGTAGTTTTTATTCATTTATTGTCTCGTTTTGTATTGTAACAACTTGCATTCGTTGCATATTCATCCTCATCATCATAATCATATCATAATCATATCACAAACATATCACTCATCCACGTCCTTAATTTCACATCAATAAATTTATTTTAACATTTATCCATTGCTTGTGGGTGTCTCCAAGCTGAGAGGAGAACGTTTTGTGGGTGTACACCACATCACACCACCATCGCCACGCATCCCCACAAATTGTGCGACACCTGTAGATACTGACCCCACAAACAATCCTGAGATACTGACCCTACGGACAACCCTGTAGATACTGACCCTACAGACAACACTGTAGACACTAACCCTACAGATAACCCAGTAGATACTGACTCTACAGACAACCCTGTAGATACTGACCCTACACACAACCCTGTAGATACCGACCCTACAGACAACCCTGTAGCTACCGACCCTACACACAACCCTGCAGATACTGACCCTACACACAACCCTGTAGATACTGACCCTACAGACAACCCTGTAGATACTGACCCTACAGACAACCCTGCAGAAAACTGACCCTACACACAACCCTGTAGATGCTGACCCTACAGACAACCCGGTAGATACTGACCCTACAGACAACCCTGCATATACTGACCCTACAGACAACCCGGTAGATACTGACCCTACAGACAACCCTGCAGATACTGACCCTACAGACAACCCTGCAGATACTGACCTTACAGACAACCCTGCAGATACTGACCTTACAGACAACCCTGTAGCTACTGACCATACAGACAACCCTGCAGATACTGACCCTACAGACAATCCGGTAGATACTGACTCTACAGACAACCCTGTAGATATTGACCCTACAGACAACCCTGTAGACACTGACCCAATAAACAACCCTGTCGATATTGATGCTGCTAACAAAAATTGTGGGTACTGACCCTAAAACTAAATATGCAGATACTTAGTGACTCTGCAGACAACGTTTTAGACACCGACTCTACAATACAATCCTGTGGGTACTTATTCTACAAACCACTTAACAGATACTGACTGTACGAGCAGCCCAGTAAATACTGACTCGACCAAAAACCCTTCGAACTGACCGTTCAATTAAACCTCAAGAAACTGGCCCTAAAAAATGACCCAATATTATTGGCTGAAGATTTGTCCGATCGTTTGGGAGAGTATCATACACACAATCTCTCTCTCTCTCTCTCTCTCTCTCTCTCTCTCTCTCTCTCTCTCTCATCTCTCTCTCTCTCTCTCTCTCTCTGAAGGACCAAGTTCCAGACGGAAAAAAGCATCTTCTTCCTTATCTGTTACTCTTTGGAATAAAGTTTATCGATCAATCAATCTCTTGGAGTGGCTTCCCTTGTCTGGCTCCCAGCAAGTCATGCATTAAGGTGCTCTGGTAAATTTCAGCCTCTACCGCGCGTAAATCGTTCAGTAGGTCTGTCAAAATTCCCCTACCTACTACAGAAGCCACGCTCAACGCCACACTTAAGGAGATGGCACTGTTTTTCATTCAAAACTGAGGTCAGAGGTTAAAAAGAAAAGAAAAGTCGTCATTCGGTTGACGACTACCGATCAGCCCCCTAGCCGCTTGCACCGAAGGCCGTCATGCTGTGCATCGATGGAAATGTCTGAAGTGTCAAACCCTGCGCTTTGGAGTGTTTTGTTTGTAATCATACGTCAGCACTGGCGCATTCACGCATATGCGCTCCGCTTGGCCGGATCAGTCCAAACAGTGGCCTGGAGATCTTGTCAGGAATCTTGACGAGCACTTCAGTGAAACTGGCCACGAGGTCCGAGTCCGAGTCTCACACTGTCACTGTCGCGCCAGAGTCTCCGTGTCTACAAACTATAGTTGTGGTAGTAGTCATGGCGGTTTTCATTAAGGTAATTCTTTCCGTGATAGGCTTTCCTCGTCGCGATGTTGTTTTCGGACATTTATGAACAGCGCCAAACCTCGCCGTGCTCCTCCTTGAGAATGGGGTTGGAAAAGCTTACCTCGATCAATAATTCTTTCGTTTGTTCGTTCGTTCGTTCATTCATTCGTTCATTCATTCTCTCTCTCTGTCTCTTGTTTCTCTCTCTCTCTCTCTCTCTCTCTCTCTCTCTCTCTCCTCTCTCTCTCTCTCTCTCTCTCACACACACACACACACACACACACACACGCACACACACACACACACACACACACACACACACACGCACACACACACACACACACACACACACGCACGCACGCACACACACACACACACACACACACACACACACACACACACACACACTTGCGCGCACGCGCGAAAACGGAAGACGTGGAGAGAGAAACCGAGTTCGTTTGCATTCGTTTGCATGCCAACTTTACCAGCAGAAACAGCCAAGGTTCACTGATGGGCATCAATGTGTGTGCCTCGTTCGTCCGCCGCCGTCATCATCATCACCGTTCTGCGTGTACACAACGTATAGTCTACACCAGTTTTAACAACTGATTCAAGCAGAGATACTTGGTCAGAGTGTGCGTAAACAACGGACCCTTCCCAAGGATTCGGTCGAGAGATAGTGTTTTGACCATCGAAAGAACGCAGGTAGCACACGCTGCAACTGTGGCGGGAAAAAGGCTGTTAACATTCCAGCCCAATTTGTGTGTGATTCCACGCACAGACCTTGGGGAAAACCTCGCACGTGACAATCAACTGTCGTGGCCGTTTCCCGTTCCCTGGTGAAGCCGGAAAGCCGTGCTGTATGTAAATGTGTGAGCGTCAAAATTGTATTTAAAAAAAAAAAAATTTTAACTCACAAAGAAAGACACATAAAACAGACGAGTAACTAACTAAATAGGTAGATAGATAGATAGTAGATGGACTTATTTCTGCTGCTGCTGCTGCTTCCTAGTGCAACAGAAAATGTCATTTTATATGGAAGCTTCTGTAGACGGCAAATGGATTTAACACAGAATTATGCTGTCTTTTAATTTCCTTCTTACATCGGTGCAGTGTGTAAACTTTCCATTCGTTGCAAGTAAGGTTTTGTCTTCGACGTTGTTGTTGTTGTTGTTGTTGTTGTCGTCGTTTCTGTCGCTGCTGTTGCTGTGGTTTTTGTATACACCTCAGTGTCTTGTCAATAGCATTACTTTCCTTCCTGTTGCTCATTCTGACTCTCTCATACGCAGCCGCGCTCAGCTTTGTAACCGTTACAGCCTCCGGCAGTGCAGAAGGTATAAATCAACGACACGTTGCGATGAGGTAACCCACCAGAGGAGACGCTGCGTGCTGCTGATCATTTCGGCAAGTATTTGGTCGGTGCCTGTTCTGATGCACCCTTCCCCATGCAGCCTGCTGACAGCGGTATTTGTTTAGTCGCTGAGCCTGTATGAGAGAGCGTCTCTCCTGTAGAGGCCCGGTCAACGACCGCCCGTAATGGTCCCCCCAGTGCACTTGTAATTTGCTTGCTGAATTACTGTTTTTTTTTTGTTTTTTTTCCGGAAATGATAGGGAAGGAGGGAATAAGTAGGTGGCGAAGAGAGAGAGAGAGAGAGAGAGAGAGAGAGAGAGAGAAGTGGGAAAGGGGAAATGTAGATAAAAAACAGACAGACAGACGGATAGATAGATAGATACAAAGATAGACAGACAGACAGATAGATACATAGATGCAAAGATAACTAGATAGACAGACAGACAGACAGACAGACAGACAGATAGATTCGAAGGTGCAGTTCTTCCTTTTATCCAATTTTGAGTGTCTTTCAACACAAGACAGAACAGACCGCATAGCACTGAGGGGGGTTTTTTACTGGAGTTTCGAGTATTACACACACGCGTTGGAGAGAGAGAGAGAGGAGAGAGAGAGAGAGAGAGAGAGAGAGAGAGAGAGCTTAATCTTGGCCAAGTCTTGTTAGTCGGGAATTGTTAGCGCGCGTTTTTCCCCCCCCCCTAAGA
>CM031606.1:59689701-59716985 GCA_018398815.1 Conus ventricosus | reverse complement strand
AAAAAACTTTAAAAAATTTTTTTAATTTTTTTTAAAAAATAAAAAAAAAAAACCAAAAAAAAAAAAAAAAAACCCTAAAAACACAACAAAAAACCCCCACCCCAAAAAAAAAATTCAAAACCCCAATCACCCCCCCCCCCCCCCCCCCCCCCCCACCACCTAAAAGTAATAAAAAAAAAAAAAAAAATTTTACTTTTTAAAAAAAAATCCAACAATAAAAAATTGGAACTTTTTCCACCCCTGATATACTTTAAATTTTACTCCCACCCACCAAAATATCAACTATAAGTATAATTAGCCCCCCCAATCCCTCCCCCCCCACCCCCCCCCCCCCCCCCCATCAACTTTTTAAATTTGATTCTAATTACTTTAGCAAAAAATACAAAAATGTTAACTCGCCTTCATGTTTTTCTTATGCTCGGGGTGATCACATGGCTTCGAAGTTTCTTTTTTCCCGTTTGCTCCGTAACTGATCGTTTTGAACAAACGAAAACGAAACACCTGCCGGCCACATTTATTTTTTTGCACCACTTTGCGATATTCATTGCCGTCGTCATCAGTTTCGTTACCATTGTCATCTCCATTTGTTTTTAATTTGGCCCTCGACGCATGCTACTGGATCTCCCGTCTTTCAAAAAAGCCATGCTACTTAATTTCTGGAGCACCGTGCAAACTTTCGTTGTCAGTCAGACGCGCCAATGTTAGCCTTGAAGATGCCGGAAACACAGAAACAGCTACTTCCGTATGAGATGGAAAACTTGGATCGAACACAAAATCGAACCGAAAAATCGTGTTTTTTTTTTTTTTTTTTTTTTTTTTAAAAATAAATTAAACGGAAGTTTCCGTCAAACTGAAAGTCATTTTGACGGATTTCCGTCCATGGAGGGAAAAGTTTCACCCATGCACTGGTTCAGACGAGGAACTTCTCAACATAAAGCAATTCTTTTGTGACTGCTTCATGATATTCATGACGATCCTTTTTTTCACCCACGATGGTGACCTGATACGATTACTTTCCTTTGGAGAGCAAGCGGTAGGGCTGCTGAAGTAGCATTGGGAGGCTATGTATCCATTGGAGGAATGAACTGCATGGGATTGGGAAATAATGCCACAAAACAGTGTAAAGAAGACGACCAGAAAAAAATAAACGGGAGTCGTTCTCCATCAGTTTTTTCTTGCTGCACATAACCACACAGCCCGCCCTAATTCCTATATCTCATCCATACATGAAACCACTCAACAGTCAAGTTTAAATTCAAATGCACTGTCCATTGTTTAATGTCTCCACAGTTCTGCATCTCACTTTCCGTCCTGTTGTGCCATCTGCTGAAAGACGAGCAGCCAGCAGTTCTATTCGTTTTCTTTTTTTTCTGTTTCTTTTTCAGGGCCTTCTCTTGCTTCTCCTTTTCTTCCAACATCTCCTGCACAAAACACAAGAAACAAAATAAATGTGTGTGTGTGTTTTGCATTTGCATGCCAAATTCCCCTGCCCCACTCATCCCTCCTTTTTTTTTTTTTTTTTTTTTTTTTTTTTTTTTTTTTTTTGATTATGGGAACTTTCATGCCAGAAAGGAGATACATGAGTAAGGAAATGCTTTTTTTAACATTTGTGCTTTAAACCCACACAAAACCATGAACAAAAAAACAAAGCTAGAATTGTACTGTACACTTTTTGAAGAAAGGCATTCCTGTATCTTAAATTGTTTTCTGTATTTTTTTAACCTGACTTCATTCTGTACAGCATTTTGTCAACAACATACTCTGCATTTCCCTACGTTGGTAAGCAGTTACCTTTAAAATTGTCTCATGTATGAAAAAAAATATATAAAAAAATTTGAGGGTAAGTTTGGAAAGCACCAACATTTTTTGTTAAATTGCTCACCCCCCAAAAAAGACAGAAAAAGAAACGGGAGGTAAAAACATGTCATTTTGTCATGACTGTTTCAGAGATTTAAGTTTCTTGGTAATGAAACATTTTCATAAGACTAAGCATGAAACAGACTAAGCTGAAAGTACAAATAAAAATAAATGCATTTTTGTTTCTTGAATTAAGTTGATGCAGTTCTTATTTATTCTGGTAATTTGTGCTGATTCATCTGCAACCTCATTTTTGTATTATAAAAAAAAAAAAAAGCTTGCAGTGTGCAATAGTTTTCTAAAATGTCATTGGAAAAATGCCCCTTCTTTTGGAAATCAAAACTGACTTTGACTACTAATTCTGACTCAGTTTCTCACAACTGCCAAGCAAGAGAAACCGGTAAAAAGGAAATGTGAAGGCTTCTTGCCAGCATCAACAAGTCACAATATCAATGAAGTCAGGTCGTTTGCTGATGTTGAAACACAAACTTGTTCACAGAGCTTGCACATTTCTATTCATGCAAATAGAAACAGGGGAACAACAGACCACAAAACGCTAGTCAGTCCACAACCTGTCATCTTATAAAACAGATGACAACTGTGGAACACACACACAAAAGCTTTTCCCTACCCTTGTCATCCTGAAACATGGCATGCCCAAACAGAAATTAGAGTGGCAAAGCTAATTTTGATTTTTTTACACAAAAATCGAAAGTTGGTCATGAATCAGAGTGACAACAACATTCTGAGGAAGAACAGCGTGAAACTGTCGGATCATTCAATGCATGTGCTCGGGAATAGGTAGAAAATGACGCAGAAATTAGCACAGTCCTCTAGCAGACATTTTTAATTTTAAAAGTAAATATTGTGCTGTAAGTTGCTAACCTTTTTTCCTTAACTGTAACCTCTGCGCTACTTCACTGACGTTAGTGACAGCAGCTCACAAAGGGATTTTTCCCAAATTTCCCTATTCTACTCGCCATGGCTTATGTTCTCTTTATCTACATTGACTGGACAAACTGAGAATCAATGTCTAGAAAAATCAACTTGAACCACTTTGCACAGAAAGATGATTCATGTATGACGAACTCCCATATGAGCAATGAGGATATATATATCCTTTACATACCTGAATATCATCTTTGCTTGACCAATAACTCATGAGCCACATGATTAAGAAATCTTGATGAAGTTGAGAAGTCAAACCAACAAAGCGGTTTCAATGAAGGCTACTGAGCAGGCCACTGAAAAGGCAGTCTATGGCAGCAGCTAAATTTTAATATATCCACAGTGGCATACTGAGCACAGCAAACTCTCCCAATGGAAAAATCAAAGGGAGTCCATGATTATCACTATTTTCAAAAGCAGCATAGTCTTGACAGCTGACAAGACAGATTTCACAGTTTGCACAAGTGTGTAATTGTCCCGCAAAGAGTGGTTTTGCAGACTACATAGCTAATGTCAACAAAGAGTTTTTTGAAACTCGAATCTTATTCGACACCAAAGACGAGTCCTTCAGTGGTTTCAGAGTCGCTAAGAAACTGTGATGAAAAAGAATCTGATATTTTCTTTTCATTGTAAGTACTGGCCCTTTTCTGTTTACTTGCTAAGTCACAACAGCCAACCTCAGAATATACAGACTGTGGTTTGCCATTTTCATTATCATTTTTTTTATCACTATTTTCTTGCAGCTGATCATTTGGTTGGTGTTCATGAAATGTTTTTTTTCCTGATTAAAAACCAAAACAATAAAGGGGGTACGGTTTACATAATGGTGCAGCCTCAAGCCTGAAAATCATAGCTGTTGTCTGTTCAGAAAATATATACCACCCAATAAAATCGGTGTCACTTCCTATTGTTTAAGAGGCGCTCATACTGCAAACAGATTTGTGTGTGAAGTATTTCTAAATTCAAAGCTGTAAACGTGACCACTGTAAGCAAGCACGTAAAAGAAATTTACCTGAAAATTTGGTGATTCAATTAAAAACATGATATCAAATCACAGTTGTATCATTTTGCAAGCAATAAAAATTTCCAGATTTCACAGCGTTTTGGAATACTGGACACATCGCTTGTTTTTTCAAAAAAATATATGTATTCAATCCATACACAATATGCACTGGGATATATATAAGATACATTAATGCGGCTGTGTGGGGGATGGATGTGTACACAGGACCACGCTTGAACTTGGGCAGTCTCAAACACATGGTCATGTGGCGAGCTAACCTAAAATGTGGGATGACAGAACTGAAATGGCATACACAGGACAATCGATGAACAAGAAATCTCTGGTTAGAATCTGAGAAAAAAAAGAAAGGATGGTAAATCAAAAACATGCACACTACTTTTGATTAAATGATCAAAATTTCTCCAAGCATACGGACTTAAAAAACCAATATATAAGCACATTCTGTCTGCCCTGTGCGCAGCCTGCAGGAATTGTTTGTAAAATGAGTCCATACATTTTGTCTTCTCCATTCCCAAAATTTAGCATGGCGACTCTTAGCATAGTGAAAACATCAACAGCAAAACACTTTGAGCTAGAAAGTTGCATTGGTTGCATTCCTCAATAGGACTTATGGTAAAGTGAAGCAATGTTTGATAACAGGAGAAGGAGGGGTGGGACAAGAGAAAGGGAAGGTGGGGTGGACTGAGAGGGGGGGGGGGAAAGGGACACGGAAACGAGTGGGGAGGGTTTTGAGAGGAGGGTGAAAGGGGAGATAGGAGGAAGGGGGGACTGGGGGAGGAAAGCAGGGTGAGGGAAACAGAGGGGAAAAGGGAGGATGGAAGGGATGGGGAGAGGTGGGCGGGAAGGATAGGTGGAAGGGAGATGACAGAAGGTAGTATGGAGAATGGATAGCAAATAACAATTAAAACACACGCACACACACACATCCAAGCACATAGTTTTTAGATTAATTAAAATGTACCTAAGCACAGACTGTCATCGATGCTAGTATTTATATAATTATATTTATATATAAAATATATTAAAATATATATATATTATATATATATTTATATATAAAATATATAATATTCTTGAAAGGCCCATATAACTGGAAAAGCAGAGACAGCTTAAGCATCAGTGAAACACTGACACAAATATACTAAAGACAGACAGGTGGATGACAGAAGGAAGGCGGGGAGTTGAGGTGCTGGGAGGTAGTACTGACTGTGAGAGAGAGAAACCCAAATTATTGTACTGACTTGGAACTTGGAATCCCTGGGGTCCACGTAATATCCAAAGTATTCTCTGGCTTCTTCCAGGATCTTGCGTTTCTTTTCCTCTTTCTTCAGGACCTCAGCTTCCTTCTGTGATTGGCGCAGGCGATACTCTGCAATCCACTGGCTCATTTTGGCCAGGGTTTTCTTGCAATCTTCTCTTCCCCTGGAAAGTTAAAACGCAGCACATTACCCATGTCCGTGGGCTGAAACCCTACAATTTAAAGAAAACAGTATTTTCAAAAGGGAAAGTACAAGCAAAGCCCCTTTGGGGCCTTTGGGATGCACCAACACAGATGGGTGGAGCATGAAAACAAAAATTTGATCTGGTCAGCTGTCAAAGTTGAGCACAATCTGTGGTTGTACCATCCAAGCTCAGATAGAATAAACAAATGCCCGCACAGGCAATTCAGATCAAAAGTTTAACAGGTGTGGGAGCATGTTTCATAGCAAGCCTGACCATCAAAAACTACAAAGCTGAAAAGATATTCAGGACGATGTATGTCAGCTACCGCCACCTACAGTCACCATTCTGCGCACTCACAAGCCAAAGCTGTCAGTGCGCAGAGTGTGAACAACCACGCTTGGGTGGATGTTAAAACCTGACTGCGGGACCACAACCATACTGTGGTTTTCTTACCGTGGATGGTCACTTCAAGAACATGCAAGAATCACGTCATGTGGTGAAACATAAGTCACAGCAAGTATATAAACCTTTGCACTGAAAGAGCCGTCGAACACCTGCAGTAGCCAAAAGAAGTATGGGAAAAACAATTCACTTGGTGAATGCACAAAAATTGCAAAATGAAGGGCAACACATTCTTTTATATGCCCCCAAACTGAGCACAAGTCTTCATCTCTAGATCACAAAAAAAAAAAAAAAAAAAAAAAATTTTCCCTTTTACAGTCAGAATGGAACGACAAGCACTTCAAACTAGTGCTGAGAAGAATAAGTTCTACAAACTGTACCACATTTTATGACTGATCTCAGTGATTAGGGGGTCGAAGGATGTGTGTGTGTGGGTGTGTGTGGTGTGTGTGTGTGTGTGTGTGTGTGTGTGTGGTTTTGTGTGGGGCGTGTGTGTGTGTGTGTGTGTGTCCCCTGTAGTGTGTGTGTGTGTGTGTGTCACTGTGTGTATGTGTGTGTTTGCGCATGGCTCACATACATGTGTGTGTGATTTGCAAATTTAGAATATCAAGGTAGTCATACTTTCTTTTCTTTTGTTGTTGGTCAGATAATTCTAAGTACCTTGGGCACACTCTTTAAGTAACATAAAGAAGATCCAAGGATTCTGGGGTTTTTCAAGACAAATGGAACCCTATCAAACTAAAAAAAAAAAAGAAACTCCCGCAGATTTTAACGAAAAGGCTACAAAATGATGGAAAAATCAATATATGGCATATTGTTTTGAGCAGATTTCATCTGTGCATGTTAATCAAATGAATGAGTTTAATTCGCAAATATGCCATCATGATTAAATTTTTGATTGCAAGGCTGCCGAACAAACATTTTGAAATAACAAAATTTATTGATTTTACCCATGAAACTCACTTCACTTCTGAAGGCTAATTCCAAAATCACATTATCAAAAATATAAAAAAATTCATCTTGGATAGAAATTGTGTCACCTCTGAAAAGCAGAGGGAACCCAGTTATTTCAAAGTGAGGTGACTGAAATAAAGCAAACTTTATAAAAAAGGTTGCAATTCTGCAAGACAGTATGGCAAAAGGAAACCCAGTTTATTTTCCTAGGGGTTTTTGGTACCACTGTCATTCCCCGCACATGTAAAAAAAAAACTGAAAAAATTCACAAATGACAAATCAGATGAAAGACAGTCAAAGCCAGTAGTTGGCACAAATTTTGATCCAGAAACACACTGTTTAAAAAGTCAGCTAGCCAGCTGTATCAAGTCAGTTAAAATTTAGCATAATCGTTAACCTTTGTGATTATTGTTTCTTGGTTGGAGGCCTTCTTAGCCCAAGCCATAAGAAAAACAAAAAAACATGACAACAGACTGACTTTTAATAGTTTTTATTGCTTTCCCCACGACTTTGATATCAACTTGCCTGATTAAGGCATTCCACAGACGCCTTTTAATAGTTTTATTGCTTTCCACGACTTTGATATCAACTTGCCTGATTAAGGCTATTTCCTGAAAAAAGGCTGATCAAATCATGCATGGGAAAAACATAGTTTTTGGAATTTAGGGAAAGGTCTACCAAAAGACCTACCAAAAAATATTACACTGTTTGTTTACTACACTCTTTGGATGCAGTTGTGGCTCATGCTAAAGAGTATGTGCTTTCTTTCTTTCAATCAATCCCTATGTGCCTGAAAGAACAAAACTCCAGACCATGGAATTATGAATTAAATGTTCCATCAACGGTTTTCAATCTCCTGATAACCAATCTAGAATAATTTTTTTTGTAATGGTAACTGAAATACATCATAGCCATACATGGTCCAAAGATCCAGTTGTAGCGCCCAATGACCTGTTCCATATCAAAGCCAGGCTAGTGCATGATGATTCATAAATGCATGCACATGTATGTTAAAACACAGTTTTACATGACACATACACGTAAATGAAGCGCCAGCTGGCAGCTCTTCAGTTGGCACAAACCAAGGTGGGCATCCCGTTGGTGTAAACGAGTGTGGATTGAAAAAGCGCTTTAGAGCTTGGCCCTCCAGCTGAGGATAGTCGTTATATAAGTATTCCTAATAATAATAAAATAATACGGGGGTTAAAAACCCCCTGATGCGTTTTTTCAGCAGCTTCCTGTTTCTGACCCTCCACTTGTCCAGTCTGTCTTGTAAGGGAGGCCCCCACTTCTCGGCGCCATTTCTGCGAGCTCTAATGCTTTCCCTCCGCCCTCCATGATAAGCGTGGGTCCACTCCCGATGTGGAACCAAGCTTTGCATACAATTTCCTGTGGTATCTAGCAAACAAACCCACAATTCCCTTTAAAGTTAAAGGGGGGGGGAGACAGACGACAGTGAGAGAAAAGAGAGAGAGGAGAGAGAGAGAGAGAGAGAGAGAGAGAGAGAGAGAGAGAGAGAGACAAAATGAGGCAGACTACAATAGAAAATGGAGATCGGAACTAATAGTCAGAAATAACATCTGTGTGACTTACTAACTTAAATTGAAAAAAAACAAGACCGAGAGAGAGAAGGGGGATAAGAAATAGAGAGAGAGAGAGAGAGGAAGGGGGGGGAGAGAGAAGAGAGAAGGTGCCAGAGTAAGGCAAGCTACAGTTTAGCAAACAGAAACCGGAAACAAAGGTTTAAGAAAAAATATAATATTTGAGTGCTTCCCTTACTTACGAAATAGACAGTCTTTTGTGTTCATGCATCCAACAACTAACTTAAATTAAAAAAAAAATCATAATGATATGCCAAATTTCCCAAACATTTGAGAAGCAACAAACTAATTCAATATTTTTTAAATCACAAGGATATGCCCAATTTCCCAGACTTTTGAGAAATTTCTTTATTTCAAAATTCTTTCCCCAATTAAAAAAGTCCTAAACTTTAATAATTTTATTGAAAGATAAGATAAGAAATGTTGCTTATAGCCCGGCCGACCGCAAAGGGCCACATCAGGGCTGTCCCCCCACGTTAAATCAACTCACCAGTCATTTAAAAAAAAAAAAAAAAAAAAAAACTTTAAACACATCTCTTTAAATGAAAATAACTACAAACGTACCAAAACTTTGTTAAAAATCTTTCTGCCGTAAAATTTTAAATCAGATGACAAATGTTAATCTCTCTCAAAACTCAAGGATCACGTCGGGCCCGGGACATCCCTGAACGGGATCTTCATGGACTCCGCTGTAAAATGTTTGTGCCTCACATCGTGCAAGTTCCCAACACTCAAAAGAAACATGTTTCATTGTGAGTGGCGCAGACATGGAATGCACCACGGAGCTTCTTTTCACTCTTTAAAAGGTAACAATGGGTAAATACGAATGGCCGGTGTGCAGCTGGCACAGAACCGTTTCCTCTTTACGACCACCCGAACCGAAAGATGGGAGGAAGGTCCTTAAGGTTTTGGACGATCTGAAAGAGTTTGTTACTCGTCTGTGTGTTCCAATCCTCCTGCCCAGAGGTCTCTCACATAATCGTTAATTTTGGGTTTCACATCTGAGCAGGGAATATAAGTGTTTGGAGTTTCTCTCTCTTGTGGCGTTTTTTGGCTAAACGATCAACCATTTCGTTCCCGCCGATGCCAACATGACCAGGAACCCAAGCAAGAGTAATGTTGTAACCGTCCGCCTTTTCAACTTGCTAAAAAGTTCAATAAAAAGTAAAAGTTCTGGATGCTGAAGGTTCGCAAGCTATGGCCTCCAAAGCTGACAGCGAATCCGACAGAACCAGAAAGGGCCCTCTTTGAAGAATGTGAAAATTAAACTTCAAGGCCAAAACAAGAGCAGTAAGTTCAGCAGAAAAAGACAGAAGCATCGGAATGTATATGTTCCAACGTACTGAGAAGGAGCCCCCGGGCAGTAGGCTGCACAGGCCACTCCATCTTCCCGACTTGGAAACCGTCAGTGAAAACTTTTTGATAGGATGGGAATTTAGAACAGAGCTCAGCATACAAAGCCTTGTATGCCAGAGAGCTGGAAAACCTTTGCGAAAAGCTGCAAGATCGAAACGAATCTCTGGTGTGAAGAAGGTCCAACGGAGGTTGATCCGGAAACTTTGGAAATATCAGACACAACTCCTAAAGGTCTAGACCTGCATTCCGCACGTGAGGCCGCAAACGAAGACCAAACGG
Source organism: Conus ventricosus (assembly GCA_018398815.1). NCBI lineage: Eukaryota > Metazoa > Mollusca > Gastropoda > Neogastropoda > Conidae > Conus > Conus ventricosus. The sequence continues at coordinate 59,707,121 of CM031606.1, read as the reverse complement.
CGGGAAAACATTTCGGGTTGTTTTTAAACTTACTTTGGAACGGAGGGTCAAAGACACAGTCAAGGCAGGATCTGCGGTTCTGAGAACAGTCGGATATAATAATTTAAAGACAGTTTCAGCCTGCGGTTGGACAATGAAGGTTCGCCCGCCTCTGCGTACAGGCTGTACACAGGGGGGGTGCGGAACGCTCCAAGACAGAGACGAAGCCCTTGATGGGGGATAGGGTCCAAGATTTTGAGGTAAGAGGGTCTTGCGGAGCCGTAGACGCACCAACCGAGTCCAGTTTGGAACGGACCAAGGCTCTGTAGAGGTGCAGCAGAGTTTCCTTATCAGCGCCCCAGTCGGTGTGCGCTACGACCCGCAGAATATTCAGAGTTTTCTGGCAAGAATTTTTTGAGGTTTTTGATGTGGCTGAGAAAGTTGAGTTTCTGGTCAAAAATGACTCCCAGAAATTTGGCCTCTTTAACAGCTGGAATGGGAGATTTCCTCTTAAAAGTTCGGGATCTGGGAAAAACTGACGGAAATAGGGAAGTGAATACACTGCGTCTTTTTTTGGAAAAGTGAAACCGTTTTCAGTCGCCCACTGATGGATTTTATTACGAAAAGCTGGACCTGCGCTGGATAACTCGGTACAGGCTTCCAGTTGCGTAGACAGCAAAAATCACCACAAACAATGAGCAGTCTGAACCCTGCTGAACTGATGAACAATGTTGTTGATTTTAATACTAAAGAGGGCAGGAGACAGGATGCTCCCCTGTGGAAAAACCCAACTCCTGCTCGCGGACATCAGAGAGAGGGGTCCCAAACCCCGGGAAACCCTGAAACTGTCGTTCTGCCAAAAAATTTTAAATAAAGCGGAAGAATGACCTCGAAAACCCAGATCGTGGAGATCATGAATTTAATCCCCGATTTCCCCAGGTGGTATCGTAGGCCTTCTCCAAATCGAAGAAAATTGCCACTGCAATGCTGTTTGTTCAGAAAGGCGTCCGAAGTGAAGATTCCAGACAATCAAATGGTCAACTGTAGACCGATGTTTGCGGAAACCACACTGTTCTTTCGCCAAAAGGCCATCGGTTTCGAGTTTCCACATGACCTGCTTTTGACCATTTTCCCCATCAGTTTACAAACACAGCTGGTCAAAGCTATGGGACGGTAGTTGGATGGATTAGAAAGATCTTTTCCAGGTTTGGGAATTGGAATAATGGGGCCTTTTCCCCCAAGAGGGTGGAAAGAAACCTGTAGTCCACACATGGTTATACCCTTTTACAGTATGTTCAGACCTTCTTGCGGAAGATGTTTTAACAATTGATAATGGGTTTCCTATACCTGGAGAGGAATCGCTGCAAGAAAGTAAGGCAGATTTCAGCTCGTTTAACGTGAAAGGAAGATTGTAGTCTCCATGTTGTCGATGATAAGTTGGGAGGGTGATTTTTCTTTTAGGGCTTTGGTTTTGACAAAAGTGGTGATTTATTAGAAGAGGAGGAATTTTTTCAATGGTTAAGCAGCAGATTAGCAACTGCTTTTTTCGTTATAAAATCCGAAACTTGAGAGTTCACAAGGGGACAGGTGTTTTTTCCCTTTGATTTTTTTAAATGATGTTCCACACTTTTCTCTTGGAAGTTTTTGTGTGTCAGCCTGGAGCAGAAGCTTCTCCAGGACCGACTTTTTACTGATTTTAAAAGTGGTTTTGATTTAGCAGGGAAATTTTTCTGATGGCTCGAGCTTTTGGGAAACCCGAAGGTCGTTGGTATACCTGACGCTGAGGCCCTTTTATTCAAATTTTTGGGAAAAATTTTTTGGGCATTCTGAATCGAACCCGGGTGTTTTTGGCATTTGAAGTTTATCGGAAGACACTGGAATACAGGCTTTAGCACATTTGTTTCATAGCGTTAGTCAGTGATTCAGCTGGGCCCCGGACTCTGAAAAAAATCAGTGTCCTGGAATTCCTTAGAAATAGTGGCTGCAAATAGATCCCAGTTTGCTTTCTTATAATTTAGATGTTGAAGGCAGAGACGTGTTCATTATGACAGGTTGTAGAAGGACAGGGAAATGGTCACTTCCGTGCAGATCGTCAGGGACGGACCACTCATAATCCAGGACCAGCGAGGGGTCACAAACCGACAAATCTAAACACGAAAGTGAACCTGAGGAAGAGTGGAGGTAAGTTGGCAGATCCGTCATTCAGACAGCACAAATCCAAGTCTGAAAGGACATCCTCAATTAGCAGACCTCGGGTGACGTACTGACACTACCCCAAGAGGATTGTGACCGTTAAAGTCACCCAACAGAAAAAAAGGGTCGAGGAAGTTCTCCTATCAGACTGACAAGGTCCTGACGACAAACCGGGACAGAAGGAGTAAATAAAGAGAACAATTTGCCACAGTCCTTGTGGAGCGTGACTCTCGCAGCTACAGCCTGAAGGAGGTAGACAGAGCGACAGGACTATACAGCAGAGTTTTGTGTAAGAAAGGCAACACCGCCCGACAGTCCCAACGTGGATGGTTGTGCGGGTTTTAAAAGAAAAATTAAAGCCAGAAAGAGTAAAGGTCTTCTGGCTTTTGAAGTTGAGTTTCTTGAAGAGCTACGACGGAAGGTTTTAGATTGACACAGAAGCTGCAGCTCCTCGAAGTTGGAATTTAGACCACGGATATTCCAATGGAATACTGTACTACCCAAATGGTGCAGAGGGCGAAAAGGAGAGAGATCAGGTCATCCTCATCAGCATCTGCCCCCAAAAAGGGGTAAATTTGTTGCTTAATTTCACTGGGCTGTGGCCTTCAGACCTGCTGGCAGACTTGCCAACTGGTGAAGGAGGTCTGGGGGTTTTGGGGGACGGTGGAGGTTTCTTTTCCCCATCTCCCCCTCTCCACACTGGGTTGAACTCCCTTGCCCGCACGGGCACTGGACAGAGGAGTTCGAGGTCGGGGGCTGGTTTTTTAATCTGCCCAGCAGCAGATGTTGTAGACTGCTGGGCAGTCTGAGGGGTGGCGGATTTTTTGCCTCCACCAGGGGCATTTCACTTTGGTTTGGGAGGTGGGGACCTGCTTCCACCAGAGCGACAGTTGTTCCTTGCAGTGTCTTGGAAAAGATAAATTCATCAGTCTGGCAGCAGACTGACCGAGTGGATACTTCTTTAAAGGCCGAAGCTAGAAAAATGCGTGGCGTCTGACTGCCCACAACCTGTTTGCGGGCCTCAAAAAAGAGATTTCTTTTTTTAGTTTTAATTCGTTTGGATAGTGGATTACCTGTATCCAAAGAGGGCAGTTCGTGAAGAGGAGGGGTGGTCGCCACCGCGTTTGCACAATGTCCGGATCTTTGCACGGCCCATCATGGGTTGCCTTGCAGCACACACCGCACACCCCCCCAGAACAGCGGTCTCTGACATGTCCAAACCCCTGGCACCGGAAGCATCTCAATGGGACGGGACATAACGCTGAACGTGGACGTTCCCGGTAGCCAACCTTTATGACCGAGGCAACACAGGGTTGCAGAAGGGCAGAAAGAGGGTGTTGGTAGGCCACTCTCTCTCACCTTTCTTGACTGTCACCCTGTGCACCTCCGTCACACCCTGGGACGCCAGTTCCCGTTTTATTTCTGCCTCTGAGACACCCATTAGATCTCTGCAGCGAATCAACACCTTTTGGATGAATTTAACTGTTTTATGGGGAGTCACCCTGATCTCCCTATCCACAAATTTTGTTGCCTTCAGCAGCTGTTCAGACTGTTTTTTTTATCTACATTGAATGAGGAATGAGCCATTTCGCAACCTTTTGACGGACTGAGGGTCACCTGCTAAGCCTTGAAAGCCCTTTTGGACAGCAAAAGGGCTCAGAGCGAAAGGGGTCTTTCCTGCTCCGTCCCTTCCACCACGAGCCAGGAAGCCCAGAAACCTGTCCTCTGTCGTACCTCAGTATCTAAATCGCTGTCACCCTTCGAAATCCCCTGAAACAGGGGAGACTGCCTTCCTCTTCCTTTGGGGGGATATTTATTTAAAGAAGTCATATTTAATTTATTGTAATTCATCCTCCCTTACCCACCCACCTTGGAGTCCAACTAAGGGGCCAGGGCCAAGAAACCAATGTCTTGACCCCTTCCAGCTTTGGGAGAGATATACGACAAACAGAGAACCACCAACCCTATCCCCCCCTGATCATGCTCAACTCCCGGGGACAGAGAGCTGAGCACTGCAGGGGTTTACTTGGCCAGCAGGGGAACTGTCTGTCTTGACCCAGCCCCAAAAAGGGGAGCCGATTAGTACCACCCGGCCAAAGTGTACTTCCTGTCTAGGAGAGGTCCGAGCCAAAGTGAGAGCGCTGGCCCTCTCAATCACCAGGATCTCATACCCCCTCCGACACAGTCGCACCGCACGCAAACGCGGCGGATCTTAAGGAGACCACAGAGAGAAAAGGAGTGTTGAAAAGAAGACTTGAAGGGGAGACGAAGATAGAAAAAGGGCCAAAAAGGAAGGCAGAAAACAAGAAAAGGAGAAAGGCGGGTTACTCTTAGTCAGGATCCTCACCCCTTAGCCTATCTGACATGGGAAGCCCTACCAGGGGCATCAACTCCTTACCACGTTACGCTTAGGGCCAGACAGCATCTTGGCTTTTTCGGACCTAGAAGCAGTTTGAAAAACCAGCCATATCTTCAAGTATTGATGCCCCCGCCAGCAAAGCCTAAGGGATCACAGGACCACGCAAGCCCTCCGACCACGGCAAGGTTGCAACCCCCGGAGGGATTTTATTGAAAAAAGTGGGGTCTGGGTTAACTTTTATGACAAGCTTGATGGAAAAATACTGCAGAATTAAAGGTGAAATGATGTTCTGCAAGTCTATAGCAACTGCATGTAGAGAAAAAAACCATGTTCTTCTTAAATAATATATATGTGATCATTTGAAGCAAAAACTAATGAAAGAAAATGCTTTCATTTGGAAGACAGTTTTTATAGATCTGGCCTACAAAGTTTAATTCCAACAGTTTTTTTTAGCATCATAATTATATTGCAAGATTATTTTGATATAGTGGGAACCCACTAAAAGTCAAACTTTGTGTTAAATCACAAAGCTACTAAAAGTTCTTCACATGAGAAATTTAGTTCAAACTGTTGGTACAAAGTGCTGGTGGCAAGAGGCATCAAGAATGGAGGGGTCAGGGTATCAAAGGAAGCATTAAATTGCTGGTGCTGCAATTTAATTTTGTAAAGCATTTCTTAATATAATATTGTAAATTTCTGGATTATGCTCGGAAAGTCCAATGACACTATTGATGAAAGAAAAAAAAAAAAAGAAAGGAAAAGAAAACCCAAACGGGATGTTTTTCATTAGTTCAACACATAAAACTCCCTTCCCCTTTTCCTGGCCCACAAATGTCTTTAAGAAAAAAAAAGGGAAAACACTCTAAAAAGCATCACAAACGCACATATTCTGGAGAAGTTTTTATAAAAAGTGTACACACAGCCATTGGCAAATATCAAAGACAAGAATTATTTTCAAATGTTACACATATAATTGGATTCAGCACCTCCTCCCCTACCATCAACCCATTTTAGCAAATATTCTTAATTTGGTAAAAATGAGACTTCTTCCTGCCTCCACCTCAATGCAACTTTGGAGAATATACATATAATATCTTATTGGAACAGTCAAGAAGATCAACATCTGCACCCTCTTCCAGCTCATCAATTTTTTTGTGGCACAAAGCTCTAAAAAAAAACAACCACGCACAGTTCACTAACACTTTCCTTCCCCCCCCCCCCCTCCTCAATTGATACTTGGCTCTTTGATATGGATAGTTCCTTCATAATAATAGAATCATAAAAGCAATCTGACTTATGATTTGTTAGAATAGTACACATTTTTTTTTTTTTTTTTTTGCATAAGGTTTTGGAAATGGTGACTAAATAAGTAAATCACGCTGTCAATCATTCTGGTCAACTTAAAAACTAGAAAACAGAGTTGCCATTAATGCACCTTCAGAGATTGCGTTTGCTGGTAATAAACAGGTATTTTCCCAGTTCATATGATGAAATAACAAAAGTATTGTGTACTGGTTTCATTTTCATGTGACCAGATGTTTGTAGTATGAAAGTTGATCATTATGCATCTAGCACTTGTTACATGGAGGAAAGTCTAGTGAGAGCTTGACAGCAGGTCTTCAGAGAAAAAGCTCCCCTAAGACATGTTCCTGCCCTAACTCTTACACTCTATGGGGGCTGGGCCACATCTAAGTCATAACTTCCAAATGCCCTTCTTCTGTTGGAAATATTTTCATGTGCTGTCAGAATTCAAATCTGCACCTTCTGGATGATTGGGGTGCTCAAGGTGTTGCCTTTTTTGATCATATCTTACCCCCATAGTTATCTAAAAATAAAAGTTGGAAAATCTATGCCTGTAAAGTTCACCTTCATTCCTTACTGACCATTCTTAATCTTATGGAATAAATGCATAAGAGCGTAGCTGATGAGCCTACAAACTCCCTTACAACCAACCCTTATGGCAAAGACTCTGACAGGCATGCTTCTCAGTTTAGTAAGTTGTAGTTAAAGTGAGCTTCAGGACTCCGTTTTGCTTTCATATGGCATGCTGAGTTCTATCAGAATCAAATGTATTGAAGAACCTGTGTGAAGCACTACATCAGGCCTCAAGCCACTCCTAATGACATTCCAATGGTTTTCCCCCTTCTGGTGGGTCTGCTGTGTGCTCTCTAGTCATCCACTCCTTTTGGTAAAGCCTGCTTCCATGCTCCCTATGTCACAGCTGTTCCAGACCAGGATTTGTGGCCTCCTACCATATGGGATGTCATTGCTAGAGCCCCTGATGGTTTAGTTTCCTCTGACATTGCAAATCACATACATGTACCATCTCCTCAAGCACTTAGTTGTGTCCTCAATGTGTACCTTCCTGCATGAACTATTTGGAATGATTCAGGACAGCTCCACTGTTTGTTTGCCCAGAGTGAACACTTGTGATAAGCCATCTGATCCTCACATTTCATGTCAAAGTTTATTTTGAGGGCTGCTGGCCATATGTTGATCTAGGGATGAAGCTGACCCTAAAGAAATCATATGTCAATTTCATACCCTCTGAAATTTCCTTGGAGCATGTTTTCCCAGGTCACCCCATTACACCTGTTGGCCATGAAGACAGCCTTTTTGTATTCTCTCAGCATCATCTTCTTTCTTCAATTTATGTTATCTGCTTTTGCCTTTGACCATTTCATTTCTGTTGATTCCAGTCCCTATCTGTTAGTGCATCATGTGTGTCCTGCTAGTGCTACATCCTTGATCTAACATTTTCCTAGATGCCACATTCCACCGTCTCTTGAACTTTTCCAGCCTGTAGCTAGGGCTTGACTGATCTCACAGCCTTGTCTCCTAAGTTTATAAGTATATGAGGTACTCTTTGATATGAGGATGGATTTCAAGGGTAACTTCACCTATGCTTGATGATAATACAGTTTTATGTCAGATAAATGTGGTGCAGCACTTGACTTGCTATGATGATGCTGGCAATTGCCTTATTTGAGTTTGTTGTACCACATTAAGAATTACTTGTGTCAATCACTGCACTTTGGGTTTGAAACTAAATGTGTCTGATATTGATTATAATGATCATCTTAGGCATTCTGTCAGTGTTACCTTTTTAACATATTGAACAGGATGCAATATGAAATCTTGATCAAGAGACTAAGGTAGCCTCCTCAGCTTTATTTCATGTCTCACACAGTGTCAACGATCACTGGTGTAACTTTTACGACCAGTGTCTGTATTGTATGTAATGTTACAATTACCAAACCTTTCGTGATCTCACTCCAATGTTTGTTAAGTTCATCGTTAAAAATGTGTCCACAACTTATTGCCACCAAATTCTTTCACTATGGTACCACTGACGTTTAAAACCTGTTGACTGCCAGCGACTGATATTTCGGTCGATAAAAAACTTCCGCTTCAGTGCCAGCGACCGAAATTTCAGTCTATGATCTTTCGCCATTTTAGCTGGAAAACCCTAGCGATTCACTGACTTATTTGGTGTATGAACGAAGGTTTAGGATCCTGTCTAGTGGTCAATTAAATCATATTTCATGATGTGTACACATACTGTGTGCCCAGTCCATTGAAAGTGAAGACCCCACAGGCCTCTGAGTAGTTTTCACTCACCAACAATAGCAGACGACGCAACAACCCGGACTTAGCGGCCTACAAATGACTCGAAAAAAACCTTTTCTGCTCTCGAAACAGCGAGTATTATTCTTAGAAGAGGGCGATTCAAATCTTGAATCAGTCGATTTGCTTGACACATGGGAAAGTGACGGCGATTTGGTGCATGCATCATTGATGGGTCAAGTTGACCCAGCTGACACAAATGTCAGTTATACCGAGTAAGAGCCAGCCAGCATGTGTGATTCTCGACAGCTTGAAACTGACACACACACGAAGAAGATTTGCTTTCAGTCTGTGCGGGGCGAAAGAGAAGACAGACTGAAGTGAGGAGGGGGGTTCACGGCAGTGGGAGAGGGAGAGGCGGTGTGTCAACGGGGCGTGGGAGACAATCAGCAGCTGCAACTCGAACTAGGACAGCTAGGTTTCAAGCGAATTTTTTACTACCAAATTTTTTATAGCCCACAACACTGCCATTTAGTGGAAACCCGAGGATAAAAGTTCCAACTGCGAAAACTTCCACTACATGTTCATATTTTACAAAAAAATTTTCTAACAAATTTCATCCTTTTTCAACATTTGTTTATAATATAACAGCATGGTGCTCATACCCAGATAAAGATTTCGGTTTTATTTTGATGTCAGCACAGAGAGGAATAACGCAGATTCCTAAAATGTACAGTTTTAAGGGTTTTCTATGCTGGATGAGGAGCTATGAATTTTTTTTTTATTTATATGCAAAAACGTCCTTGGCAAGGGGAATGCACTCATTTACAGAGATGCTGGTGCTCAAGGGGTTTTAAAAACAAATGTAGCCCAAGGAATGGGCAATAACTTACTCGGTGCAAATCAAGCTCAGTAACAAGACACATACTTATAGTAGTAGTAGTAGCAGTAGTAGTAGTAATAGGGATGGCGTTTGGTTACGCCTAGACCGCGAGGTCTAATATTTGTTCCCTCATAGTTTGGTTCTGGTTATTTTATCTAAATGGTCGACCTAATGGGTTTCTACTCGTCATAACCATAAAATAGATCTTCTAGCTGGGCAGTTTGTCAATGAGGTTCTTGAACTCATTCACAGATTTTGCAAATTTAACTGATGAAGGTAGTGCATTCCAGGGGTTAACAACTCTGAAGAAAATGAGAATTTGCGCTTGTTAGTTCTGGCATGTATTACAAAGAGTTTGCCTGCAGAGTTCCTAGTAACATTCACAGGTGCATGGAAAACAAAGAGTGCAAATCAACATCATCATATCCGAGGAAAATTCTAAAACATCTGTATAAGATCACCTCGTAGTCAGTGAATGTAGGTTCAAAAAGTTTAGTCGATCATAATAGTTCATTCTTTTGCATTCCTTCAGCAGTCTAGTTGCACGCCTCTGAACTCTTTCGATCAGGACGGATTGCCTCTTTAGGTTGCAGGACACCAGATAACATTTGCATATTCCAGATGTGGTCTTACAATGGACTTGTATAATGTAGTGAAGTATTTGTCTGATAATATTAATGTGAAGGCTCTCTTTACCATTCCTATTACTTGGTTTGCCTTGCCACAATTAGGTTTAAAAGATATAGGTGTATCTCATTGATATTTTAGAAAGCCATTAAGTTGAAACACACATTTTTTTTTAACAACGCACCTGATGCTGTTTTGATTACTGATTGTTGATGTCAATGTCAGGCAATCTGACCTCTCAGCCGCTTCTTCCTGACGTTCACTCAAACCCGATATATCTCTCAGTTTTTCCAACTCCACCAGTCTTCGTCAAAATTCTCCAAACTTTCGTTATCTATGTCTGACGATATTGTCTAATTGTTTGAATTGTTGGTGACAGTCGGACAAGATACAATGGATTTAAGAATGAGAGACGTCAAATTCGCGAGTCGCGACTAGCACCTGTGCAAGTTTAGAGTACTTCCCTTCATCTTCGTAGCGATCTCCCTTTGTTGACAACTCGTATGGGCAGTTTACAAATGGCGGCGTTGTTCCAACATGTTTACACGAAGAGATTTGTGATTTCGACTCGATGCTTCTGTTAAGTGACTCATGGTTTTGCTAAATAGCAGATGTTCCGTTACTTATTTTGTTTATCCAGATAAGTTTAATTCTGACGGGTCAGGCAGTGTTTCAGTATCGACTGAGGAGACTGAAGCAGAACAATAATAAACCACACCATTGATCTTTCATGCACATACTCAAATATTTAATAACGATGAATAATGTTGTGTAAATACCATTAGCATAAGAGTCACAGTGGTTCAATCTCGTAAGCGATCTCCACCTGTAATGTTCATAATAAAAATCAAAAAAGCAATCACTTATGATTTGTTAGAATAGTACACATTTTTTTTTTTTTTTTTTTGCATAAGGTTTTGGAAATGGTGACTAAATAAGTAAATCACGCTGTCAATCATTCTGGTCAACTTAAAAACTAGAAAACAGAGTTGCCATTAATGCACCTTCAGAGATTGCGTTTGCGGTAATAAACAGGTATTTTCCCAGTTCATATGATGAAATAACAAAAGTATTGTGTACTGGTTTCATTTTCATGTGACCAGATGTTTGTAGTATGAAAGTTGATCATTATGCATCTAGCACTTGTTACATGGAGGAAAGTCTAGTGAGAGCTTGACAGCAGGTCTTCAGAGAAAAAGCTCCCCTAAGACATGTTCCTGCCCTAACTCTTACACTCTATGGGGGCTGGGCCACATCTAAGTCATAACTTCCAAATGCCCTTCTTCTGTTGGAAATATTTTCAGTGCTGTCAGAATTCAAATCTGCACCTTCTGGATGATTGGGGTGCTCAAGGTGTTGCCTTTTTTGATCATATCTTACCCCCATAGTTATCTAAAAATAAAAGTTGGAAAATCTATGCCTGTAAAGTTCACCTTCATTCCTTACTGACCATTCTTAATCTTATGGAATAAATGCATAAGAGCGTAGCTGATGAGCCTACAAACTCCCTTACAACCAACCCTTATGGCAAAGACTCTGACAGGCATGCTTCTCAGTTTAGTAAGTTGTAGTTAAAGTGAGCTTCAGGACTCCGTTTTGCTTTCATATGGCATGCTGAGTTCTATCAGAATCAAATGTATTGAAGAACCTGTGTGAAGCACTACATCAGGCCTCAAGCCACTCTTCCTAATGACATTCCAATGGTTTTCCCCTTCTGGTGGGTCTGCTGTGTGCTCTCTAGTCATCCACTCCTTTTGGTAAAGCCTGCTTCCATGCTCCCTATGTCACAGCTGTTCCAGACCAGGATTTGTGGCCTCCTACCATATGGGATGTCATTGCTAGAGCCCCTGATGGTTTAGTTTCCTCTGACATTGCAAATCACATACATGTACCATCTCCTCAAGCACTTAGTTGTGTCCTCAATGTGTACCTTCCTGCATGAACTATTTGGAATGATTCAGGACAGCTCCACTGTTTGTTTGCCCAGAGTGAACACTTGTGATAAGCCATCTGATCCTCACATTTCATGTCAAAGTTTATTTTGAGGGCTGCTGGCCATATGTTGATCTAGGGATGAAGCTGACCCTAAAGAAATCATATGTCAATTTCATACCCTCTGAAATTTCCTTGGAGCATGTTTTCCCAGGTCACCCCATTACACCTGTTGGCCATGAAGACAGCCTTTTTGTATTCTCTCAGCATCATCTTCTTTCTTCAATTTATGTTATCTGCTTTTGCCTTTGACCATTTCATTTCTGTTGATTCCAGTCCCTATCTGTTAGTGCATCATGTGTGTCCTGCTAGTGCTACATCCTTGATCTAACATTTTCCTAGATGCCACATTCCACCGTCTCTTGAACTTTTCCAGCCTGTAGCTAGGGCTTGACTGATCTCACAGCCTTGTCTCCTAAGTTTATAAGTATATGAGGTACTCTTTGATATGAGGATGGATTTCAAGGGTAACTTCACCTATGCTTGATGATAATACAGTTTTATGTCAGATAAATGTGGTGCAGCACTTGACTTGCTATGATGATGCTGGCAATTGCCTTATTTGAGTTTGTTGTACCACATTAAGAATTACTTGTGCAATCACTGCACTTTGGGTTTGAAACTAAATGTGTCTGATATTGATTATAATGATCATCTTAGGCATTCTGTCAGTGTTACCTTTTTAACATATTGAACAGGATGCAATATGAAATCTTGATCAAGAGACTAAGGTAGCCTCCTCAGCTTTATTTCATGTCTCACACAGTGTCAACGATCACTGGTGTAACTTTTACGACCAGTGTCTGTATTGTATGTAATGTTACAATTACCAAACCTTTCGTGATCTCACTCCAATGTTTGTTAAGTTCATCGTTAAAAATGTGTCCACAACTTATTGCCACCAAATTCTTTCACTATGGTACCACTGACGTTTTAAAACCTGTTGACTGCCAGCGACTGATATTTCGGTCGATAAAAAACTTCCGCTTCAGTGCCAGCGACCGAAATTTCAGTCTATGATCTTTCGCCATTTTAGCTGGAAAACCCTAGCGATTCACTGACTTATTTGGTGTATGAACGAAGGTTTAGGATCCTGTCTAGTGGTCAATTAAATCATATTTCATGATGTGTACACATACTGTGTGCCCAGTCCATTGAAAGTGAAGACCCCACAGGCCTCTGAGTAGTTTTCACTCACCAACAATAGCAGACGACGCAACAACCCGGACTTAGCGGCCTACAAATGACTCGAAAAAACCTTTTCTGCTCTCGAAACAGCGAGTATTATTCTTAGAAGAGGGCGATTCAAATCTTGAATCAGTCGATTTCTTGACACATGGGAAAGTGACGGCGATTTGGTGCATGCATCATTGATGGGTCAAGTTGACCCAGCTGACACAAATGTCAGTTATACCGAGTAAGCCAGCCAGCATGTGTGATTCTCGACAGCTTGAAACTGACACACACACGAAGAAGATTTGCTTTCAGTCTGTGCGGGGCGAAAGAGAAGACAGACTGAAGTGAGGAGGGGGGTTCACGGCAGTGGGAGAGGGAGAGGCGGTGTGTCAACGGGGCGTGGGAGACAATCAGCAGCTGCAACTCGAACTAGGACAGCTAGGTTTCAAGCGAATTTTTTACTACCAAATTTTTTATAGCCCACAACACTGCCATTTAGTGGAAACCCGAGGATAAAAGTTCCAACTGCGAAAACTTCCACTACATGTTCATATTTTACAAAAAAATTTTCTAACAAATTTCATCCTTTTTCAACATTTGTTTATAAATATAACAGCATGGTGCTCATACCCAGATAAAGATTTCGGTTTTATTTTGATGTCAGCACAGAGAGGAATAACGCAGATTCCTAAAATGTACAGTTTTAAGGGTTTTCTATGCTGGATGAGGAGCTATGAATTTTTTTTTTATTTTAATGCAAAAACGTCCTTGGCAAGGGGAATGCACTCATTTACAGAGATGCTGGTGCTCAAGGGGTTTTAAAAACAAATGTAGCCCAAGGAATGGGCAATAACTTACTCGGTGCAAATCAAGCTCAGTAACAAGACACATACTTATAGTAGTAGTAGTAGCAGTAGTAGTAGTAATAGGGATGGCGTTTGGTTACGCCTAGACCGCGAGGTCTAATATTTGTTCCCTCATAGTTTGGTTCTGGTTATTTTTATCTAAATGGTCGACCTAATGGGTTTCTACTCGTCATAACCATAAAATAGATCTTCTAGCTGGGCAGTTTGTCAATGAGGTTCTTGAACTCATTCACAGATTTTGCAAATTTAACTGATGAAGGTAGTGCATTCCAGGGGTTAACAACTCTGAAGAAAATGAGAATTGCGCTTGTTAGTTCTGGCATGTATTACAAAGAGTTTGCCTGCAGAGTTCCTAGTAACATTCACAGGTGCATGGAAAACAAAGAGTGCAAATCAACATCATCATATCCGAGGAAAATTCTAAAACATCTGTATAAGATCACCTCGTAGTCAGTGAATGTAGGTTCAAAAAGTTTAGTCGATCATAATAGTTCATTCTTTTGCATTCCTTCAGCAGTCTAGTTGCACGCCTCTGAACTCTTTCGATCAGGACGGATTGCCTCTTTAGGTTGCAGGACACCAGATAACATTTGCATATTCCAGATGTGGTCTTACAATGGACTTGTATAATGTAGTGAAGTATTTGTCTGATAATATTAATGTGAAGGCTCTCTTTACCATTCCTATTACTTGGTTTGCCTTGCCACAATTAGGTTTAAAAGATATAGGTGTATCTCATTGATATTTTAGAAAGCCATTAAGTTGAAACACACATTTTTTTTTAACAACGCACCTGATGCTGTTTTGATTACTGATTGTTGATGTCAATGTCAGGCAATCTGACCTCTCAGCCGCTTCTTCTGACGTTCACTCAAACCCGATATATCTCTCAGTTTTTCCAACTCCACCAGTCTTCGTCAAAATTCTCCAAACTTTCGTTATCTATGTCTGACGATATTGTCTAATTGTTTGAATTGTTGGTGACAGTCGGACAAGAAATACAATTGGATTTAAGAATTGGAGAGACTGTCAAATTCGCGAGTCGCCGACTAGCAGCCATGGTGCAAGTTTTAGAGTAACTTCCCTTCATCTTCGTAAGCGATCTCCCTTTGTTGACAACCTCGGTAGTGGGTCAAGTTTACAAATGGCGGCCGTTTGTTCCAACATGCTTTGACACGAAGAGATTTGTGATATTTTCGACTCGATGCTTTCTGTTTTAAGGTGACTTCACTGGTTTTGCTTAAATAGAACAAGATGGTTTCCGTTACTTAATTTTGTTTGAATCCATTGATTAAGTTTAATTCATGACGGGTCAGGCAGTGTTTCAGTATTCGGACTGAGGGAGACTGAAGCAGAAAACAATAATAAACCACACACATTTGATCTATTTCATGCACATACTTCAAATATTTAATAACTGATGAATAATGTTGTGTTAAATACCATTTAGGCATAAAGAGTACACCAGTGTGTTTCAAGACTATGAAAGTAAAACAGTTTAGAACATGTAGTGAGTTAGAGCACTGGGTGTCTGCATAGTGATCTGCGATGACAAGAACCAGTGGACCAAGTTGTAAGAGTTGCTGTAGACCCAAGTTGGCAAAACTGAACCATCTGCATAGTTCTAACTGCATCTCCAGCCGTCTGTATTTCACATGTTGCATAGCCTGTCACTGTGATATAATAGTATTGTTCTTCTTCTTCCTAAATACTGGTTCATTCAAAAACGAGTAGGTCACCAGCGCGCATGTTAAAAAGTAAAATAAAATAACATAAAAAAGTGCGACTCAGACTGTTGGCCCCTGGAGCAAATTGGCAACAAGGGGTCACACTCGATATTCAAGAAGTTAAAAGCAATGGCCAAATTCAGGCCCAGGTAATAGTAAAAATATCTGGGGAAGTAAAAATAGAAAATTGTCAATAATGCAGATCTCAAAACTGTCGAATCAATTTGTTTTTTAAATGAGATTGCATTTGTGGCAATCTTGATGGCACCCCGGCAGTGAGTTCCACAGCCGTACAGAACTGGGGTAAAAAGAATGTAAGTGGCTGTCAATATTTGATGCAGGTATGGATAGTAGAAAGAAACCATGGAGAGCGTGGCAGCAGAGAGTCCTCAGAAGAGAAGCCCCCTTCAAGCAAGTGTTTCGGCCCTTATCTCCTGACACTCTAGGGGGGTTGGCCACACCCGGTTCATGACTCCGGATGTCCCTCTGCTGCCCCCTTTTTTTTCCCCCATCTTGGACGAGCCATGGCTGGGAATCGAACCCATGACCCTCTGGACATGCTCCTATTTCTACTTAATGACTCGCGCTTAAAACCACTGAGCCACAGGGACACCTGATATTTGTAGGGAAATTAAGCCTTATGAAGTTCACTTTTGTTCCTCCTTGACCAGATCCAGCTGAACACCTCTACTGCCGCTCTGCTCCATTGCTTTCAGGGCTCTGGTTTTTTTCCTTCCCTGCAACTGAGAGCTGTTTCATGAGGCTGTATGCAGACGTTCCTACAAATCCCCTAGCTCCAATTTCTGCAGTGAGGACTTTGACCTGATAGCCTTTCTCCCTCAGGCTGTTTGCCAGATCAGCATACTTTTCAGTCTTGTAGATTTGAGCTGCCTCCATTCTGTTCTCATATGGCACCGTGAGCTCGATCATGATCACTGCTTGGTTGACTTAGAGTGGACTACTATGTCTGGTCTCATGCCACTCTTGCTGATGATCTCTGGGTGACTCTTCCAATTCAGTTGTCATTTCTTGCCTGTTGTCAGCGGGTCTTCAAAGAGGCCTCTGCCTATATATCTGTATGGCCACATGTATAACATTGACCGCCACTCCTGGTGCTACTTTTATTCAATACAGTTGTTTCCATTGGAATATCAATTACTTTAGCTCTGCCTTTGAAGAAGATATTAAGTTTGATAAAAGCTCTTCTCTCTTCTAAGGGTTTCCATTCTAATTTCCTCATGTTCTCTCTAGTATTCCCTTTTCTCTGATGTGGTTCCCTGTTACGAACCGTGGTGCTCTCTTCTGAATCTTTTCGAGGTTATCAATGTCCTTTAGATGGTAAGGATCCCAAACTGAGCAACCATATTCCAGTACTGGTCTAAACCAGTATTTTGTAGCAGTCGTCTTTAACCTTTTGGGGGCAGTCATTGATATTCCTGTATAAGAAAGCTAAGATGTTATTTGCTTCAATATAATTTTGTAAATATATGTGAAAGGAATCAAAGCATTCTAGTCCATGACTATGGAACTACTATAACATCATCTTCGTCCTCGTTCTCACTGGTCATTTTTCTTTAAAGAAAGTGGAGAAAAATGTTCCTTTATGCCCTGCTGTGATGGTGACCTCTGTTTCAGTTTCCTCTTCCCATGCATGTCCAAAGTTAGTTTATTTGAAAAGCATCAGTTGATCACCATCCTCATCTGTTCTCAGGTGCTGTTTAGGAATAACAAAGGCTAGGCCACTCTCTTCCTCATTTCCTGGATGTTAATTATCACAGTTCTTTCTCTGTCTGCCTTTCTTGTCTTTCTTAGTACAGTGCCCTGCAAGATGGTTGTTGCAAGGTTTAATGACGGAAAGTTGTGAGTCATAATAAATGTGACTATACCAATTCAGTTGTCATTTCTGCCTGTTGTCAGCGGGTCTTCAAAGAGGCCTCTATATATCTGTAATGGCCACCTCAGTTCTGTAGTGCACTTTTTCATTAATGACATGATCTGTGTAAGAGATGCATGTCTTTTTTTTTATTTAATTTTTTTTTTTTTTAGTAACA
>CM031606.1:59669701-59684701 GCA_018398815.1 Conus ventricosus | reverse complement strand
AAGCATACCCTGCAGTCATGTACAATTGAAAACGAAATTGCATGGTGAAATATTTCTTTGCAATGCGTCAGATTTTAGGTTTGCCAAATTTCATGTTAACTGAATAGTGATATTTGAAATTAAAAGAAAAACAGTACTTTCGCATACTTTTGAAATGAGATTTTCAATTTTGCCATTTTGGGGGAGCAAAGTATTCTGGACTGTTTGTATGTATGCATCTGCTACCAGGCTTTGAATTAACTTTTTTGCTATGGCGTTTTTTGGCCTATTTTTTCCCAGCTCTTTTTTTCTTTCGTCTTTTCATCATTTCTTTTCTGTTTGATAGGTGGAGTCCTGGTTGGAGTACTGGAAAATGGAGATGTCTTCTGTGGAATAGGATACAGAGAGGCTGCAGACCATATGTGATCTGGCCAAAGCTCTTGACAATAAGCTACTGTCTCAAGGTGAGATTTCACCGTTTCGAAAAACAGTTGGTCAGTAACATGGTCTGTCACTGTCTACCTAGTCTTCAAAGAAGCAATAAACTTGCTGCTAAAACCCAAGCAGCCAGCCTACTTTTTCATCAATACACTCCACCATTTAGCTGAAAGCCAACCTGTGTGCAACTGTGTAAGCAACCAGTAAATAACAAGAGAGTTTGATGTGTGCATAAGAAATGGCTATTGGCTTTTTTTTCTTTTTTCATGTCACTGTTCCAAACAGCATGTCCAGAAAGAGGGGAGAGAGATGTGCAAATTGTTTGCAGGAAAAGTCATGGATCCACTTCTATGTAACAGGAAGGGCAAAGATTCTTCAGAATTCTCCCATCACTGATGTTCAGACTTCGTCTTTTGATTCTTGTAAAGGTTTACATCTCAGTGGACTGACCGGTGTTCATTCTGCATTTTGTTCCACATATACGCTTCATAGAGCAGCAAAGCCCATATTGTCCTTTGTCTGTCCTTGATGCAGCTATATCATACATATTTCTGCCATGTGAGTGCTTTTAATAATCAATGTAGTTACTTGCATTTGGCAGTGCCTGTCTGTATTTCCAAGCTACTTTGTTCATAAATTGTCTCATGTTTTGCGTTAGTGGTATCTGTCATCGTTTCTATCATTACACTAACTGGTGCATGGCTAGCTATTTTTCCGCAGATCAAAACTGAAAAGTATTTGTAGATTTAGTGGAAAAGAAAACACTCCTCATTTTATCATGCACATATGAAGTGTTTGTTGATGTTTATGACATGACATTGACGACCACTTGAAACATTAATTTTATCTCCACGCAGGTCAGTGTCAGGTGTTTGCAAGCGATGACTGCAACAAGCTGTTAGTGGCTGCCCAGCACACCCCCTATGTCTATGGCAGCGTGACACGAGCCACACTTACCTTGAGGGCAAAGGGGACATCGTGGTGGGGCGCTGGTCCAAGGTTGTGGCCCTGAAGGCATTAACCTTCCTGGATTTGACTGCCAGGAGTTCTGTCTCCATGCCATGTTTACCAACAGTTCTGTAAGTAAGAGTGTTGTGCCTTGTTTAATTCTTTTATCTAAAAAGGACATCAGAAAAATGGTCAGGTATGTCAAAACTGGATTTGAATTGTGCATTATGTTATTTGTTAAATGTTCTGGTATTTATAGGAAATAAGTAAAAAAGATTTTTTTTCTATTGGTTATATGTACCTCAGAGGAAAATGAGAGGAAACAGCAGCATGAGCTCCAAGTTGTGTACCTGTGTTTTACAAAGGAGCAAAAAAATTATTGCACTTGTTTGATTGAAGCTGTAAAAGTATAATGTGATGCACTTCTACACAGATTTAATATCTTTGTGTAATATACAATACGTCAACATAATGCTAAAGATAATCTCAGTTTGTTTTTTTTTTGTTTTTTTTGGGGGGGGGTTGATTTTTAAATGAAAAAATTGTGACTTTAGTCTTTTAATATTTAAAGTGGCTGCTCATCTAGCAACTCTAATTGAAATCTCAAAGCTGGAAGAACTGGACCCTGCTCAAAAACAGAAGTGTGGATTGCGATAATATCATAGATAAGTCATATGGATTGTATTATTAAAGCTTGGCCATAGAACAGAGACCAGTCTGTAACACTGTTTCAACCCTCTATGCTTTCACTTTCATGTGGCTGGTGATCCAACTTCTTTATTTCTCTGTAACAGCTGCTGGGTGATTGCTGTGATGTGTCCCATGGTTTCAACAGAGGAGCCAACATGAACATTTGTTCAATCCTCATACGATTCCATCACCTGACCCTGCTGCTGATAAAACGTAGGTCATTTCCACATGTGTAAGGATTACATTCTGTGCCAGTGCTTGGTAATAAATGCTTTCTGTCTGTTTTAGCACCTTAGATGTTTTAGGAGAAATTCATACCAAGTATTTCATCTTTACAGTTGAATGTCATTTATCCAAAGCATATAAAGAGAATTAAGCAAGAAAGCTACTGTATTCTTCCTGTCGGCATATGTTGTAGGAAAGGTTAGACCCTTTGTATGTGTTACAAACAGATCAGCTTCACTTTTTATCATCATCGGTTGACTCAAAATCGACACTCCTTAGGTTTCGCTTGCATATGTTAAGTTTCACATGATGATTGTTTATCAAATGATGTATGCTCAAATTGCACAATAAATTCTAAAATCTCTATGGAACACCAGATTAGGGATGAAAGTACAAGTGGCTTCCAGAAATTGTTTCTTGGGTGAGGGGTGTATTTGAATGCTCTAACACATTATGGTTCCTGATCCTTCGACAAAGTTCCATGCATTTTGACTGCCAGTGCTTTGTCATTATTCTTGAACAGTCCAGAATATCCATGACTGCTGGTGGCCCATGCTAATGGCCATGTGTCTGTGTCATTATTCTTGAACAGTCCAGAATATCCATGACTGCTGGTGGCCATGCTATGCCATGTGTCTGTGTCATTATTCTTGAACAGTCCAGAAATCCATGACTGCTGCTGGCCCATGCTATGCCATGTGTCTGTGTCATTCTTGAACAGTCCAGAATATCCATGACTGCTGGTGGCCCATGCTATGCCATGTGTCTGTCTCATTATTCTTGAACAGTCCAGAATAATCCATGACTGCTGGTGGCCCATGCTATGCCATGTGTCTGTGTCATTATTCTTGAACAGTCCAGAATATCCATGACTGCTGGTGGCCCATGCTATGCCATGTGTCTGTGTCATTAATTCTTGAACAGTCCAGAATATCCATGACTGCTGCTGGCCCATGCTATGCCATGTGTCTGTGTCATTATTCTTGAACAGTCCAGAATATCCATGACGCTGGTGGCCCATGCTATTGCCATGTGTCTCAGATTCAATTTGATGATTTATGGATAATCTGGGTTTGGAGGTTTGAAAAATGTAACATGAAGAGATTGAAGATCAAAGTGTTTGAGATGGACCCCGCCTTTGTTTTCGAATCATTGCAAGAAGAACAGGAATTTGATTTTCTTTGTCATTACAGCATGCTGAACTGCTGATGACTTGTTTTTTTCCTCTGGTAGCTGAAGACACACACTGATATATGCTGGTAATTTTGCATGTGAAGTTCTCCTTTTGAGTATAGTGTCGGGCAGTTTCTTTCCTGCTTGGATCAAAGCCCACCCTTGCTGGAATCCCATTCTGAACTGCCACTGTGATGAGGCTTAAATATTATCTGAGAGATATCCAAGCGCACTAGGAGTCAGTATGAGGATGGACAATAGTGTGTGGAGTTATCTGAATTGAGAGAGCTTGTATTGATAGCAATGATAGTCCTTTCATGCTTGTGTGTGTTTATCCTCTGGTTGTCAAAGCTGGAGTTATTCTGACAACTAGCTTTATATGTTCTGTATGTCCAGTAGCCCCAACAACAAACTAATTCTCCATCAGCTTGTCAGTGTTTGTCCTGACTTGTTTCTTATATTTATGGGTTCTCTTCCTTTTTGCCCTGTCAGTATCCCAGCATTCAGTACCAGTGGAAATGTTTGCAGTACCCTTGAGCAACATCTCGTCAGGTTGCGAGGCCATCAACATCAAAGGTGCTTATGTCCCGCGTTATTCCCCTGATGGTAGCATCCTGGCGTGGCGGTGAATCAGAAGTCACCAGCAGACACCAGCATGCTGTTTTGTCACCGGTCACCGACATGCTGTTGCTGTCGTCCATGAGAGGCTGTGGCATACGGAACCCCGAGACCAAGAGGGGAAAGTAGGTTCTCTCAGGAAACAGGTTTGAAACTAACGCTGGAAAAATAGTACATCCCTGTTTCAAGAAATAGTGTTGTAATGTACATGAACACACACATACACACACACACACACACACACATATGCATGCACATATGTACACATATGCACATATACTACTGAGCAAACATGAACACACACAGACATGCACATACACATAACGTATTTTTGCTCACACGCATGAGTTTTCCACATGCACATACGCACGCATGCACGCACGCACGCACACACGCATGCACTACACACACGCATGCACCACTCACGCATGCATGCAACGCACGCACGCACGCACGCACGCACGCACGCACGCACGCAACGCACGCCAACGCACGCCGCACGCACACACACACACACACACACACACACACACACACACACACACACACACACACACAAGAACTCATGCATGTTCACACATGCACACTCACATTACACACACAGACACATAGACACAGACACGCACATGCATGCACACATGCACATGCACACGCGCACACACACACAACACACACACACACACACACACACACACACACACACAGAGAAATGCACATGTTCACACACACACACACACACACACACACACACACACACACACACACACACACACACACACACACACACACACACGCAGAGGAAATGCACACACACCACACACACACACACACACACACACACACACACACACACACACACACACACACACACACAGAGGCTGAATAGTGAGCCTAGATCCAGCAAAAACAAAAATGTTCAAGGAAAAAACAAAAGTTTAAGGGGGAGACAGTGTTGATTTAGTGGGAAGTCCAGTTCCAGTGAAATGCCAGGTCTTTAAAGAAAGCCTTTGCAGATGGGTTTCGTGACAGGCTGAATTGAATCATTCCACTTCCCTCGTCTGCAGAAACTACTGGGTGAATGACATGGCCTGGCTGTGCGACAACCTGCTTCTGGCCTGCATGCTGTCCAACGGCTCCTCTGCCCTGCTGTCACGCCTGGGGGAGCCTGTGGCCATCGCCACGCATGGATGCTCCCATGGACATGGGCCGGCCTACTTCCTGCCTCTCCACCCACTCATATCTGTGCAGTGAGTTAAGTTAACTGAATCGTCTCCAATTCGTTGCTTAATTTTCAGAGTGTAAAAATGCAGGTTGGATCGAAAGACGTCACTGGTGATCAGGTCAGTCTTTGAGGTGATGACCCCGCTTGCTTTTGAATTTTAGTCTCGGCGTTTTAATTTTAAAGTGATGTTTTTTACCTTGCTTTCAGCTGTAAACCATGTTTCTCATTTGACATGAGGGATGAAGGAAAAGATGATTTGTGTGTGTGTGAGAGAGAGAGAGAGAGAGAGGGGGGGGGGGGGCTCTAACAAAAGGGAGCAATTTCAAATATGTGCATGAAATGACCAGCGCTGAATATTTCTACACACATAATTGTATAACATAGAAAGTGTGAGCTTGATATTAGATGACAAATTCTCTGATGGTGAAGATGACTTATTGTGTCTGACTGCCTCTTCATTTTTGTCTCTTAAAGTCCTTTAAAATTTCTTTACCCTGACCGTAACAGAAAGACAAATGCCTTGTGTCTCTCACAGGAGCGAGAAGGCAGACAGATAATGCAAGACAGGAATTTGAGGTCTCTTCCGCAGAAGAGGGTGAACCTTTACAGCAGAGGTTTTCAGTGTCTTCCCATCCCACTCTGCCCATTCTCGTCTTCTCTGACGGCTTCTTGGTCACCTTCCTCCAACTGCCTAGGGATCTCAATACCTTCGCCTTCATGCGCACTGTCGTCTTGGAGTCCTCAAAGCATTGAAAGAGGTGAGTGAAAGCGGCGTGAGAATGAAGCTTTTGTCGTCTGTGAGGGGACCAACTGATGCGTAATTGATACGCGGGGAGCGGTGTTGTCTGCGTGTGGATGGGAGTTGGATGCATGTGAAGATGCATTTGAAATGTATGCACGTGCATGTATGCATGAATGTTGTATGCATGTGTGTGTGCATGTGCGTGTGTATATACGTGTGTGTGTGTGTGTGTGTGTGTGGTGTGTGTGTGTGTGTGAGTGTGTGTGTGTGTGTGTGTGTGTGTGTGTGTGTGTGTTCAGTACAACTAAAGATTAATCTGGCAACAACTTAGTATTCGTCAATCAGTTTGCAAGTGTGCCTTCTAAGGCAGGCCAATGCACAACTCTATGTTTGGCGTCATATACTGTACCATGTCAGAACAATAGCATTCACGGCAGTTAGTCTGCTCTGCCAGGCCGAAGTTTTTGTGTGGCTAATGCAGTGATAAGACAGTCACGTGGTGCCCAACCCACTTCCGCCGTAGGGAGAAGCCAGTGTAAGTCTCCCATACGTCATTCTCTCTCGGCCTCCCGTCCAAGCAAGATAAGTCTTGTGCTCTGTCTCGCCTTCTCTTTGCCGTTGTGTTTAGATAGCCTTGTGTTTGCTTCTTTGCTGATTTGTTGTGGCTTGCGCGCTTCACCCTTTCATTCTTGAACCGGTGGGGCTTTTGGTTTGGTGTGCTTTATTCATTTGTTTAAACCACGCCATCCTCGCCTTGTGCCTTTGTCTTGGCACTTGCGACTTTGCATTCGGCGCTTCGATCTTCGAAAGTCGGAACTTCCATCGCCGGTTTCGCCCCTTTCTCCCCAGTTTTGGTTTTTTACTGCCCCTTGTTTAACGAATCTCGGTCCCTTTCTCCTTCCATTTGGACTCCCGATTCGCCTAACTTCACGTAGTCCACTCGGATTCCATTTCTCGCCGGTCGTTCCGCCATTTTTTTTCGACCGGCCAAAACCGCGTCACTTACGATCGACCTGCCTCGATCTCTCACTGACTTCTCGTTGCATTTAATACAATTTCAGTGTCTCTCACGACGTTGGTTGAGCCCTTCTATCCCTCAATCCACCTCTTTGTCTCCCCTTTGCGATCGTGCGTTCCGTGTTTGTTCCCCACCACCATGCCCAACATGGTGAAGGACACTAACGGCTCGAGGCGCTCCACTCTTCGGCAGTCGCTCTCTACCCCCGAGGGGGTCGTGTGTCGATTCCACGGACAAACCGCTCACGCACACGATGAGCGTACGGCCCGGTGTAGAGGAGGTTCCGAGCAGGGAACGCGCGACCATCATTCCGATTCCCCCTCAAACCCGACCGGCGGATACACGATCGTCGCGATCGAAGTCCAACGTCAGTCCCAGTCGGATGAACAATCGGCAGCATTGCGACTGTTTTTCATTTGCTTCCTTCCCTAAGCCCAAATCCACCAAGGGCAAGGCTCCCATGAAAGGACCTTCCGTTCTAAATCTTCACGTTCCTGACTGTTCGCCTGTTCGACTTCGACCCGCGTAAGGAGACCCTCTCCCATCATGCCGCGTCCGGCGATCATCGGCCCCAGGGGACCCTTGCCGATACCCGGACCGGCACGGGTGGCGACTCGCGGACGGAATCCACCGCACGTCACCCGATCTATTGAGACTTGTGACGCTAGCACCTCCACTAACGTCACACAGTCTCAGGACCTCTCCCCAACCGGGTCCGGGTCAGCCACGACCCGGACACAGGAGCGTCAACACTCCCGGTGGAGGGAATGTGCCAGTCTTCGGTGGAACCCCCCCACTGACCACAATCCCGGGTCAGGTACGCAGGCATCGAGTAGCTCGGATCGCGACCTCACCCCCGACGGTCGAACCGCCCCGATCGATCGTCTCAATCTCCCCTAGGGGTACAGGACGTTGGGGAGCCGACTTCTTCCGCTCCCCTATTGGGCAACCGTCCGCGGTCCCGTTCCTCAGGAGGGAGGATCGACCAGCGGGACCAGGGGTAACCCCTCGTCCCTTGAGTTTTACGCGTCGTCTCAGCCATCCCCGTCCGCTACCACACGGCCAGGAGGCTCGGCGATCGTAACACCCCCCGACCCCTCTGCCCACGCAAGGGCCGGTGCGGACCCCACCCCGGGAGATGCAGGAGGCAGTGCCCCTCCCGGGTGCGCAAGGTTACCCGGGTCCCCGAGGAGACTCTGCCTCTGGGCCTCCACAGCCCTCCTTTCTCCCGGGGACCGGGGGTTCTATTCCCCCGAGAGGAATCAGTGGCTTAGCTCGGACTCTTCCCCCGACTCCATCTTTGGCCTCATGTGGCATCCGCCTCCCAGAGCGGGATCGACCTGGGGCCCCATTCCTCTCGGGCGCTGTCCGATCGGCAGTCCCCTATTTTTTCCACCACCACGCCGATTACGGAACCACCGGGGAGTCGTCCTCGTTTTCACCACCCTCTCCCAACGAGTTCACGACTCCCACGCACCCCTGACATGGCCTTCCGAAGGTGGACCTGAACTTCCCCTTCACGATCAGACTGACCCACAATTGGAGGAGGGGCTTGAGGAATTCCTCCCCCAGTCTGGGGACCTTTCCATTTGGAGAGCTGGCGCCCCTGATCTTGTTGTAGGGAATCCCCTCCCTCTAACAACATCTTCGCCCTTTCCCCGTTTCACTGGGTCACCCCCTACCCAGCGATCACGGTCAAGGATAACCGCCCCCCAGACCATCACTCCTTTGTTGGGCAGATCGGCCTCCCTCGCCAGGGTACACATGCCGTTCCCCCACCGGGGACTGACTTCTTATCAGCCCCCAACGCGGCCCCAATAGGAGTAATTCCTCAAGGACCCGCGTCAGGCCCCTCATGTCTTTTCTCTCTTTCTGCCAATCCGGCCACCAGGGAGATTGCCATTTCCCCGGCTGACCCTCAGGCTCACTCCTAACCGCCCCCCTCCCACATCCACCTCTCTTTCTATCAAAACCCTGACAGAGTGGGACAGAATCGCCAGAGCTGGCATTCTGCACACCACCGCGGGGCATGCCTTCATTGACATGTTTCCTACAGCGAGCGGAGGAACTCTGGCCAAATGAGGGAGGCATTGTCTCAGCGTCTTCAGACCCGGGCGACACTGAGGCAGGCCCCAGCCTGTTTGATGACCCCCTTATGCGTTTTCTTGTCAACAAGATAGCGCACCACCTTGGGGCTGCGGCGGACAGCGCAGCCAGGAGTCACTTTAACTGCCTTCTGGCAGTGAGAGACGCCCTGCTATCACAGGCCCATCTCTCCCCAGCGCTCAAGGCGGCCTTACGCTGCATTCCGGGTCAGGAGCAGTCGCTTTTCGGCGACTATTCCTCTGCGGTCATTTCCCATGCCGTCGAGGAGCGCAAACAGGCCGCTTCTTTTGCGACCACAAACCCTCGTCAGCACCGCCCTTCTAGACCATTCTTTCGTCAGGCCCTACCCACAGCCAGACCCCAGCCCTACCCCAAGCAGCGTCCCTCGAGGCCCGCCAAACCCCCTACGCCCAAACCGAAAAAACCCCAACAGAATTTTCGGTTCGGCCAACAGGCCCGGCCCCGGAGGTGACTAGCGGACCCACCTTCCGAGGGGCGGAAAATGTCAGTCTTCCAGACACACCTCAGCCCCTCTGCCCCCCTGGCAGGCAGTCTGTCCCGGCACGCCCACCAGTGGCGGCGCATGGGTCCTCAACCCCTGGGTGGTTTCTGTTCTGCAGGATGGGTTCCGTCTACCCTGGGCACACGAACGCCCTCCCCTCCTGTCCTCCCCTCCTCCTTCCACCGGCGACCCACCTCCCGCCCAGGCGGAGGCCCTTCGCCTGGAAATCGAGGAGTTTCCCTCCGCAAGGGCGCCATCACCGAGGTACCACACCCCAACCCCGGGTTTTACTCTCGCCTCTTTGTAGTCCCAAAGGCCTCGGGCGGCTGGAGGCCCATCCTCGACCTTTCCCCTCTCAACAGATTCCCCAGGACAACCAGATTCAAGATGGAGACCCCGGCCCAGATCAGGACTCCATCCACCATCTGGACTGGGCCACCTCGATAGATCTCAAGATGCTTACTTCCAGATCCTCATCCACCCGTCCCACAGACATACCTTCGTTTCGTCTGGCGGGCCGGGTGTTTCAATTCAAGGCCCTCCCATTCGGACTCTCCCTGGCTCCCTTCCTCTTCACGAAGGTAGTCAAGGAGATGGCCTCCCTTGCCAGACAGGAGGACATTCGCCTCCTTGTCTACCTCGACGACTGGCTCGTCCTGGCCCCCTCCTCAGGCCCTAGCCCAATCCCACACCTCAAAGCTACTTCAGCTTTGCTCCTCTCTGGGGTTCGTCACCAACCCCGCAAAATGCGAGCTCATCGCCCAGTCAGCAATTCACCTTCCTGGCATGAGCTTCGACAACCACCTCCATGGTAAATTCTCCCCGACCCCGAGAGGTCCGCATCGCCTAGTGGATCTCATTTCCCACCTTCGCCTCTCTCCCCTCACTTCGGCAAGGACACTTTCCTCCCTCCTAGGGATGATGGAGTCCCTGTCTCCTCTCATTCCCCTAGGCAGAGTTCCAAAGCGACAGCTTCAGAGGGAGTTCCGCCGTCGTTGGTCCCAGACCAACGACAGCTGGAACCAGCCCCGTCCCCCTAGGGCCTTGGTTCGTTTGGGCCACGGAGGAGTGGCTCAGCCCATCCACCCCTGGCCCCCGGAGTTCCCATCTCCCTCCCATCCCAGGCCCTGGAACTTTTCACAGACGCCTCCAACTCGGGCTGGGGGGCCCATCTGGAGAGCAGTCACGCCTCGGGGGTTTGGGATCCTCTGACTGCTCGTCTTCCACATCAACATCTTGGAACTGGAGGCGGTCAGACTCGCCCTCCTCCAGTTCCAGTCCATAGTCGCCCACCGATTTGTTCTCCTTTCAAAGGACAACACTTCGGTAGCTTGTTACATCAACAAGGGGGGGGGGGGGCACACTCCATCGGCCTCTCCCTCCGTACAGAGGCCCTCCTCCGCTGGTGTCACACCAGGGGGTCACCCTTCGCGCGAGACACATAGCAGGGACTCACAACATCCTGGCAGACTCTCTCAGCCGATCCAAGTCTGTCCTCCACACGGAATGGACCCTCAGCCGGCTTACCCTTTCAACCGTGTGGGAACATTGGTTCACACCAATGATCGACCTCTTTGCCACACGGTTCAACCATCGTCTGCCAGTGTATGTGTCCCCGGTCCCGGACCCCCAGGCTTACGCCATCGACGCCCTGCCCCTTCCTTGGGCCGGCCTCATAGCTTACGCCTTCCCTCCCTTCCCGATCCTCCACAAGGTGATCAGGAAGGCGAGACTCGAGAGACCCAGGCTCATACTCATAGCCCCATGGTGGCCCACTCAGTCCTGGTTCCCGGACCTCAAGTCCCTCACTCACGAACCCCCTCTCCAGTTGAACACCAGGTGGGACATGCTCAGGCAACCCCGTTCGGGCCTCCCTCACGCCAATCCCCAGGTTCTTCACCTCCACGCCTGGCTTCTGTGTCAGCCCGGCTGCGAACATCCAAATCCCCCTCTCGAACGGACAGGTCCCGTTCCCGTCCTCAATACCCTCTCCATCGCCGGGGCCTCTCAGGAACTCCGAGACCTAGCCATGTCCTCTCGCAGAGCTAGCACGGAGTCCCTTTATGACTGCAGATGGAGGAAATGGGTCTCATGGTGCAAAGCCAATTCTGTCCCTCACATTCGCCCCACCAACATCCAAATAGGAAATTTCCTGTCCCAACTTAACCTCTCTGCTAGCTCCATCAGGGGCTACAGGTCGGCCATCTGCACGACCATCCTCCAAATGGCCGGACCTTCCTTTGAGAATGATTTCCTTCTCAGAGAGATCTCCAGAGGGGCTTCTCTTCGTGAGGCCCAATCCCTAGACGTGTTCCCCTTTGGACCTCTTCACTGTTCTTGACGTCCTCAATAAACCCCCCTTTGAGCCTTTGTCCTCCATTCCTTTCGACCTTCTGTCCATGAAGACTACCTTCCTCCTCGCCCTCGCTTCCGCGAGACGGCGAGGCGAGATCCATGCCTTAGCGGGGACCCCAGAGACATTGCCTTCCACAGAGACGGCTCCGTCTCTCTTAAGTTCCTTCCCGAGTTCCTAGCCAAGAACCAGGAACCCGGCAGTCCCTCCCCTTACCTCATCATCCGCCCGCTGGCGGATACACTAGGGGGCGACACCTCTTCGGACATACCCTTTGCCCTTCTCGATGTCTAACACACTACTGGAACGCTCGCGCCCCAGGCGCGTTTCACAAAGACGTCTTCTCATTCCATCAACCCCAGTAACACGAAAGACATCTCAGCTGGCACTGTCTCTAGGTGGCTCTCCAAGACGGTCAGAACTGCCTATTCCCAGGCATCCGAGGATCTCCCCGTCTCTTCCCCCCGGGCCCATGAGGTCAAGCGCTGGCCACTTCGGCAGCATTCCAGCACTCTGTTCCCATGCGCCACCTCCTGGAGGCAGCCTTCTGGCGTTCGGAGAATCCCTTCATAAATTTTATCTGAGGGACATCCGCATGACCAGGGCTGATGGTTTAATGGGATATCCTTTGTGGCGGCTAATGCATCCATATCGGGTAACCCCAGAACCACTAGGGGACTCGCCCTCCTCCTTTTACTATGAATTCTGCTATTGTCTGACATGGTACAGTATATACGCCAAAATGGGGAGTTTGATATTATACCCCTTTTGGCTAGTATACTTACCATGTCAGACTCTAATGCCCGCCCTAACCTTCCCCGCTAGCGCCAAGGTTCTGGGGTTTTCCTTGCGCGTAGCCTCGATGAATGACGTATGGGGGACTTACACTGGCTTCTCCCTACGGCGGAAGTGGGTTGGGCACCACGTGACTGTCTTATCACTGCATTAAACCACACAAAAACTTCGGCCTGGCAGAGCAGACTAACTGCCGTGAATGCTATTGTCTGACATGGTAAGTATACTAGCCAAACAGGAGTATAATACAAACTCCCCATATTTGGTCTGACTCCCAGATAAGATCAGCGCTCTCACGACAATCCCTAACAGTGTAGTATATGACATGTATGTTATGACAATAAGCTAGATCTGTGTATATGAAATCTTTACATACTCAGTTTAGTGCTAGATCGCACATTAAGCAGCATCTGTCTGGTGTGACTGTTTCTTGTCGCAGGAAGTGTTTTGCTCCATCTCTTTGTGCCTGCTTTGTGACATATTATTCTTCCTCTCACCCGGTCTTTCTGTCTTTTTTCTTTTTGCTTCTTGGCTCGCTCTTTTCCTTCCTTCTTTTTTTCCTCTCTTCTCTTCTTCTTCTCAACATTGTTCTCTGTGTCTGCTGTGTCTCTTTTGTTCATTCCTTCTGCTGTGTCATGTTTCCTGTCTTCCTTACATTCTTGTTTTCTTCCTTCCTTCCTCTTTCACCCCCTTTTCTTTTCCTCCCTTTCAGTTTTCTTTCTTTCTTTCTTTTTTTTTTGCTGGTTTCTTCTCCTTCACCCCCTCCCCCCTTTGTTTCTTTCTCCATTTCTTTCCTTTCTGTGTGTGGGGTTTGTGTGTGTGTGTGTGTGTGTGGTGTGTGTGGGTGTGTGAGTGTGTGTGTGGGGTGTGTGTGTGTGTGTGTGTGTGTGTGTGTGTGTGTGTGTGTGAGTGTGTGTGGTGTGGTGTGTGTGTGTGTGTGTGTGTGTGTGTGTGTGTGTGTGTGTGTGTGTAGTGTTTTAGCCTTATTCTAAATATCTTCTTCATCCTTTTTTTCACACAGGTGGGACACTCGCAGAACCTCGACCTAACGGGGGCCCAAATGCCTACAACCTCCCTGGTGGGAGGACAGGGTCAGATCTCCCCCCCCCGACGCCCCAAGACACAGGCACATGACAAGAAGCACTCTCTTTTGAGGACATGGGAGGTGGCCTCAATGACACGGTAGACAGTGAAGTCAGCATGGTCCTGGGCCCTGAGGCAGACACCCTGACCAGGTTGGGAGTTGTCAACAACCTCAGCTCTGGGAAAAATAGGTTTGGAGAACCCGACCTCCTGCAGACTGTGCTTGACTCCTCTGAGCTCAGAGAGGGGGAGGATGGTAAGCCATTGACTTACCATTGGTGTGTGAAACTATATGAGAGAGAGTGTGTGTGTGTGTGTATGGGGGAGTGTGTGTGTGTGGTGTGTGTGTGGAGGGGGGAGTGTGTGTGTGTGTGTGTGGTGTGTATGTATATGCACGTATGCATGTGATCCCATCCTGGAATGAGTTTATGGGCATGGTTTTGTCATCGTTTTAATGTTTTCCATAATTTTCTTTCTGAGACTGATAAAACAAAAATCATAAAGAAAAACAAACAACCTCCAACTCTCCTTTCCTTTTGCCCCAGCCCTTCACCCCTGTCTGATGACACGCATATCTGTCTCCTCAAAACTCAGTGATGTCTGTGTGTACCTCCAACTCTCCTCTCCTTTTGCCCCAACCCTTCACCCCCGTCTGATGACATGCATCTCTGTCTCCTCAAAACTCAGTGGTGTCTGTGTGTACCTCCAACTCTCCTCTCCTTTTGCCCCAGCCCTTCACCCCTGTCTGATGACATGCATCTCTGTCTCCTCAAAACTCAGCGATGCCTGTGTGGCGGTTGCAGGCATCATGAAGAGCGTGGTGTCAGCCAAGCGCGCCATGTTGACAGTGTGGAAAGTGGCAGCCACAACTACCGAGCCCTGGACTGCCAACCTGGGTGGCGTGGTCCAAAAAGTCTGGTGGATAACCTCCTGAAACTCTTCTCCGTCATCCTCGACTGCCCCCCCGTGTCTGATGCCTTGGAGCGTCAGCAACAGTGCCAGCCTCTCAGCTGTCCAGACGGCTAGTCTGTATCAGGTGAGAATGGTGTGAAATGAACTACCTGTACGTTGGAGAAAGACCACCCTGCAGTGATTACCACTGTCCCAG
>CM031606.1:59644562-59669601 GCA_018398815.1 Conus ventricosus | reverse complement strand
CTCTTTTCTGCAGGAGCCCAGTAGCTGGCAGGGCAGTAGTGTGACAAGCAGAACACCGGCAAGCACTGCACATGTCTCGCCCCTTCCACCTCCTCTCAAGGTCAATGGTCAGATGCGACAGGGTGAGCTCCAGGCCCCCGGGCAGACCCTCGGGCATTCCCAGTTACCTGCGCCAATCCCCGGCATGAGCGGATAGAGGAGGACGGCGCCGGCTGCCCCACTCATCCCTTATCCCACATCCTCAGCAGCGCCTGGGCGTGAGCGACCAGTTGGGTCCCCAGGGAGCAGGACGGACCAATGCGAACTTCCCTCTGCTGCCTTGCCTGTCCACAGGGTTCTCCTACTCTGCCTGGAGTGCTTACGCCTCCCGTGTCTCCCTGGGCAGCAGGTCCCCATACTGCGGCCACCCTTTCATGCCCCCACCTCCTCCTACTGCGTCCGATGGCCCACCCCGTGCCTCCTCTCACGCTTTACAGCATGTTCCTCCTCAGGCCCTAAGGAAGGGCAGGCGGCTGCAGGGCAGAGGAATGTGGGAGGAACGGGGCAATTGGTGGATTGTGGGAACAGTGTCTGTGTGCTGTGGGTGGGTGTGTTGTTGGGGGATGTGCGGAATGGGGTTGAGGTGAATGGTAGGTTTGGTTCACGTGCTTAGTAAGCTTTTGGTATCATTATTTAGAAAAAAAAGAATGAATAATGTTCATTAACCTCTAAGGCTGGTTTCCAGAACAAAACCATATGTCTCCTGCACCTGAAGTCGGGTGCATTCTGACATGCATGGCTGTTTGTACCGGTTCCAAGCTTCAGGGCGCTTCCTGCTTAACTGTCCATGGGTCCTGACAACACGTATGTAAAATCTGTTGGTATCTGATGCCTAGCTTCAGGGGCTTCCTGCAAACTTGCACCTGGTGCCTAACAACACGTATGGTAAATTCAACTTTTGACAAAAATGGCCAGTATGTATTGTCAGCGTGCTAACCTAAGGTAACTGCCCTTTTTGGGCTTCAAAACTTTGAATTAACAGACATATGAATAACAAACTCTTTCAAAGTTGTCAAATCTTTGCTGGTGGTTCAGTAGTCTGTGGGATCAAATCTTAGGAAAATTGATGAAGGCTAGCAGTGTTTAATCAGTCACCACTAATCATCTCAGATAAGTTATGATAAGTGAAGTTAATGTTGTTCTTATAGCACTGCCCTGACCGCAAAGGGCCACATCCTACAGAGTGTATTGCAAGATGTTTTATATATGATTATTGTTTCATGTCAGGTGTGAAGTATGAATGCTATCACAAGGTGAAAGAACCCTGCATTATTGTATCTTACCATAAAGATTGAGAAATGCCGCCTAAGTGGATGAGATGTCTTGAAAGGGCTTTAGCTACGGAGAACTGTTAGGAAAGGTTAGTTACTCCCAGTCTTACCTTTTTGGAGCTTCTGTAACTGTCTATATCATGTTTAGGTGTTTGCTATCATATAAACAGGTAAGTATTTAAGAAATTTATTTTTGTAGGAAAATTCACTGTTTCGTCATCAGTATTATGCTGGTGGTTATTGGTACATCTGCATCCCAATTGAGGTGACAACACCTGCTCTGGGCCATCAGTGGCTATTCCATTGCCCGACTGGCCCTCCGCTGGCTTTCCGCAGTCTTCTCAGAGCCTCTGTTTGAGACGACTTCGTTCCGCCCCGAAAGTATCTAAGTGCTCTGCCTTCAAGCAAAAGGGGTTGTATTGTTCTCTTTGACAGAGATTTTCAGATTATATTTTTGAGTATTGTTTAAAACTTCTGACATGAACAGTAAATTGATTTATTAGATGAAGCAGAGCACTAAGATTGATACAGTTGTCTTAATGTTCTTTGTTTGTCAGAAAGGAATAGAAAAAAATCATGATCCATCAACAAGGCAACGAACGGTTTTTCCTTGTACAATTTTCATGTGTCAAATATCCCACCCAGTACATATCAACATTATCAACAGTTATATTCCCTATGTGTTAGAAGGCACACCAACTCTTCACTAGATAAGTATTTGGATACGGTATGTAGAGGGCAACAACCAAGTTGACTAGCAGTACTTGAGGTCATGAGTGGCAACTGCAACACCAAATTTAAGCTATCAGTGATAAGGACAAAATTATGATTTACTAACAGTATTGTAACGCTCTATGTAGAACAGCAAAATTTAGATTTGCCCGCCAGTTCAACATTTGATTCTATGTGCCTTGACCACCTTCATCAGAATTGTCCTTCAAAACTGCATTCTGTGTGTAGTTCAGCAACACCAACATTTTCTACCGGTGAATTGTGTGTTGTTCAAAAATTAGAATTAAGCTCGCCTTGACATGGTCAGTTTTGGTGTGCTGTTTGATTTGATTTAGTGTATTCTTTATGGCGAAAGGTCATACTACTAGTATTTAACTATAACATTGAATTTTGTGATGCGTACAGTAGCATCGAATGTACTACTCAACAGTGAATTGTGTTTGTTGAACACCAGTACCTGAATTTAATATCAACATTGAATTGTGTGTGTTGAACAGCAATACCAGAATTTAATATCAACATTAAATTGTGTGTGTTGAACAGCAATACCAGAATTTAATATCAACATTGAATTGTGTGTGTTGAACAGCAGCAACTGAATGCACTATCAACATTGAATTGTGTGTGTTGAACAGCAGCAACTGAATGCACTATCAACATTGAATTGTGTGTGTTGAACAGCAGCAACTGAATGCACTATCAACATTGAATTGTGTGTGTTGAACAGCAGCAACTGAATGTACCTTCAACATTGAATTGTGTGTGTTGAACAGCAACACCTGAATGTACCTTCAATATTGAATTGTGTGTGTTGAACAGCAACACCTGAATGCACTATCAACATTGAATTGTGTGTGTTGAACGGCAACACCTTAATGTACCTTCAGCATTGAATGTTCAAATGAGACCTCCAGTAAAGATTCTCCCAGCTGAGGCTACCTCCTGCCTACCATTTAAAGATTTTTTTTCGCCTGAAACATTTTCCTCTTTGCCTATGCAACATTGATTTTACAGTACTACATCATATTTCTGAAGGGTTCTGAAGGTTGTTGTTAAGAGATTTCATTGCACTTTATCAAACTGTAGCAAAGTCAAGTGAAAGAGCAGTAGCACTGTACAATCATACATCAGTTTTTGTTTTCATGTCAGTTGTGAGTGCCATTGTTTTCGCTTAAACCAGGAGAGGCAGGAAGCAGAAAAACAGCGCCACCTACGGGGTTTCCACCAGCAAATGGCTGCACAGCAGGGTGAGGCAGCTGCTAAACAAGAACGGGAGCGACAAGGGGCAGTCAGACGACAGAGAAGACAGAAAACAGCCACCGCTGCCATGGCCAGACAGCAGAAAGATTCCCAGGGTGTCGATCTTGAGCAGGCAACATCCAGGTATCAACTGTTGTGGTGATCTTTTGCATATGTCAGTGTGTAAAAAAAAAAAAAAAATGCTGTGGTAGTGTTTATAGAAGTGGAGTTATCTAAGAAGTTGGTGTGAAAATGGCAGCACATGTCAGCCTGCTAGTAAATACTCATGATCTTTTGTACTGTAAGTAGGTCAGACTTGAACTGTTTGAGTGTGAACACAGTCCAAATTAAAATCATTAACTTTACTCAAACAGAGTGACTTTTAATTCAGGCAGATGTGTGACACGCCGGGCTAAATCACATACTCCCACTATGGACAACATCAGTGAAAAGACTTGCGCGGAACCTTGCATGAAGTGCATGGTCAGACCGCTGACGCTGCATCAGCTGCTGTTTGGCTTGTTCTCACCATCCTTTTCCTTCACTTTGATCACTAGTAAAGACATTGGCCGTGCAGGTGGATGGAGAGAAACAGACGGGAAGAGAGGAGGGGGAAGGAAGGGTGTAATGAAGGGGGCTATGGACCAGGCGAAGCTGGGATAAAATGCTAGTAATAGGGGAAAAAAATGACTATGTAAATAAAACTGTAGTCAAAAACCGAATGGTTAGATAATGCCTTCATGTTCTGTTGTATTGCATATTCATTGTTGATTATTGAAATGCTAGAATGGTTATAGATTTGACAACAACAACAACAACAAGAACAACAACAACAACAACAACATTTTTATGTAACAGGTTGATCGGATCCTGCATTCATGAGCCACTGTTTTTTTTCCGCAGGGGTACTTGCCTGTCCTGTGTCTTGTGCGTGAGTTGTCTGGTCAGCAAATGTGTGATTATCCAGGTGCATTTTTTGATCATTGCTATTAATCATGATAATGGTGATGATGTGAAGATGGTTGGCTAAAGATGTGGATATGTTGACCAGAAAGAGGAGAGAAAAGAGGTCAATGGAGAACCTAGTGCAAATGTTATCTTGGTCAAGTGCTGCCTTTTACTTAAAAGTGAAAATGCATATGCTTTTGAACAGTTGTGTTGTTGGAAAAGACATGAGAGGGCATCATTCCACACCACACCACAGTGCACTGCAGGCACACACATTTAGGCAGTCATGGGAAATACCACACATGCATGCACACATGCATGTAGGAACATCCTTGTGTGTACTGACTGACTGAAAACCATTTACTGTCAGATTAACATAGTGTTGTACTGACGCTTGTGCGTACACACATGCACACAGACACATACTCATGTGCACAAACACGCATACACATTAGTGCACTCTCATACACTCACATGAATATATGCTTGCATGCATGCAAGCCTACACACATGCATGTACGCACATGCACACACACACACACACACACACACACACACACACACACACACACACACACACACACACACGTGCACTTGCACACAGACGTTCACACACACGCGCGCGCGCACGCACGCACGCACGCACGCACGCACGCACGTGCGCGCACATTCACACACATGCACACACGCACACACACACACACACACACACACACACACACACACACACACAGAGTTCACCCAAGTGTTTCAACCCATCCTCAGCTCTTCTTCACGCAATCCATGTGTATGGGTCACTATTGACAGGTCTGAAGAAGCCGTGCCAGAGAAGAGAGTGTTGGTGCAATCCAAGCCGCCTAAATCTAAAACGCCAACACCACAGTCCACTGTAAGTTCCTGATCATAAGTTTTTTCCCTTTTTTTTTCTAAGAACCAAAACGCCTATAGTATGTATACTGGTGGATGTACAGTGTGGCTGAAAAAAAGACGTGGGAACTGTTCTCTCCATTTCAACATTGTTTCATTCAAAGGCTTGAGATCCCATGTTTTCTTCTGTGCTGACTCTACAGTGAGATGGTGGGAGCATAGAGGGAGGTGATGGAGGTACGGAAGGCGGGTGGGGGACAAAGGGGAAGATGTGTAATTACTGTATAGAGAGGCAAATAAAATCTAGAGACAAATAACCTGAAGAAGGGTATATTGTCCAAATTAATCATCCGTTTACTCCTTATACCAGTTCAACTGTTGAGCGCCAGGACAAAGTGTCATCTTTCATCCCTAGAAAAGCTTGAAAGAATCCATGAGGATTCAACAGTAAATGACAGAAGAAGTACCTGTTTAAAAAAACAGGTGTACGTGCATTTTTTCAAAGGTGGTTGCCAGTGCCAAGTTTCCCACATTGGAGCTTAACTGCTCCTGGGATAAGTCAAAAGTGAGAGAGTCAACCCCTGTCCCCCTTCTCCTTTGCCCTCTCCCCCACTCTTACTTCCTTCTTCCTCACCACCTCCTTCCCTCCCGCTATCCCTCCCCCCTCACACACACACACACACACACACACACACACACACACACACATACACACACACTCAAACACACACACACACACACACACACACACACACACACACACACACACACACACACACACACACACAAGCATCCACACACTCTCAAACATGTTAACATTCCTCTGTCCTCACATTTGATGACAGTATGTGCAACCCTTCAATGTGCAGGAGAGTGAAGAGGAGACAAGCATGCACCATGCAGAGCCACAGCAAGAGAGACGACCATCCCCACAACATCAGCAGCACCAACAACAAGCAGAGGACTCGGTCATTCATGATGGCTATGCCTTACCCTCAGGTAATGCAGATCTAATGGGCTAGCGATGCCATTGTTACCTGGTGACTAGGTAGTGAGACTTCAAACACTGGAATGACGGCTGACTGTCCACTCAGCTGTGCTATTAGCCAGCGGAGACTGTATGTATATTTTGTGGTGCTGATCTGTTTGATGGATTTATGTTATGCTTATCAACTCCATGATCGCATCGTTTTTCTGAGTTCATTTTCATCAGAGGCCAGCCATTTTTAAACAGATGGTAACCTGGAGGTGGGCTTTCTTTCAGACTTTTTCCTTGTTGGATGTTTCTTTGCAGTATCTACCAGTTTAGCATAACAGTTTGATACCACTCGGGAAGTGCAAGGTCTTTTTCTTCTGTCACATAGTTTTCTTTTGCTTCATGTTTTGTTCTTCTAGAAACAGGGACTGTTCAATGTGGCGAACACACATTTGTGGTTGGTCTGTGCCCAGGTGTGTTCGAAGGGTACCAGCATCTGGAGAGTGAGCTGGGAGTGGAGGCTGACACTGACACGC
Source organism: Conus ventricosus (assembly GCA_018398815.1). Classification (NCBI taxonomy): domain Eukaryota; kingdom Metazoa; phylum Mollusca; class Gastropoda; order Neogastropoda; family Conidae; genus Conus; species Conus ventricosus. Next base: position 59,662,993 of record CM031606.1, on the reverse strand, counting down.
GCTTCCAGTACAAGATGGCGCAGGCCATGAGACGTCAGCTGGAGAAGGAGAGGGAGAGGTGGTATCAGCAGAGAAAGGTGAGGGTCAGGTCGACCAGGGGAGGCCACTTTGTCTGTAAATGCTTCAGTATTGTTAACTGAGGAGGTTATGTTTTCACCAGCATCTATTGGTTCGTCAGTCTCTCCGCAAGGAAGTGCAAAATCAACTGAACTGATTTTAACGAAACTTCATGCAAACACGGGAAGTGGCTCGAGGACAAATCCATGACATTTGGACGCAGATTCATGGCGGTGATTCAGATCACAGAGCAGATGCAAGGTGATACAGACTCCATCAGCAAGATCACACAAAATTTGGCGGACTGATTGTGTGGAAACTAGATGATGTAATGTTCTGTTCCAGAGTTGTCTTTGCATTGTGTGTGTGTGAACTGTAGTCACATGCTTTCTTCCAAAGGATTGGTGCAGATGAAGAGTCTTCTGATCATTGCAGAATGCAGCTTAATAAACACAAATGCAAAACAGTACACATACATGTTTTGGTGTGAAACATTTCCACAACATACACACAGTTATTTACCCTTCAGTTAAGTAACACGCTCCTCGACATGCTCTGTTGCCCTTATAATGTGGCTATGTTGTGGTGACTGTTCAGGTGGATTTTGCCACCAACACGCATGACTACACTGATGCGTCTGTGGACGTCCAGAGGTCCTTTGAATCTGTTCGAACTGCTGAAGCTGCCACTGCAATCACTAGAGACACAGGTAATGTGTGATGGGGTGGGAGAATTGGGAAAAAAAGTAATTGAGGTTAATTTCATGCTGGGTTTTTAGCTCACACAGACTTGCTGATGGGAAGGCACATCTTGAGGAGGAAACTGAAGCAGGTTGTTCTTTTCTTGTATGATTAAAGCTGTACAGGTTTAACCTTGTTACAATGTCAGTTTATGTTTTGAAAGTAAGTAGCCCTTTGACTTGCATGGAGACGTGACAAGAAGGATGATAGGAATGAGAACAAAACCATCTTCGTATGCGGTTAGCAGCAAACTTGCTAACATAACCAAAAAAAATCTAGTTGCAAAGCGAGACGACTGCAGGCGGAAATCTAAACAAATCTTAAATAAATGTTAGCGAACCGCCCAGAGAACGTGGACAAACGAGTCACAAGACAAAACACAATGCGTTTCGACCTCTTAGGTCTTCCTCGGGTGATACATAAACGAATAAAACAACGAAAATTCACTCAGCTTTGATCGCTTCAGATCGCTTAGGGTTCAGCGCAAGGAAGAAGGCCAAAAAAAAAATCTGTAACAATAGTTGCGTTTCTCTCTTCCTCTTTCTCTGTCTTGTTTTCTTTTCAGAGAACTGTTCATGTTACATTGCCAGATGATGAAGGTTTTCTGTTTTGTTTCTCAGCCTCTGTGCCCCCTTACGTTGCTTCCATGTCACTCATTCAGGCCGCCCCACACAAAGCCACACCCAGAACTGTTTTGGTCGCGGCTGTAGCATCGCAGTCTGTACAGAGCGTTCAGTGTCAGTTTGCCATCAGGCAACCTAACAGAGGAGAGGCTGCACTGCTGCCAAGTTCTGGGCAGTGTTCACAGATGCCTGCTCTGATCCAACTAACAAAAGACGCTACCTAAGTCTCCTGCGTTGATCAATAAGAGTTAATGTCCCCTCAACAAACACAAGACGCTACCTAAGTCTGCTGCGTTGATCAATAAGAGTTAATGTCCCCTCAACAAACACAAGACGCTACCTAAGTCTGCTGCGTTGTTCAATAAGAGTTAATGTCCCCCTCAACAAACACAAGACGCTACCTAAGTCTCCTGCATTGATCAATAAGAGTTAATGTCCCTCAACAAACACAAGACGCTACCTAAGTCTGCTGCGTTGATCAATAAGAGTTAATGTCCCCTGAACAAACACAAGACGCTACCTAAGTCTGCTGCGTTGATCAATAAGAGTTAATGTCCCCTCAACAAACACAAGACTCTACCTAAGTCTCCTGCGTTGATCAATAAGAGTTAATGTCCCCTCAACAAACACAAGACGCTACCTAAGTCTCCTGCGTTGATCAATAAGAGTTAATGTCCCCTGAACAAACACAAGACGCTACCTAAGTCTCCTGCGTTGATCAGTAAGAGTTAATGTCCCCTCAACAAACACAAGACGCTACCTAAGTCTCCTGCGTTGATCAATAAGAGTTAATGTCCCCTCAACAAACACAAGACGCTACCTAAGTCTCCTGCGTTGATCAATAAGAGTTAATGTCCCTCAACAAACACAAGACGCTACCTAAGTCTCCTGCGTTGATCAATAAGAGTTAATGTCCCCTCAACAAACACAAGACGCTACCTAAGTCTGCTGCGTTGATCAATAAGAGTTAATGTCCCCTCAACAAACACAAGACGCTACCTAAGTCTCCTGCGTTGATCAATAAGAGTTAATGTCCCCTCAACAAACACAAGACGCTACCTAAGTCTCCTGCGTTGATCAATAAGAGTTAATGTCCCCCTCAACAAACACAAGACGCTACCTAAGTCTCCTGCGTTGATCAATAAGAGTTAATGTCCCCTCAACAAACAAAAGACGCTACCTAAGTCTCCTGCGTTGATCAATAAGAGTTAATGTGCCCTCAACAAACACAAGACGCTACCTAAGTCTCCTGCGTTGATCAATAAGATTAATGTCCCCTCAACAAACACAAGACGCTACCTAAGTCTGCTGCGTTGATCAATAAGAGTTAATGTCCCCTCAACAAACACAAGACGCTACCTAAGTCTCCTGCGTTGATCAATAAGAGTTAATGTCCCTCAACAAACACAAGACGCTACCTAAGTCTCCTGCGTTGATCAATAAGAGTTAATGTCCCCCTCATCAAACACAAGATGCTACCTAAGTCTCCTGCGTTGATCAATAAGAGTTAATGTCCCCTCAACAAACAAAAGACGCTACCAAAGTCTCCTGCGTTGATCAATAAGAGTTAATGTCCCCTCAACAAACACAAGACGCTACCTAAGTCTCCTGCGTTGATCAATAAGAGTTAATGTCCCCTCAACAAACACAAGACTCTACCTAAGTCTCCTGCGTTGATCAATAAGAGTTAATGTCCCCTCAACAAACACAAGACGCTACCTAAGTCTGCTGCGTTGATCAATAAGAGTTAATGTCCCCTGAACAAACACAGACGCTACCTAAGTCTCCTGCGTTGATCAATAAGTGTTAATGTCCCCTCAACAAACACAAGACTCTACCTAAGTCTCCTGCGTTGATCAATAAGAGTTAATGTCCCCTCAACAAACACAAGACGCTACCTAAGTCTCCTGCGTTGATCAATAAGAGTTAATGTCCCCTCAACAAACACAAGACTCTACCTAAGTCTCCTGCGTTGATCAATAAGAGTTAATGTCCCCCTCAACAAACACAAGACTCTACCTAAGTCTGCTGCGTTGATCAATAAGAGTTAATGTCCCCCTCAACAAACACAAGACTCTACCTAAGTCTGCTGCGTTGATCAATAAGAGTTAATGTCCCCCTCAACAAACACAAGACGCTACCCAAGTCTCCTGCGTTGATCAATAAGAGTTAATGTCCCCCTCAACAAACACAAGACGCTACCTAAGTCTCCTGCGTTGATCAATAAGAGTTAATGTCCCCTCAACAAACACAAGACGCTACCTAAGTCTCCTGCGTTGATCAATAAGAGTTAATGTCCCCTCAACAAACACAAGACGCTACCTAAGTCTCCTGCGTTGATCAATAAGAGTTAATGTCCCCCTCAACAAACACAAGACGCTACCTAAGTCTCCTGCGTTGATCAATAAGAGTTAATGTCCCCTCAACAAACACAAGACGCTACCTAAGTCTCCTGCGTTGATCAATAAGAGTTAATGTGCCCTCAACAAACACAAGACGCTACCTAAGTCTCCTGCGTTGATCAATAAGAGTTAATGTCCCCTCAACAAACACAAGACGCTACCTAAGTCTGCTGCGTTGATCAATAAGAGTTAATGTCCCCTCAACAAACACAAGACGCTACCTAAGTCTCCTGCGTTGATCAATAAGAGTTAATGTCCCCTCAACAAACACAAGACGCTACCTAAGTCTCCTGCGTTGATCAATAAGAGTTAATGTCCCCCTCAACAAACACAAGACGCTACCTAAGTCTCCTGCGTTGATCAATAAGAGTTAATGTCCCCTCAACAAACAAAAGACGCTACCAAAGTCTCCTGCGTTGATCAATAAGAGTTAATGTCCCCTCAACAAACACAAGACGCTACCTAAGTCTCCTGCGTTGATCAATAAGAGTTAATGTCCCCTCAACAAACACAAGACTCTACCTAAGTCTCCTGCGTTGATCAATAAGAGTTAATGTCCCCTCAACAAACACAAGACGCTACCTAAGTCTGCTGCGTTGATCAATAAGAGTTAATGTCCCCTGAACAAACACAAGACGCTACCTAAGTCTCCTGCGTTGATCAATAAGAGTTAATGTCCCCTCAACAAACACAAGACTCTACCTAAGTCTCCTGCGTTGATCAATAAGAGTTAATGTCCCCTCAACAAACACAAGACGCTACCTAAGTCTCCTGCGTTGATCAATAAGAGTCTTCTTCTTCTTCTTCTGCGTACGCAGGCTGATACTCCTGCGGACACTGCCTGTATAGACAGGCAGTGGAGTTTTGTGTGTATGACCGTTTTTTATCCCGCCATTAAGGCAGCCATACTCCATCTTCGGGGAAGGTGCGTGCTATGTGTAGCGTGTCATCCATACCAACGGCCAAACTGGCCTTCTCTTCCGAAAGTTGGTGATGGGATTTTACGTGTGTGCAAGATGTTGTGCGTGCGTTCACACACGGAACCTCGGTTTATAGTCTCATTCGAAGGACTGTATGGGGAATGGAGTCAGAACCAATGTTAACTCCGAGGGAAAAATCCCCCTATACCGAAATTCGAACCCGCAACCCCAGGATCACGAGTCCGGCGCTCTACCAACTGAGCTATTCCGGCCCCCATCAATAAGAGTTAATGTCCCCTCAACAAACACAAGACTCTACCTAAGTCTCCTGCGTTGATCAATAAGAGTTAATGTCCCCCTCAACAAACACAAGACTCTACCTAAGTCTGCTGCGTTGATCAATAAGAGTTAATGTCCCCCTCAACAAACACAAGACTCTACCTAAGTCTGCTGCGTTGATCAATAAGAGTTAATGTCCCCCTCAACAAACACAAGACGCTACCCAAGTCTCCTGCGTTGATCAATAAGAGTTAATGTCCCCTCAACAAACACAAGACGCTACCTAAGTCTCCTGCGTTGATCAATAAGAGTTAATGTCCCCTCAACAAACACAAGACGCTACCTAAGTCTGCTGCGTTGATCAATAAGAGTTAATGTCCCCTCAACAAACACAAGACGCTACCTAAGTCTCCTGCGTTGATCAATAAGAGTTAATGTCCCCTCAACAAACACAAGACGCTACCCAAGTCTCCTGCATTGATCAATAAGAGTTAATGTCCCCTCAACAAACACAAGACGCTACCTAAGTCTGCTGCTTTGTTCAATAAGAGTTAATGTCCCCCTCAACAGACGCAAGACGCTACTTAAGTCTCCTGCTTTGTTCAATAAGAGTTAATGTCCCCCTCAACAGACGCAAGACGCTACTTAAGTCTCCTGCTTTGTTCAATAAGAGTTAATGTCCCCCTCATTAGACGCAAGACGCTACTTAAGTCTCCTGCTTTGTTCAATAAGAGTTAAAGTCCCCCTCAACAGACGCAAGACACTACTTAAGTCTCCTGCTTTGTTCAATAAGAGTTAATGTCCCCTCAACAGACGCAAGACGCTACTTAAGTCTCCTGCTTTGTTCAATAAGAGTTAATGAGATAAGATAAGATAGATAATGTTGCTTATAGCCCAGCCGACCGCAGAGGGCCACATCAGGGCTGTCACCACGTTAAAATCAACTCACCAGTCATTAAAAAAAAAAAAAAAAAACCTATCACACATCTCGTTAAATGACATCGTCTACAAACGCACCAGAAACTTTGTTAAAAATCTTTCTTCCGTAAAATCTTAAATCAGATGAAAAATGTTAATTTCTCTCAAAAACTCAAGGATCACGTCAGGCGGGACATCCCTGAACAGGATCTTCATGGACTCCGCTGTAAAATGTTTGTGTCTCACATCGTGCAAGTCCCAACACTCTAAAAGAACATGTTTCATTGTGAGTGGCGCATGACATGGAATGCACCACGGAGCTTCTTCACTCTTTAAAAGGTAAGAATGGGTAAAATACAAATGGCCGGTGTGCAGCCGGCACAGAACTGTTTCCTCTTTACGACCACCCAACGTAGATGGGAGGAAGTCCTTAAGGTTTGGACGGATCTGAAAGAGTTTGTTATTCGTCTGTGTGTTCCAATCCTCCTGCCAGAGGTCTCTCACATAATTGTTAATTTTGGGTTTCACATCTGAGCAGGGGATATAAGTGTTGGACAGTTTCTCTCTTGTGGCGTTCTTAGCTAAACGATCAACCATTTCGTTCCCGCCGATGCCAACATGACCAGGAACCCAAGCAAGAGTAATGTTGTAACCGTCCGCCTTCAACTTACTAAAAAGTTCAAAAAAAAGTAAAAGTTCTGGATGCTGAAGGTTGCGGCCAGCTATGGCCTCCAAAGCTGACAGCGAATCCGACAGAACCAGAAAGTCCCTCTTTGAAGAATGTGAGATTATCTTCAAAGCCAAAACCAGAGCAGTAAGTTCAGCAGAATAGACAGAAGCATCTGAATGAATATGTTCCAACAGTATCTGAGAAGGAGCCCCAGGGCAGTAGGCTGCACAGGCCACTCCATCTTCAGATTTGGAACCGTCAGTAAATACTTTTTGACAGGATGGGAATTTCAAACAGAGCTCGGCATACAATGCCTTGTACGCCAGAGAGCTGGTAGACTCTTTGCGAAAAGCTGCAAGATCAAAACGAATCTCTGGCGTGAAGAAGGTCCACGGTGGTTGATCCGGAAACTTGGAAAAATCAGATACTACACCTAGGTCTAGACCTGCATTCCGCACGTGAGGCTGCATACGAAGACCAAACGGCGGAATACATTTAGGGTTGTTTACAAACTTACTTTGGAACGGAGGATCAAAGACACAGTCATAGGCAGGGTTTTCTGGTTCCGAGAACAGTCTGATGTAATAATTCAAAGACAGTTTCAGCCTGCGGTTGGACAATGAAGGTTCACCTGCCTCTGCGTACAGGCTGTACACAGGGGTGGTGCGGAACGCTCCAAGACAGAGACGAAGCCCTTGATGGTGGATAGGGTCCAAGAGTTTGAGGTAAGACGATCTTGCGGAGCCGTAGACAGCACAACCGTAGTCCAATTTGGAACGGACCAAGGCTCTGTAGAGGTGCAGCAAAGTTTTCTTATCAGCGCCCCAGTCAGTGTGCGCTACGACCCGCAGAATATTCAGTGCTTTCTGGCAAGCAGTTTTGAGGTTTTTAATATGGCTGAGAAAGTTAAGTTTTTGGTCAAAAATGACTCCCAGAAATTTGGCCTCTTTAACAGCTGGGATGGGAGATTTCCCTACTTGAAGTTCAGGATCTGGGAAAAACTGACGGAAATTATGGAAGTGAATACACTGCGTCTTTGTTGGAGAAAAGGTGAAACCGTTTTCATCCGCCCACCGATGGATTTTATCTACGCAAAGCTGGAGCCTGCGCTGGACACTCGGGTACAGGCTTCCAGTTGCGTAGACAGCGAAATCATCCACAAACAATGAGCAGTCTGAACCCTGCTGAACTGATTTCACAATGTTGTTGATCTTTATGCTAAAAGAGGGCAGGAGACAGTATGCTCCCCTGTGGAACACCCAACTCCTGCTCGTGAACATCAGAGAGAGTGGTGCCAACCCGGACCTGAAACTGTCGTTCTGCCAAAAAAGTTTGAATAAAAAGCGGAAGATGACCTCGAAAACCCAGATCGTGGAGATCATGAAGTATCCCCGACTTCCAGGTAGTATCGTAGGCCTTCTCCAAGTCGAAAAAAATTGCCACAGCATGCTGTTTGTTCAGAAAGGCATTCCGAAGTGTAGATTCCAGACGAATCAAATGGTCAACTGTAGACCGATGTTTACGGAAACCACACTGTTCTTTCGCCAAAAGGCCATCGGTTTCGAGTTTCCACATGAGCCTAGCATTGACCATTTTCTCCATCAGTTTACAGACACAGCTGGTCAAAGCTATGGGACGGTAGTTTGAAGGGTTAGAAAGATCTTTTCCAGGTTTGGGGATGGGAATAATGAGGGCTTTCCGCCAAGAGGGTGGAAAAAAACCTGTAGTCCACACATGGTTGTAGACCTGTAGCAATGTGTTCAGACCTTCTAGCGGAAGATGTTTCAACAGCTGATAATGGATTTCATCTATACCTGGAGAGGAATCGCTGCAAGAAAGTAAGGCAGATTTCAGCTCGTTTAACGTGAAAGGAAGATTGTAGTCTTCCATGTTATCGGACGAAAAGTTGCAGGGTGATTTTTCTTTTAGGGCTTTGTTTTTGACAAAAGTAGCTGATTTGTTGGAAGAGGAGGAATTCTTTTCAATGGTTGAAGCCAGCAGATTAGCAACTGCTTTTTTGTCTGTTATTAAAGAGTCAGAAAACTTGAGATGGTTCACAGTGGGACAGGTGTTCTTCCCTTTGATTTTCTTAATGATGTTCCACACTTTTTTCTTGGAAGTTTTCGATGTCAGCCTGGAGCAGAAGCTTCTCCAGGACCGACGTTTACTGATTTTAAAAGTGTGTCTCGATTTGGCACAGAGGTTTTGATGGGCTTGAGCGTTGGGACCCGAAGGTCGTTGGTATACCTGACGCTGAGCCCGTTTTCGAACTTTGGAAATTTGTTGGCAGTCTGAATCAAACCAGGGTGTTTTTGGCATTTGAAGTTTATCGGAAGACACTGGAATACAAACTTTAGCACACTTGATCATAGTGTTTGTCAGTGATTCTGCTGGGTCCGGACTCTGAAGAAAGTCAGTGTCCTGGAACTCTTTAGAAATAGTGGCTGCAAATAGATCCCAGTTTGCTTTCTTATAATTTAGATGTTGAGAGACAGAGACGTGTTCAGTTATTACAGGTTGTAGAAGGACAGGGAAATGGTCACTTCCGTGCAGATCGTCATGGACAGACCACTCATAGTCCAGGACCAGCGAGGGGTCACAAACCGACAAATCTAAACACGAAAGTGAACCTGTGGAAGAGTGGAGGTAAGTTGCAGATCCGTCGTTCAGATAACACAAATCCAAATCCGAAAGGACATCCTCAATTAGCAGACCTCTGGATGGCGTACAGACACTACCCCAAAGAGGATTGTGACCGTTAAAGTCACCCAACAGCAAAAAAGGTCGAGGAAGTTCTTCTATCAGACTGACAAGGTCCTGACGACAAACCGGGACAGAAGGAGGTAAATAAAGAGAACAGATTGTCACAGTCTTGTGGAGAGTGACTCTCGCAGCAACAGCTTGAAGGGAGGTAGACAGAGCGACAGGACTATACAGTAGAGTTTTGTGTATGAGAAGGGCAACACCGCCCAACCGTCCCAACGTGGATGGTTGTGCAGGATTTGAAAGAATATTAAAGCCAGAAAGAGTAGAGGTCTTCTGGCTTTGAATTTGAGTTTCCTGAACAGCCACGACGGAAGGTTTTATAGATTGGCACAAAAGCTGCAGCTCCTCAAAGTTGGAATTTAGTCCACGGATATTCCAATGGAATATTGTATTATCCATGGTGCAGAGGGCGAAAAGGAGAGAGATCAGGTCATCTCCTCTTCAACGTCTGGTGCTAAAGGTGTAAATTTATTTGAGGTTTGTACTGGACTGTGTTGGTCTTCAGACCTGCTGGCAGACTTGCCAACAGGTAAAGAAGGAGGTCTGGATTTGGGAGACGGTGGAGGTTTCTTCCTCATCTCCACCATCTCCACACTGGGTTGAACTCCCTTGCCCGCACGGGCACTGGACAGAGGAGTTCGAGGGGAATTGCTGGTTTTTTAATCTGCCCAGCAGCAGATGTTGTAGACTGCTGGGCAGTCTGAGGGGTGGCGGATTTTTTGCCTCCACCAGGGGCAGTCATTTTGGGTTGGGAGGTGGTGGACCTGCTTCCACCAGAGTTGACAGTTCTTCCTTGCAGTGTCTTCGAAAACGTAAAGTCATCAGTCTGACAGCAGACTGATCGAGTGGAAACTGTGGGAACTTTCCTTACAGCCGAAGCATAGGAAGAGGCTGTCGGCGTCTGACTGCCCACAACCTGCTTGCGGGCCTCAAAAACGGAAATTTTCTTTTCAGTTTTGATTCTTTGAATAGCGGATTCCTGAATCCAAAGAGGACAGTTTCGTGAAGAGGAGGGATGGTTGCCACCGCAGTTAGCACAATGTGCCGGATCTTGACACGGCCCATCATGGGTTGCCTTGCAGCAAACACCGCATACCTCTTGCCCTGAACAGCGGTCCCTGACATGGCCAAACTTCTGGCACCTGAAGCACCTCAACGGGGACGGAACATATAACTGAACACGAACATTCAAGTAACCAACTTTGATGACCGGAGGCAGCACAGGGTTGCAGAAGGTCAGAAGAGGGTGTTGGTGGCCACTCTCTCTGAACCTTTCTTTACCGTCACCCTGCGCACCTCCGTCACACCCTGGGATGCCAGCTCCGTCTTAATTTCTGCCTCTGATACACCAGATAAATCCCGGCAGCGAATCACGCCTTTTGATGAGTTTAATTGTTTGTGGGGAGTTACCCTGATCTCCCTGTCCACAAGTTTCGTTGCCTTCAGCAGCTGTTCAGATTGTTTTGGTGATTTACACTGAATAAGAAATGAACCATTCCTCAACCTCTTGATGGACCGAGGGTCACCTGCTATACCTTGAAAGCCCTTTTGAATAGCAAAAGGGCTCAGAGCTGAAAGGGGTCTGTCCTGCTCGTCCCTTCCATCACGAGCCAGGAAGCCCAGAAACCTGTCGTCTGTCGTACCTCAGTATCTGAATCGCTGTCAGAATAAAGACCTCCTGAAACAGGGGATGCTGCTTTTCTCTTCTTTTTGGGGGGGATGTTTTTTGATAAAGCCATGTTTAGTGTAGTATGTTTCATCTCTCCCTTACCCACCCACCTTGGAGTCCAACTAAGGGGCCAGGGCCAAGAAACCAATGTCTTGACCCCTTCCAGGCTTCGGGAGAGATATACGACAAACAGAAACTACCAACCCTATCCCCCCTGATCATGCTCAACTCCCGGGGACAGAGAGCTGAGCACTGCAGGGGTTAACTTGGCCAGCAGGGGAACTGTCTGTCTTGACCCAGCCCCAAGAAGGGGAGCCGATTAGTACACCTGGGCCAAAGTGTACTTCCTGTCTAGGAGAGGTCCGAGCCAAAGTGATGTGTTGAGAGCGCTGGCCCTCTCAATCACCAGGATCTCATTCCCTCCGACACAGGTCGCACCGCACGGCAAACACGGCGGATCTTAAGGAGATCACAGAGAGAAAAGGAGTGTGGAAAAGAAGACTTGAAGGGGAGACGAAGATAGAAAAGGGCCAAATAAGAAGGCAGAAAACAAGAAAAGGAGAAAGGCGGGTTACTCTTAGTCAGGATCCTCACCCTTAGCCTATCTGACATGGGAAGCCCTACCAGGGGCATCAACTCCTTACCACGTTATGCTTAGGCCAGACAGCATCTCGGCTTTTCGGACCTAGAAGCAGTTTTAAAAAAACCCAGCCTATCCTAAAGTATTGATGCCCCCGCCAGCAAAGCCTAAGGGATCACTGGACCACGCAAGCCCTCCGACCACGACAAGGTCGCAACCCCGGAGGGAAGAGTTAATGTCCCCCTCAACAGACGCAAGACGTTACTTAAGTCTCCTGCTTTGTTTAATGAGAGTTAATGTCCCCCTCTAGAGTGTGCCACGCCAGACGGTGTAGTTAGCTGTATGTTAATGTTCCACAGTGATGTCAGGGCATTACTGGTCACAAAGCCATGACTGTCAATGTTCAAATGATTAATTGAACCAGTTGAGTTTAGTCACATGAAGCAAGAAGAGCTATGATTTTTTTTTTTTTTTGCTAAACGCCGAGTTTTTGAGATTTTCAGAATGGTGTCCAAGCTGTGGTATTAGCTACAGTATAAAAGAAACAAGTAATGAAACGCGCTTTTCTGTTTCAACAGTATTGTAGTTGACTGGACGCACACTATACAGCATTCAACAGTATTGTAGTTGACTGGAGGCACACTATACAGCATGTTTCAACAGTATTGTAGTTGACTGGACGCACACTATACAGCATTCAACAGTATTGTAGTTGACTGGACGCACACTATACAGCATTCAACAGTATTGTAGTTGACTGGACGCACACTATACAGCATTCAACAGTATTGTAGTTGACTGGAGGCACACTATACAGCATTCAACAGTATTGTAGTTGACTGGAGGCACACTATACAGCATTCAACAGTATTGTAGTTGACTGCAGGCACACTATACAGCATTCAACAGTATTGTAGTTGACTGGAGGCACACTATACAGCATTCAACAGTATTGTAGTTGACTGGAGGCACACTATACAGCATGTTTCAACAGTATTGTAGTTGACTGGAGGCACACTATACAGCATTCAACAGTATTGTAGTTGACTGGAGGCACACTATACAGCATGTTTCAACAGTATTGTAGTTGACTGCAGGCACACTATACAGCATTCAACAGTATTGTAGTTGACTGGAGGCACACTATACAGCATTCAACAGTATTGTAGTTGACTGGAGGCACACTATACAGCATGTTTCAACAGTATTGTAGTTGACTGGAGGCACACTATACAGCATTCAACAGTATTGTAGTTGACTGGAGGCACACTATACAGCATGTTTCAACAGTATTGTAGTTGACTGGAGGCACACTATACAGCATGTTTCAACAGTATTGTAGTTGACTGGAGGCACACTATACAGCATGTTTCAACAGTATTGTAGTTGACTGGAGGCACACTATACAGCATGTTTCAACAGTATTGTAGTTGACTGGAGGCACACTATACAGCATGTTTCAACAGTATTGTAGTTGACTGGAGGCACACTATACAGCATGTTAAACAAGTAATGAAACACGCTTTTCTGTTTCAACAGTATTGTAGTTGACTGGAGGCACACTATACAGCATGTTGGAAAATGCGAACAACAAATGCAGTGTGGTTAAGGAAAAGCATCGTTTTCTTTTCCTCTTTGATCTTGTATTTACAGTGTTGATTTTCTTCTTCTCTGTCTCATTATCTTAGTCATTATCATCTCGATCAGGTCAGTCATTATCATCTCGATCAGGTCGGCTGATTTGTACTGGCTGATCTGCCTCCTTTTCCTCTCACATGCAGGAAAGGAAGAACAGTTCAGTATAGAGCCCGAATCCTCAGTGTTTGTTGGGAACAGTTCGGTATAGAGCCAGAATCTTCAGTGTTTGTTGGGAACAGTTCGGTATAGAGCCAGAATCAGAATCTTCAGCGATTGTTGGGAACAGTTCGGTATAGAGCCAGAATCTTCATCGATTGTTGGGAACAGTTCGGTATAGAGCCAGAATCTTCATCGATTGTTGGGAACAGTTCGGTATAGAGCCAGAATTTTCATCGATCGTTGGAAGCCATTCTGAGGCAACTTCCTGTGGAACAAGCTCATGTGCATCACTGTTTCATCTGTCATTCCTTTTGTATCATATACTGTATAATGTATATATTACAGAATGAAAATGAATAGGATGTTCTAGTGGATTCCATTTTTCCCCTGCAGGTGTGGATCCAGTGCATGAAGCGATTGCAGAATACAACAGGACCCGTCAAGGAGTGGCAGTTCCTCCTGATGTGTTCCTGGGGCTGCGCTTTCCTGATGGACAGGAGGAAACCTCTGGGTCTTCTGGTGTGGCTGGCAAGGTGTGTGTGTGTGTGTGTGTGTGTGTGTGTGTGTGTGTGTGTGTGTATGTGTGTGTGTGTGTATGTGTGTGTGTGTGTGTGTGTGTGTGGTGTGTGTGTGTGTGTGTGTGTGTGTGTGTGTGTGTGTATGTGTGTATGTGTGTGTGTGTGTGTGTGTGTGTGTGTGTGTGTGGTGTGTGTGTGTGTATGTGTGTGTGTGTATGTGTGGTGTGTGTGTGTGTGGTGTGTGTGTGGTGTGGTGTGTGTGTGTGTATGTGTGTGTGGTGTGTGTGTGTGGTGTGTGTGTGTGTGTGTGTGTGTGTGTGTGTGTGTGTGTGGTGTGTGTGTGGTGCGTGTGTGGTGTGTGTGTGTGTGGGTGTGTGGGGTGTGTGGTGTGTGTGTGTGTGTGTGGTAGTGTGTGTGTGTGTGTGTGTGTGTGTGTGGTGTGTGTGTGTGTGTGTGTGTGTGGTGTGTGTGTGTGTGTGTGTGAGTGTGTGTGTGTGTGTGTGTGTATGTGTGTGTGTGTGTGTGTGTGTGTGTGTGTGTGTGTGCGCACAAAATGCAAAATACAAAATATTCTATTCAGTTTTTACAAGGCCATAAGGCCCATATGAAGAGATAAGTATGCATAAGCAACCACAAAGCAGTCATGGTATTGACTGTTAAGCATGCAGATATGAACACATTTTGATCAAGAAACAAGAAATAGTTAATACGTTCGAAATATGTAAGATAGAGTCTAGATACTATCTTTTTTGAGAGGTATTTGCTTGTACAATATGTAACCATTGTGTTGACTTAGTATGCGTGGACCAAAGAGTGACAACTCTAATTCCCACATGCAAAATTGCATCTGGTTGTGTCTGAGTCTTCAGCAATATGCCAGCATGTCGGAACAGTGGAAAAAAAAAATGGCAAGAGAGCATGAATTTTAGCCAAAGTGTGCTGATGAATAAGGTTTGAAACTAATTTGCATTGGAAGAAATAACTTTTACTGTCGTTACTGGAAGAACAGATATCCCTCAATCCTTCCTTATGATAGTAGGTAAAAATGATCCCCCCCCCCCCCCCCCTTCCTTCTTTCAAAAATTTGGATGATGCATCCCCCATCCCCACTTCACCCTGCTTTTTACAAAAATCTGGAAGATATGAACACACTCTTTAGAAAAAACACTTATTTTAGTTGAAAGATACACCAACTGCAGTTTTAGGGTAAACAGGTATGGGTACTCCTTCAGACCAGTGGGGAACACTTCAAACACACAGGACACAATGTCCGGGAAGAATATGAAGATCTTGGCCACAGAAACCAGTATATCTGAGGGGGAAAAATTATTAAAATATCATGTATTCCCTCTTCCTGCCTCTCTATGTCATCCCTATAGATAAAAAGAATAAAACAAAACTTCCCTTAGCAGGGATGATTTTTGGGTTGCCTAGCATTGTTGAGAGTAAACCCATTACAGGACTCTAGATCTGCCAAGAGATGTGTAAAAAGAACCAGCATCATTGTGCCTCAATTAACAAAGTCATTGCATGATTCTGTAGGTAAAAGCAATTTCCTTCTTACAATTTGTCCAAGCAAATGCTTTTCTACATTCAAGGCAAAAACATGGTCTTAGAAAAGAAAATTAGGATTCCCCAACAAAAAAGAAAGGACTTTAAAAAATACATCTCACAGTGTATCTCAGGACTCAAGCAGTCTTAAGGGCTGATAACTGCTAAATCGGACTTCGTTTCTTGTTGTGAACTACTTGTTTCTGCACCTTTCCCACATTCTTCTTTTATGCAGAAACCTTTGGGGGTCAGGCTGTGCCACAATACAGTTGTTATTAGCACAGAGTGAGGGCTGTTGTATAGCATGCTCCTTTAAAACCTTATCAGGGGTATTCCACCAGATTTTTTTCTGTTACGGAATGAGGTAAATATTTTTCATCTGAAAGAAAGATTTTAAAGCAAATTTTGTATGTCACAGAAATGATTTTTTGAGCATAAATTTTTTTTTTAGCTACTATGTAACAAATTGATTTGAAGAGGTGACAGGTCTGATGTGGCCTCTCCTAGTTGACTGGGATACTTAAAAATAATTCATGAATTGAATGGTATTGTAAACAAGGACACTGTTTTAAAAACTGACCCAAAACATGTGGTCTGTTGTGCCTTCAATAAATGACAGCTGTGATAATTGAAAAAGTCAGACAATGCATATTAATCATGTTGTGATTTTTTCTTATACTGTCCGAATAAATGCCACATCTCCACTCAGTGTGCAACATCACCATAACATCAGGATCCCCTAAAACTAAAATTGGGAAAGCAGGGAATTAACTTCACCTCAGTTCCTCGGTAGACATGCAGAAGGCATCCAGAGTGATTGCCCTCAGTGAGTGCACGATGTAGTGCCATGATAGAACTAGCTCGTTTTTTCTTCTTTTCGTCAGTGGAGGAACACACCTCTTTCAACTGCACAATTTTCATCATTGGATTTTCACAAATGGCAGTTTAAATTTGCCTTTCCCTCGGATGGAGAAGATTCTTTTCTGGACCCATCTGACTTTCGCCCGACAATTCCCTTAAGTTATGCTCGATTGCTGCTTCATTACAACAATCATCTTCTTCGTCTTTTGCTGTGGCTTTGCTCAAGCCTGTTTCAGAATTGTCAATGTCTACAGTTCCTTGAGTTTGCCCTCCATGTGACGAGTGATACTCAGACAATACATTGACCATGTTGTGACTTTTTTCAGGCTGGAGGAAGAGCCTTCCTCAACGTCGTGGATGTCCAGGCTTCCTCTGTTCTGCGTGACATCCCAGAACGGGGTGAGAGGTCAGAGGAAGTGGACGCTGAGGCCCGACCTGGCTCCTATCTGACCCGCGACACCTCCCCTCACAGGATGGGTCAGTGGTCATCTGTGGGTGATGTTGTGATGGGTCTGTTGTTTGTCTTGAGGTTTGGTAGGTGTGGGCACTTGTGTGTGGAGTGATATGGAGATGGAGAGTATGCATATGCGTGTGTGTGTGTGTGTGTGTGTGTGTGTGTGTGTGTGACATGTTTGATGTGGTTTTCTGTGTCTGTATGGGTTTCTGTGTATAAGTGTTTTTGATGTGGTAAACATGTGTCTGTGTACAAATATACACATATACTTATGTCTCTATATAGTTCAGAGTAGAATTTTGTCATCTGTTTTTTAATGTTTGGATGAGAGTTCTTTAACTCTTTCATCCCTACAACCGGGTTTTCCGGTTTGCAGAAATCCTACCCTTCCTTCCTGCAGCCCGGAAAACCGGGCAGCACAAAATCCCTCATTTCCTTCCTGCAGCCCGGAAAATCGGTTCTTGCGGTAAGCGCTTTGAACTTCGCGCGAGTCGCGTCATCGGTACACGTCATGATTGGGTCGCTTGCGTGGCAGTGTTCATGAATGGAATGGGTGCCAGATGGCCCCTACAGAGTGGGAAAGTTGTTGCCGCTCTATTCTGGCTGGTTTGCTACTGCACAGGTGGCAGTTCTCATTTTACACTTCTTTTTCTTTTCTCTAAATCCAGGAATGAAGGGAATGCTCGTATTATAAGAATCTAGGAACAAGAGGAAGTAATGGCTCATATAAAAGTAGGAATGAAAGAGTTAATCAAATTAGGATAGTGGTGGCTCTGAATACAAACAAAGCACCACCTTTATTGATCACCTACAGAAACCATGTTTGTGATGCTGTCTGCTCCTGCTGCTTATGGTTCACCGTAAATAGACATGTAGGAATTTCAGTTAGCACTAATGAATTGATTGATCTCAACAGCATTTTTTGTCTGACCCAAAATTTGGTGAAAGCAAAAAGAACCTTGAAGGGACTGAAATGTCAGTGTCTTTAACTTTGGATTAAACGTATTTAAAGCTCAATGAGGCCTGTGTACTTGTGCGCCGCATCGTGACCTTGAGTTGTGGGGATTAAACATATTTACAGCTCAATGAGGCCTGTGTACCAGTGTACTGCATCATGAGCTTGAGTTGTGGGGATTAAACATATTTAAAGCTCAGTGAGGCCTATGTACTTGTGCGCCACATCATGACCTTGAGTTGTGGGGATTAAACATATTTACAGCTCAATGAGGCCTGCGTCCTTCTGCGCTGCATCATGACCTTGAGTTGCGGGGATTAAAACGGAAGAAGTCAAGTCATGATGTTTACATGGTCAATGCTTCCCAGAAATAGCAAGGAGCAAATTACTTCATGGTGTGTCGTAAAATTCCCCTCCTCCACTCTGTGTCTCCATGACGGCATCGTCATCTGGCACCCGTTTTGACCACCAGTATCACAGGTTTGACTGATACATATGATTTCAGCCCTGAAATCTGTGGTTGGTTAGGCCATGTTGAAATTCAATTGGTACACACAAACTATGCGGTAGCCATTGAAAGTTGCTGCTTGCCTGGTCAGATAGTGTCTGCAGGGACATGGTAAACCTGACACAGTTGATCTGTGTGTGCTGTATAATGGGGCAATCCTTAC
>CM031606.1:59607290-59644462 GCA_018398815.1 Conus ventricosus | reverse complement strand
GATCAACCTCTGATTTGTTTTATGTCTAGTCTATATTCTGTACTTATTCAGTGCTGCCAGATTTCTACCTTTCTTTTTCATGGAGATTATCCTTTGTGTGGGTGAGTTAAAAAAAAAAAAAGGTTCACCCCAAACCAATAAATGTAAAGTTTTGAAACTTGGAGAATGTGTTCAGAAGACAGTGACATATATCAAACATGTGAGGATGAAATCACATATCCAGAAAGTTCTTTTTTTTTTTTTCATTTTCGGTAAGCAAATTTTGGCAGTGTTTCAGCATGTTAAACCCAGAACAAAAACTGATCGTCCCGGAAAACATTTTGTCATTCACCAGAATGAAAAAATCAAACAGAAGCATACTT
Organism: Conus ventricosus; assembly: GCA_018398815.1. Lineage (NCBI taxonomy): Eukaryota > Metazoa > Mollusca > Gastropoda > Neogastropoda > Conidae > Conus > Conus ventricosus. Next base: position 59,644,100 of record CM031606.1, on the reverse strand, counting down.
CCCTCACATTGTCAGTTGGCTGCAGACAGAGCTGGCCTGTTTAGTTTCGAATGGTGTGTTTTGTCGTGCACAGCAAAGTCTTTTAAATTGTCATCCTTGTATGCAGCTATCAGTATAAAGAAGTCTGTGTGCATGGACAGTTCTACAATGTAAATGGTCAAATGGATAGCGTGAACTGTTGTTGTTCTTTTTCTTTAGGTGAGCTGGAGGAGAGCTTGCGAGCACAACTTTCGCCGAAGCAGCGGCGTCGTCATGACGCTGTCACTGTCAGTATGTTTGAACGACGGGCTCCGCCACAGGACAGGTGGGTTGTGATGTTGTTAGTCTCAACAAGCACAGAAACACACGAGACAGAAACACACAAATATACATACCACACAGAATCATATAGAAGCATATTACACAGAAACGTGCATTATCATCTTACACCGAAACATATGGAAACAGTCTACACAAAATATAGGGAGACATGCTGCATAGAAACACACAGAAACATAGCACAGAAACATACAACACAAAAACATACAGAATCATACTACAAAAAAACATACAACACAGAAACATTCCACTCAGAAATGTACAGAAATATACTACACAGAGACATACTGAAATTTGTAAAAATGAAATTACACAGAAATATACAGAAACAAACTACCCACAAAAAATGTAAATGTGCCACACGCAAACATGCAGAAACATATTAGTTATAACCACAGAGAAACATACCACATAGAAACATACATAAATGAACTATCAATAAACACACAGAAGCATACTGCATGGAAACACACAGAAACATACTAGCTATGGACACACAGAAACATACTAAACAGAAACATAGAGACTCATAAAATAGATGAAAATACAGTAGAGTACACTTTGCCTGAAAAGAGATAAACCAAAGTTTCAGTGAACACAGATTGATTAACAGGTCTTCTTCTTGGACACTCTCAGGCAGACTTCTTCTTCTTCTGCTTACGCAGGCTGATAATCCTGCGGACATTTCCTGTAGAGACAGACAAGGATTAATCCCATCTGCTCAAGAAAGGGAGTGGAGTTTTGTGTGTATGACCGTTGTTTATCCCGCCATTAAGGCAGCCATACTCCATCTTTGGGGAAGGTGCATGCTATGTGTAACGTGTCATCCACACCAACAGCCAGACTGGCCTTCTCTTCCGAAAGTTGGTGATGGGATTTTACGTGTGTGCAAGATGTTATGCGTGTGTTCACACAGGGAACCTCGGTTTATAGTCTCATTCAAAGGACTGTATGGGAAATGGAGTTAGAACCAATGTTAACTGCAAGGGAAAAATCCCCCTGTACCGAAACGGCCCGGCGGAGATTCGAACCCGCAACCCTTGGATTACGAGTCCGGCGCTCTACCAACTGAGTTATTCCGGCCCCTGCAGCACAGACCTTTCAGTCTCTCCCACAAAGGGTCCAGTGCACACAAGCTCCTCCAGGCTGTCATTCAGCTTCCTCACCACCGGCGTCTCCACTGTCCAGATCTGATTCTTGAAGGTGTCTTGTGCAGTGGGCGTGACTGCAGCGTGTGTTGTGTTGTGTCGTCATGGTGCAGACAACCAGCAGCACCGGTCTGACAGGCCAGTATTGAGGGTGGCGGTCGAGGTGATTGTAGCCTGTCTGTAGCCTGAAGGTGGCCGTCTGCATGGACCTTGACAGCAGGCGGTGCGGGCCATTGTGGGTGTACACTGGATGTTGCTGCAGCCACCTGCTGTGGTGCTTGGCCTTAACGATTGTCTTGGTGGCTTTGTAAGGTGACAGACCTGTCCTCCCACTCTTTTGGTCATCCCTCCTTTGCCTGAGTGTGTTGAGCCTGATTGCCAAGCATGTTGTAACCGAATGGAATCCATATGCAGAATGAACATCTGACCTGTGCCAAGGAAAGCAAGAAATTTGGACAAGTTGTTCAGTTTTTTGCTTTTTGCAGTCTGAAGCGTCGGTTAGACTGACATGTTATCTGTAAAGAAGAAGACAATTTTGGAGGTGTCTGGGGTGTTTTTGAAGTGTGCTGCACCCATCTTGACAATTGCAGCTTCTGTTTTGTAACTGGTAGAGTAAATGCCAGTAGCAAAGGAGATCCTTGATTGTTATTTGTTCTATTCAGTTCCAATTTCATTAACTCTTTCATTCCTACTTTTCTATGAACCATTACTTCCTCTTGTTCCTAGATTCTTATAATATGAGTATTTCCTTCATTCCTGGATTTAGAGGAAAAAAAGATGAAGTCTAAAGCGAGAACTGCCACGTATGCAGTAGCAAACTGGCCAGAATGGAGCGGCGACCACTCTCCCACGCTGTAGGGGCTGTCTGGTACCCATTCCATTCATAAACATTGTCACGTGAGCGACCTTGCGAAGCGCTTACTGCGAGAACCAATTTTCCGGGCTGCAGGAAGGAAAGGAGAGATTTTGTGCTGCTAGGTTTTCCGGGCTGCAGGAAGGAAGGGTAGGATTTCTGTAAACAGAAAACGGGGTTTGTAGGGATGAAAGAGTTAAGGTGTCTCTACATGTGAACTACTGGTAGTCCACAACTGCTAAGCTATCAAACCCACAGCGCACAGGATTTACAGTTGGATCCTTGGTTGCATGGTCTCAACAGCAGAATTTAGCTAACCTGAAATTTGACAACTAAAATGTGGCTGAACTGATAAAACATTTCAGTCCCTTTGGTGTTAGGTGATGTGTATTCGACTATCTGTCTGTTGTTTCAGTGTGGCTGAAAGGAAATCTTAGATGAGGCTGGCAGCATTGAAATAAGAATTGAATGAGTGCAGTCAGTTTCGCTGCTCTACCAAAATGGAAGCAGATGAATTCAGACCAGTGTAGCTCCCACCACCCACTATCCTGTGAATACCTGAACAACAGGTGACATTTTAAACTTTCCACCTGCAGGATGTCGGTGGCCTTACTGCCCCGGGACAGTGGCATGGAGACCAAGACGGGTCTGGTGCACAGGCTGAGGGCCATGAACGACCAGATGACCGCCATGGATGAGGTGTCTCGCAACATAGAGAGCGAATTCCACCACTCCAAAATGGTGAGAATTTGAAGGCTGTTTTTTTTTTTTTTTTTTTTTTTCTAAATGTACATGTAGTTCTGTAGTGTGTGTGTGTGGGAGGGGTGGGGGGGGGGGAGGGGGGATGGATTGGGGTGGGAAGGTGTGTGGGAAGAGGTTGTGCTTGCATGCGTAAGTGTGTGTTTGTACAAACTGGTGCCGTATTTTTCTACCAAATGTCATCTTCTTCTTTCATAAGATGTCAGCCATCATGTTAATGGTTTTAACATAGAAAAAAAAACTGTGAGGGTTTTGGGTGGTGAAATGGGTCTTGGTCAGAGTGGCTGTCCGGATGGTCATCCTCATTCAGTGGGAATGGGTCGGGAGAAGAGGGGGAGGTGGAGAACACTGGGTGGGGGGTGGGGGAGGGGGGGGGGGCATTATGACAGAGTGCTACTGGGAGTGATATTCCAATCAGAAATGTTCAGCCTTCCACGGAGGGCAAAAACACTGTCTCAGGCTGAAGACAATTTCACTCACTGATGGGACATAGAAGGTATGAGTGGATGAATACTGGTGTGCACCCTCAAGTCATACTGATATGAGCGGATGAATACTGGTGTGCACCCTCAAGTCATACTGATATGAGCGGATGAATACTGGTGTGCACCCTCAAGTCATACTGCCAGAGCAACTCGTCCTTAATCAAAGAAAACGAGATCACATTACACCACTGCTGACAAAGCTCCTCTGGCTGCCTGTTAAAGTTTTGTTATCAGTACAAATTAGACACTTTTGCCTTCATTTTCTTAAATAGTTCTCTTCCTCCCCATACTTGTCTTCTATGCTCTGCATACATCACTCATCATATACACTCCACTCTTGCAGTCAGAAGCTCCTGAATATATCAGAGTGAAATTTGAAAACATTTGGTGAGCATTCCTTCAGTTTTGCTGCCCCAGCTGTTTGGAACTCACTGCCTCACACCTTACAAAACAAGACCACCTTATCTGTTTTCAAAATACAGCTTAATTTTTTTTTTCAGCCTGGAATTTTGAACCATTTTTTCCCCACATTCAGGGTACACTGTAAGTTCTGCAGTAAGATAGTCGTGATGTGTGAATGAATAAAGTCTGACTGGAGTTTGAAGCTGTGCTGTACAAATCCTATTGATGATGATGTTGATGATTTTTTTTAAAATTAGTTATGGTTCAGGGGTGTGGATGGAGGAATGGAAGGCATGTGTAAAGGAGAAAGCGTAAGGGGAAATCAACAAGATTGCCTGAACATTTTTGATCATTGTTATTGCTGTTTTCATAAAACAGTGATCTTGAAATGGAGGTCATGGGAGGGGAGTCAATTGAAGAACAGAGCAGGGAAGGAGGAGGATTTAGCTCCCTTCATTTCTTTATATCCATTCTGGTTAGTGAGGGCATGTGTCCAAATCACTTAAGGTACTGGTTTCTGCCTGGTCAGGTAACTGTAGGAACATTACATCATTGTTGTCATCAGGTGGATTCTTGCTATGGTTACTGACTGGTTGAGGGATTGACTGATACCTTTTTTTTTATGTCACCAGATACTGGAGACGTTACAGGTGATGAACGATTCTTATCAGCTTGAACAACCTATGTACACTCAGCAGGTATGTTATGATTTTTCTCAGTGTGTGTGTGTGTGTGTGTGTGTGTGTGTGTGTTCAGATTTCTAGTATATATGAATGTGTGTACAATATACATGTCTATTCATTTTTCAGTTGTGGACGTGCCGCTTCAGTAACTGGCCTTATTTTGTGATAAAAAGAGCATAGTTAATGTTGTTTTCTCTGGTTTTTGTTTTCCTATGTGCCTGTGTTGGTGTGTTTATGCTTGCATGCACACAAGTCAATCTTCCATTTACTTAGCTGCTGTGTAGGAGTAATCTTTATCTCAAAAATGTCATGGTCACGTTTCTGAGTAAGGAAAAAAAAAAAAGAGTCGGCAAATGCCTAGTGAATCATGAATACACTGACTGAAACAATGCAAACCGACGTGTCTGACATGGGAAGACAGAAATTGAATGGTTATTTTATGCAAGGTTTTCTGTTTCTGCTTGCAGCATTTCAGGGCTTGTAGAAGAAAAAAAATTGTGAGAAGTTTCTCTTTTGTTCAGGTGACAATCTCTGTGGGTTTCTGATGACAATACACTGTCACTTAGATGGGCTTGGTGCTGTGATTTAATGGGCCCTGTTGAATAATGTCCAGTGATCGGATTTCTTTGAATAGAAATCTGTTTACCAAGTGGAAGAGTCTAGACTGCAACAGCAACAGGCATGTTTCACATTTGCTTTGTTGAAGCTGGCAAATACATTTTATAATTTTCATCCCCTAATGGAAACTAACACAACTGAAGACAGCCACCAAACTCTTGTTTTGGTGATCTGTGCAAGTGATTTATTTGCGTTGTAAAGGGCTGCATGCATGTGTGCATGTGTAAATGTATGGAGTTAGGTATTTCCTGTGATCCTCAAAGGAGAGCTCCAAACTAGGTACTTTGATTAAGTCTTGCTGTTTCAGTTAATTACTGATCAAAGGAGATTGCCAAACAGGTCCTTTGATTATGTCTTGCTGTTCCAGTTAATTGTTTTTGAAAGGAGAGCTTCAAACTAGGTACTATGAATTGAGTTCAGAGGTGAGTTATATTACATGTCTTGCTGTTCCAGTTAATTATTTATGAAAGGACTGCTCCAAACTAGGTACTATGAACTGAAGTCAGAGTTGAGCAAGGTTACATTTTGCTATTGGTGTTACTGATCAAACGAGAGTTCAAAGTTAGGTAGTTTGAATTCAGCATGTTAGCTTTTTTTTTTTTTATAACCAAATGAGAACTTCAAATGAGGTAGTTTAAATTAAATTCAGAGACCAAAAAGCCAGTTGCCCGACCTGGCAATTCATACTGTTACAAGACATCCTCTGTACACACGCAGCAACAGGGCAGACAGGAGGTGGATCCGAACCGCCTGTCCGCGGAAAGCCTAATGCCCAGAATGTCTGAGGGGTCGCCTGCTCCCAGCGCCAGGGTGTCGGCCCGCTCAGCCAAGTCTGCCCGCTCCCCCTCACCCACCCTTCACTCCAGGAGGTCTGATGGGTCTCCAAGGTGAGCGGATCTGAAACCAGATGTGGTGTGGAGATGGTGATTGTTTTGTTGTGTTCATTCATGGGCAGGGTGTCATGTCACATGCCAAGGAGAGGTGGGGAGGAAGGTGGGGTATGGTATGTTGTGTACTTAAATTAGAAATCAGTCACAAGAAAGAAAAAAAAGAAACATACATCTTACCATTTGTTTAGTCTTTTCCACCCATGCGTAGTTGTCAGCACTCGCAAATTGTTCTGGAATTTCCTTAGTTTAGAAGTGGTTCTCAAAATCCCAAATTTAGTGAATCAATCCAAAATTTCAAAATTTTGTTGAAAAAAAATATGGGGCTTGAGGAGATTATAGGGATGATAAAGTATGGCTGAATGAAGCCCACATTTATTATAAGGATGATGGCAATTGCATGAATGGAAGAAAATGCATTTTCGTTTTGAACTCGACATTTGTCAAGAAGGGGGTTAGAAGTGCTTTCACTTTCAGTCAAAAGCCAGATTGCCCTCTCTTTAGCTGATTCCACCCCTTCATCCCTTAGCTCCTGAATTCATTGCGACTCCAAAAGGCTGGCAGCTATGGGATTAAGACCCCTTGGTTTGTCTATCTTAAAAGACCCCTCAGTGGTCCCATTCTTTGTTTATCTATTCATCTTTTGTAGGAAAGGAGGGGTTGTCCTCTTGTCATTTCCTGATGGCCAGCTAATTTTCCCTTTGCTGTGTATCTTTGCCTGGCACAGCCAGTAGTGGCATGGACCAGTGGGGAGTTGACAGTATCCCAGGATGTGGCTTCTAGTCTTGGATGTAGATGCAGACCACAAGTTGATGATTGTTTAAAATTAAGACATAGCAGCAATGAAGTGGTTGTGGCCAGTGTATAGTTGTATCCGAACAATCTTCAGTCATCACAGTCTGTGCATGACAGGCTGCCTCAGTCCTGGGTTTTGTCCCAGTGAAGCTAGTCTTGTCCTCTGCCGGTAATGCTTTGGCTGGAAGACTGGTGAACTCATCACCCCTCTCATGTCCTGTGATTCCACAACAGGCATGGATCCACTGCATGACCTCTTTGACTGTAGTTTCTCCATGTGGAGTTGTGCGTCTTGCACAGTGAGGGAAGGCCTGCCATGTAGGGATGGCCTGCTTGAGAGCTTTCATTTCTGTGCTGTTGTTTGAGCAGAGCTTGCCTGCAGATATTTGCATTATGGATATATGCACCTTGGGGGAAAAGTGATGACCATCCATAGTCCTCCAGCAGGCCACAGCATTAGCTAGAACACATGTGTGTTGATGTAAACTCTGGATTTGTTGGAGTGTTGCTGTACCGTCAATGATGGCCAGAACCACAGAATAACTGACAGTGTCTCCTGGGAGAGCTTAAGGTATTGCTGTTTAGATGATGTCTCCTTCTGCCCTCTGTCTCTTGATGCCTTGTGTCCCCTGACATTTTTGATCTGGGTGTTCTGCTCCATGAGAGTGACCAGTTTTCTCTGGGCTGTCCATCTGCTGCTTCCAGTGTAGAAAGTTGGTGTCCTAGACAGAGCGAGCAGATCAGCTCACCGTACAGGACAGCTTAACTGTCATGGGCACTGCAAGCTAAAGCTGAAGATACCCTTGCTTCTGCTGCAGAAAGATGGAGTTTATGGCACAGCATCTACTACAGGGCTGCCGTGCTGACCAGACAGACAGAACATGGTCAGACTGGACGAAGGTGTGCCAAAAACTGTGGTGGTTGTCTGGGGAAACTTCAGAGACGGACTACAAGTGTGACAACAAACAAGAAGTTGTTTGGATGGAAAAAAACAGGTTGGGCACATTCCACTCAAGGTGAACTATTGCCGTAACAGCTGACTTGTGTACTGATGACAGGCGTGAGGCGAGTCGAGCGTCCAACCAGAGCGGGCTGAGCGACATCAGTGACATCATCGGGGAGGTGTTGGCGGAGGGCGGGGTGGACCTGAAGTCGGCTGGACTGACGCAGGAGGAAGCGGACATGTACGCTGCCCGTGCCAAGGACAAGTCAGTGTCTTCTGTTTGCAGTGTGTGTGTGTGGTGTGTCTGTGTCTGTGTGTTTGTGTCTGTGTATGTGTGCAAAATGTGTGTGTGTGTGTGTATGTGTGCAAAATGTGTGTGTGTGTGTCTGTGTTTGTGTGTGTCTGTGTATGTGTGCAAAATGTGTGTGTGTGTGTATGTGTGCAAAATGTGTGTGTGTATGTGTGCAAAATGTGTGTGTGTGTGCGTAAAATGTGTTATGGGTGTGTGTGTGTGTGTGTGTGTTTGTGTTTAAAAGAAAAACTCTGTGTGTGTGTGTGTGTGTGTGTGTGTGTGCGTGTATGTGTGCAAAATGTGCGTGTGTGTGTTTAAAAGAAAAACTCTGTGTGTGTGTGTGTGTGTGTGTGTGTGTGTGTGCGTGCGTGTATGTGTGCAAAATGTGTGTGTGTGTGTTTAAAAGAAAAAAATGCAAAAGAGGAAAACAGATTTTTAAAGTGTGGATGGTTGGGTGCATGTTTGGGAGTGCACATACACCTGTGTTATGTTTGTTGAAATGAGAAACTGAATTATATCTTTTTTTTCTATGTCAATGAGAGACTCGCATATTGCTTTACGCACTTATGCACACACTCATGGACACATGTAAGCATGCGTTTATAAACACACACTCTCTGTGTCACTTGCGCACGCTTACACACACACACACACACACACACACACACACACACACACACACACAACCATACACACACATCTACACACACACACACACACACACACACACACACACACACACACACACACTCACATACACACACACACAACCATACACACACATCTACACACACACACACACACACACACACACACACACACACACACACACTCACATACACACACCACACACACACACACACACACACACACACACACACACACACACACACACACACACACACACAACATACTGTGGATTGCCACATGCACACCCAGATTGAAAAGAAACAAAAAACAGTTCACTAAATTACTCCCCACACTGTATTGCAAACAGACACCGACCGCACTCCCCAATGAGCAGCTTCCAAGAGCTACAGACCATAGTGACCAAGGCGGAGGAACAGGAAGCTGCCCAGCAGTCGCCTGAGATGCACCGCAGGCGTATCCAACAGTGGATGTCGGAGAAGTACACGGAGAGGCAGACGGAGTACAACAGACAGCGGCTGACCCTGAAGGAGAAGGAGTTCAACCCGTACCAGCCCTCCTCACAGGTAAAAGCGTGCATGCATGCAGTGAAGAAAAAAAGCAGGACAGAGCAAAGCGAAAGTTTTGCATCACCTGCAAAAGACTTCTGGCATGATTTTGGTGAATGTTTGTGCAGATTCTGTAAGGGAAACTGTTGACATACAACAAAAGAAGTTTATCACCTGCACCGAATCCCTCAACAGATCTGATGCAAGAGGTTGAGACCAGGCTGCTGTCAGGAAACATGGCTCTTTCTGTAAAGATCATGACGTTGCTTCCCACTAATCCCAGCCAAATCTTCATGTTCTTTTACCTTATATAACTGACAGTTTTTCTTCACATGACAGTCCTGGAACTGCCCAGTGTGTGTTTTGAAGCATCAGACAAGTCCAAATGTAGCTTTTGAAACTAATTCACTTAAAAAAATCTCCAATGAAAAATTTAGGTAAAAATCACATCAAATTTTGTAGTTATATCTTGTAATTTCCTGTGCATGTTTCTGTCCGTGTATTGTTGATACTCCAAATTGACTGTTGTAGTCACTGACCCGTTCATTTAAAATCTGGAATCCATTTGTGACTTTGACGCCAACTCTTCACCTGTTGGTCATCTTGTACTACAGACATTTAAGGTGAGTGCGGACTTACCCACACAGTCTGTGCAGTTTTCTGAGCTGTTGTTGCTGATTCAGTGGCGCTGTGGATGCTGACCTGTCCATGATCATGTAGAATGGACAGTCACCTGTCAGTGTCTGTCCTGGTCACACTGGACATGAGTTCAGACATAATACTTAAAAACATTTTAGAGTTGAGTCAAAGCCCTGTGTATAATACAGTGGCTGCTTCTGTAACAACTGTTATCCTGAAACTGTTTGTCTTAATGCTCAAAACTTCTCAGGTAATTTGTACAGGAACAAAACAAAGGGTCATTCTTGATGGCCAGTGTAGAGCAGAACCTTAGTTGTAATCGCTGATGTGCTGAATAGAGCAACACAGTCGTTAGCTGCTGATGGCAGGTGGATGGTATAGAGTGGAACAGAAGTCAGCTAATAATGGCAGATAGGGGGTGGGGGGGGGGGTGTAGGACAGAACAGTAGTGAGCTGGTTGTGGCAGGCAGGCAGGATAGTGGGGAACAGCAATTAGCTGATGACAGATGGGCAGTATAGTAGAGTACGGTTGTTAATTGGTAATGTCAGAATGGTATCACAGTGGGGAATGGTAGTTAGATCATATATAGGCAATGCTGTGGGGAGTGATGCTTAAATGGTAATTGCAGACAGACAGTATGGTGGGGAAGGATGGCTAGGTGACATTGGTAGACAGACAAGATAATGGGGAACTGTAGTCAAGCGGTTGTGAGTTGACTTCAATGCGGTGACAGCCCTGGTATGGCCCTTTGCGGTTGGCTGAGCTATAAACAACATTACTTTACCTTACCTTAGTCAAGCAGTTCAACAGATCGGGAATAGGAGTTAAATGGTATTGGAGGACAGGCAATACAGGGGCAACAGCAGTGAAGTGGTTGAACATGGTAACACAGTTTCTGTTGCATCTGGCTGCATTACCCTCGGGTTGCTGATCCTGACTCTCTGATCCATAGCCACACCCAGGCTCACTCTGTACTTTTGGTAATGTGAAATTATTGTGTGGTGACTTGTTAGGGAGATTCAGCATGGCGGAGTGGAATACGTCTCACTCTGTACTGCTGGTAATGTGAAATGATTGTGTGGTGACTTGTTAGGGAGACTCAGCATGGAGTGGAATATGTCTCACTCTGTACTGCTGGTAATGTGAAATTGTTGTGTGGTGACTTGTTAAGGAGTCTCAGCATGGCGGAGTGGAATATGTCTCACTCTGTACTGCTGGTAATGTGAAATAATTGTGTGGTGACTTGTTAAGGAGACTCAGCATGGCGGAGTGGAATATGTCTCACTCTGTACTGCTGGTAATGTGAAATAATTGTGTGTTGACTTGTTAGGGAGACTCAGCATGGCGGAGTGGAATATGTCTCACTCTGTACTGCTGGTAATGTGAAATTATTGTGTGGTGACTTGTTAAGGAGACTCAGCATGGCGGAGTGGAATATGTCTCACTCTGTACTGCTGGTAATGTGAAATAATTGTGTGGTGACTTGTTAAGGAGACTCAGCATGGCGGAGTGGAATATGTCTCACTCTGTACTGCTGGTAATGTGAAATTTTTGTGAAGCGACTTGTTAGGGAGACTCAGCATGGAGTGGAATATGTCTCACTCTGTACTGCTGGTAATGTGAAATTATTGCATAGTGACTTGTTAGGGAGACTCAGCATGGAGTGGAATATGTCTCACTCTGTACTGCTGGTAATGTGAAATTATTGCATAGTGACTTGTTAGGGAGACTCAGCATGGAGTGGAATATGTCTCACTCTGTACTGCTGGTAATGTGAAATTATTGCATAGTGACTTGTTAGGGGAGACTCAGCATGGCGGAATGGTATAATTACCACCCTCCTGAATGAACAGGTGTTTAAACCATATGCATTTACATTGCCTTTTCCTGTTCAGGAATGCTAAGACATGTTATATGTAGCTGCAGACTTATTGTGAGCCATTATTGATGTACAACAGAGATCATCGAAGGCCATCGAGGTTTTGCTTCCTGCCAGGTACCATACAAGGACATTTCTCACACCTGCCAGGTACCATACAAGGACATTTCTCACACCTGCCAGGTACCATACAAGGACATTTCTCACACCTGCCATTATTTTTCAGATCCCTCTTGGCACCCAGGACCTCCGTAACTTGGAAGAGGAGCGAGAGCAGCGCCGTCACGCCAGACAACGCAGTGACATGAGTCGTCGCCTCACTGATGCAGAGTACCTGATTGGCAGTGCCATCACTGAAGCTGTGGAGACCAACCATGAGCTCTCCCGCTCCCGCTCACTGTCTCCAAGGTCAAGGTCTAGGTCGAGATCCACCTCGCCAAAAAAATCGCCTCATTCTCGGTCCAAGTCTTCATTGGTTCCCTCGTTGTCGACCGGATCACCTCAGCGAACAGGAACAAGACCTTCACCTCAGCGTGTGTCAAGACCTGTGGAGCGAGAGCAAGGCAAGCGTGCCTCTACTATGGACCAGACGTTCAACATTGCTGCACCTCCAAAGGTGGGATTTTATTTGTTTGGTGTGTGATTTGCTTTGTTACACATTGTCGATAGCATTGTGAATCTAGTTTTGCTGTGTGAGTGATATTTCATTGGGATGAGGTTGATGTGGGTGATTGTGTGCATGTGTATTTATGTGTGTGGATATGTGTGTGTGTGTGTGTGTGTGTGCGCGTTTTCTACATGTCATCTTTATTTGTGGTTTTCCTGATCACGTGGGCTCTGAACAGCAGAAATCATCTTCATTCCTGTCATGACCATTGTCATCAATACCCTCATTGCTACTTACCATAGTGATTGAGCTGGTCCATTGCTGCGCAGGGCATCCTAAAGTCAACACACTCAGCTACCGACGTCAGGCCCCAAGGAGCAGGACGGCAGCCGATCTTGGTGCAGCCCGCTGGTTCCTCTGACTTTGAAGTGACCGGGCAGTCCAGCGCTGACCTGCGGGATTACATGGCGGCCATGCAGAATCTGGACAGCAGTGAGGACATCGAGGCCCAGATGAGACAGGAGATACGAGAACGGTAAGACGGGGATGGGAGTGACTGATGTATGAGTAAACGGAATTGAAGCCAATGGTTGTTGAAGTTGGCTGTAGCAAAGCCTGTGTGTACCAAAGGGAAGATTTGTTGATTGCTGAAGCTTTTCTTTGATGCCGCTAGCTGTGGTTATTAAGAAGAAAATTTGGAAGGGGAAGCTACTCCAGGCTGACCTTCCCGAGGGAGGGGTCAAGAGCTGGGCGAAGAGGACAAAGGGAAGGCTAAAAATGTCTGGCATCTCTCTCACTTTAGAGCATGACATGTGTCTGATGGAAGACATTTCCACATCAAATGCACACTTGAGGGATACACCATCCGTAAGAGTTGTACATCTGTGCTGTTAGCTGAAAACTACTGACACTTGAGCTAGGTTTGCCCATCAGTCATGAAAGCCTTCATTTCACCTGTCGGTCGTGTGACTGGATGGCATGAATGGGCTAACACACTCAGCTTGCTTCCTTTGTGATACCAATGAAGAGATGGCAAAACTAATGGGGTTCTTAAACATGCTGAAATCAGAGGGTTCTGAGCTAAATAAACCTGTACCCTAGAAAGAGTTTGAAAAAGTGAAGGACATCTCGTGACGTGTCAGAGTCATGCCCTTAAAGAGCGCTCGCTTCTGTGGGCATTTAGGATGTGGTCTGATCGGTCAGTGTTTAATTTCCGTCTTTTTAAAAAAACGCACCCAAATTGGGTAAAGAATCCAGTATTGTGGGGTAAGCAGGGGAGATGTTGGGTGTTAGGGTTTGGGTTCAGATAGGACCATGGCACTGTTTAACGAGTCATCTCCTTCACTTCATGGATGCATGTTTGCACAGTGCTGCTCCAGTTTCCTGACTGAGACTGCAGGTGTCTCCCTCAATCCAACACAGTTGATAGCACATTGGGCTTCTAAAGGATGCACGGAGTTAGTGCACCCCAAGTTGTGTGGTACCACCGCAGAAAGATTTTTGTAACATTATTTTTGTCATCTCCATCCATGATGACACAGTCAAGTATGCTCATTCTGATACTGAACGGACAGAAATGTTTGTTTCGGTGTGGTCAACTAATCAGATTTTCAACTCATTTTTGCTGACCAAAATTTGGGCATATCCATTTCTAGGCTTTTATGTGGCTGTAATTATACATTATGAAAAAAGGTCTCAACGATATATGCAGCAGCATCATTAGAAGAAGGTAGAAAGGTAGAATCACCATAGAAACTGTAACTGATACGAAAATTGGAAATCTTGTGAACTGTGGACAGTGTCATCTGAAATGAGCATCTGGTTTGCTCCTCTGGGCAAGGTACAGTAGATACCATGACAGCGAAACTAATCTCAACTGAACCCCATTGTGGTAAGCAGAGGCTGACTTGCAGAACAATGAGAGCTTTGGAAAGAAAGGGCCCAGAACTCATGGTTACTCAGGATGTGAGCAAAGTCACCTCACCAAGGGTGTTCACTCCTACAAAGGTTGTGCAGGTGATGGCCATTAGGGCAGTTTGAATTGGTGTGTCTTGTGCCTAGCGGGGTGAATGCGATGAATCTCATGGAGTATGTGAGGAAAGTAGTGCCAAGCTCTGACTGTTCCTGAGAGTGTAAAAAGTACAAGCCAAGAAATAGATAAATAAACACATGAAAGATGAAGTGAAAAGGAGGCAGAGTTAACAGAGCTCCTTGGACTTGAACGTGTGTGTCACCTGTTGCCAGCTTGCGACCACAGCCTGTGCAGGAGAAACCCACCAAGGCGTACAAACCCAAACCCTTCACGGAGATGGTGCGTGTACAGCGCCCCCACGTCACACGCAGGCAGGCCTCGCAGGAAGCGCCGGAGGAGAAGTACGTACGGCAGGCGCTGGCAGAGAAAGCTGCAGCACGAAAAATGGCGGAGTCAGCTCGTTCCAAGTCCTCTGCCGCTGAGAAACCAGTGTCACAGAGTCAGTAGCGTATCATCAGATATGAGTGTGTGTGTGTGTGTGTATTTGTGCTTGTGTGTTTGTGCTTGTGTGTATGAGTGAGAAAGAAAGAAAGAGAGAGAGAGAAGGGGGGAGGGACACAGAGACAGAGAGAGAGAGAGAAAGAGAGAGATAGACAGACAGACAGACAGACAGAGAGATAAAAAGAGATGCTCATTAAACTCAAGTCTGGAGAGAGAGAGAAAGAGAGAGAGAGAGACAGACAGACAGTCAGAGAGACACAGAAAGAGAGATGCTCATTAAACTCATTCTGGTTAAATGAGTTTAAACTTATTTTACCTTGCACTGAATTTAAAAGTGATTGCAATTGAAAATAGTTTATTCTGAACAGATAACAAGCGAAAATTTTCAGACACTTCTGTCTGTAACACTTGTTTATTTCGCAGTATACTTTTAACCTAACAATGTGTTGTCTTTTCTGTGTATCTTCCTTTGAAAGTATTATTGGAACATTTTTTAAGAAACTGTTTTAAGATTTATTCAAAGAAAAGATAATTCACAAAACAAACACAAATAAAGTCAAACAGAATCTCTAATAAACCTGCAAGTTCTGTTTGAAGAATTATTTAAAGAAGACAGAATTCACAAACCAACCAAACAAACAAACAAAGCGTAAAACAAAATCTCAAATGAACCTGCAGGATCTAAAGCAGAGGAGCGAGTCCGTAAGGCCTATGCTCCTCTACCTCAACCGACCACGCCTCGACGAGTCAAGACCTACACAGAACGTCTTCAGGAACTGAAACCTAAGCGTCGCTACGCCAGTCCCATCATTCCTCGCCAGCATGTCCCGGAGTCAGGTAAGTGTGAAAATAGGAGAGAGGTAGAAAGAGTGTAAGAGAAAGATTAAAGAAAAAGATAGAGTTAGAGACAGAAAGAGTAAAACAGAGAGAGACAGAAAGAGAGAGTAAGTGAGAGAGAGAGAGATCAGAAGGAGGGGGAGATAGGGTGTTGTATGGGTTTGTATGCACTTGTCTGTGTGTTTGTAAACAAGTGTGTGTGTGTGTGTGTGTGTAGTGTGTGTGTGTGTGTGTGTGTGTGTGTGTGAGGGAAGGTAGTATGAATACTTCTCATGAAGTTTTGTTGAAAGGTATAACCATTACTATTTTTGATAAAGTTGAATGATTGGTTGACTGCTAAATTGACTCTGCATAGGTTGGCCAGTTGAAGCTTTCACTGACTGATTGATTAACTGACTATCAGTGGAGCAACTGTTCCTTTTAACAACTGAGGGAGAACCATAGCTCTCAGCACAGAGCAAGAACCTACCGTAACAATCCAACCGAAGCTGTACCTGAAGAAGGACCAAACTTCTTGCCACCATGCCTCTTATAAATGGGGCATAACCGTACGTCTACAATTTTGTGACAAGTCTGATGTTAGTAATAGATACCGCTAACAAAGCCATGCCAGTTGCTCAAACAGTGTTAACCAAGGCAGAACCACTGTTCGAACAGAAGAAAATGAGCCTGGTACATACTTGTAACACTTGAGCCAGAATAATGCTTTTTGAAATAGAGTTGAAACTGTTGCTGTGACTTGTGGCCCTTTCTAAGGTCAGGATCAAAGGTGGAGCCACAGCCGCACCCCATCTTGCCAGTGTCTGTTGTTGAACTCGTGCCTCTGCTCCATCAACGGAGCCACCTCTGACTACTGTCGGAGAAACAAAACCCAAACCCAGACAGAACCACACTCTGCACCTCTAACAATGTGGGGCCGTTAGTTGCCACTATTCAGTTGCTTTTTTCCCCTTTGTTTTTCTTTTACGTACCAAGGTTTTCTCTTTTTCCTTTTTTAATTGATAACGGAACATGAATCCAAACAGTCTTTTCAAACATTCTGGGAATCAAGTCATTTCTAAAACACGAGAAGTGTCTAATAAACCTGCTTTGGACAGTAATGTGAATGAAAACTACAGAAAAAGTTCCCTCTAATCATGTAGAAGCCATAACTTCAAGTTTGTTCACAACATAGTTAGGGACTTGTGAAATTAATTTGTTGGAGGTCCACCATTTTGAAAAACTTGGGTTCGAAGATTAGCTAACGACACACTCAGAACTTTAAAAAATCAACAAAAATGATTTAAGAGTTGAAAATAGACTTACATTAGGTGATGAAGGTAACCTGTCCAGAAAATAAACAAGAACGCCATAATACAACATAGATTACAAGATACAACATAGATTGAAAATGAGGTCAGTGTTCTCTCTGAGCACGTTATGCAAAATCATGTGCATGACTTTATGTACTTTTCATCTCAACAGGATGCAAAGGATACCTCCACATTGACGAGAATCAAACTTGCCCTAACAGTTGACCCACACAAGAATTGATTCCTGGCTGCACCGTGATGACTTGTATCATTGTTTGCACCTGTCCACAGGGTCTTCCATGCGGTCAGTGGCTTCGGCACCCACAATTCAGCGCCGGCCCACCGGCCCCCCACACAAACCCATGACCTACGTCCAGCAGCTGAAGGCAATCAACAAGTCAGCCACCGGCCAGGCAAAGACAGGTAATCAGCAACATGGACATAAAGAAAAAAAACAACAACCAAAAATCATGTGCTTTATCTTTGTTCTTTGATGCTGGTGTTTATTCTTGGGCTTTGTGGGTTAGGAAATGTGGTGCTAGAAAAGTTATTCAGGTCATGTATTTATTTACACAGTTCTTTGTGTATCTGTTAACATGTTGACAACCAGAAGGCAGCACATATAATAATAATAATAATAATAATGAATACTTATATAGCGCCTATTCTCGGCTAGAGGCCAAGCTCTAAGCGCTTTACAATCAACACTCGTTTACACAACGGGCTGCCTACCTGGGTAGTGCCGACTGAAGAGCTGCCAGCTGGCGCTTCATTCAGTCGTTTCCCGTGTCATCCAGTCAGTATCGTTCAATATCGATCACTCATTTTCCATACTTCCTTCATTCTTTTCATTTCTCACGCAGGGTGCATGCTATGTGTAACGTGTCATCCATACCAACGGCCAAACTGGCCTACTCTTCCGAAAGTTGGTGATGGGATTTTACGTGTGTGCAAGATGTTATGCATGCGTTCACACACGGAACCTCGGTTTATAGTCTCATTCGAAGGACTGTATGGGAAATGGAGTCAGAACCAATGTTAACTCCGAGGGAAAAATCCCCCTGTACCGAAACGCCCAGGCGGAGGTTCGAACCCGCAACCCCAGGATCACCAAGATTACGAGTCAGGCGCTCTACCAACTGAGCTATTCCGGCTCCCATATGGCTCAGTCTCTGTATGAACAGCCATTGCTAACAGGCACACTTTGCCAGATGATACAGCAGGGAAAAAAAGCCCAGTTCTAACCAGGTGTGATGTTGTGTTCAGTGCCTGCGTCCTTTTAATGTAATAATGGTGTAACATGCCAGTAGGGCTTCCTAACAGCAAAGCACCGGTGTGGGCATTGTCAGCAGGAAGACGCGGGGGTCGCACAGCCACGCCCAAGACACGGATGCCTCCACGGTCAGCTCCTCACCGACCCAAGACCTACACGGAGCAGCTGAAGGAACTCAATGCCCCCTTCAAGAAGACGTTCAGGTCCACAGGTCTGTCGTCTCTTCTTTTATTTTGTTCAGTGCTTTCGTCATTGCTGCTTTATTCTTCACTTCGGGAGCTGTTATGTCTTTTCAAAAGAATTTGTTGTTTTGACATGTTACTTTATGTGTTACATTGAATTTGTTGCTTTGACATGTTACTTTATGTGTTACATTGAATTTGTTGCTTTTACATGTTACTTTATGTGTCACATTGAAATCTGGTAAGAGATTGTCTGCAAAGATCCTCAAGCCTTTGCTAGAAAATGTCTGTCATGAACATCACCGGCAAGGTCTTGAGAACAAAGAAGCATTAGTGATCTAGATTTTATATAACTAAATCTAAATGTGACACATTGACAGTAACATGTTGTGATGGTTACTAAAAGCGTTACTTTCAGCTTGATGTGCTAAGTTAGGTCGATTCTGTTCAAAACCTGTTCCGCACCACATTTTCTTGAGGAACAAAGATGTTTTCTGAACACTTTTACAAGGAAACATGTCTTCTTGCCAACAATCATCACAGTATTGGTTACATCAGTATTGAAAATAGTGTCCGTACCTGCTTCAAAAAAGACAGGAAAAATAGGGGAAATGTCAATGAGCTTGAATTCTGTAAATTATCTATGAATTATTTTTTAACGGTCATAAATCACATGTTGACATCATGCCTTCTTGATGATTGAGGAAAAGATCTGTAGAAGAGACATGGAACAACATTGAAATAAAACGCTCCATTTCAGTATGTCTAACCTTGTATCCATTGTATTCAACATGTTATGTAAAATACTTGGGCCAGAGAGCAGACTATCCTGTATAGTAGGTAAGGCCCCTGAGAGGGTTAAAAAGAAGGGAAAACAATATAGCATGGTCATTACTTTTTTTCAGAAATTTTGTGAAAAATCATTCCTAGAAATTCTCTTTTGGTTAAAAAAAAGAATTCAGGAATTATAAATGTAGTAACCTCTTTTTTAGCATTGAAAGGTTTACAGATGTGTTGACAAATGATTGCAAAAAGAGAGGAAAGTCTGGCATCAAATCTGTCTTGTTCTGGCAGCGCGAGCCCCCTCCTCTCTCAGTTCTTCACGTGCCAGACCCTATGGAGACCCCTACAGCGAAGATGCCCACTCCGTGCTCAGTGACTGGAGTATGGATGACAATGTTCGCAGACTACTGTACGATGAAGATGACACTTATGATAGACACACGGTGAGTGAGTGGTCCAGAATACTGGACAAGACGAAGTGTGTGTATTTGTGTGTGTGCATGTGTGTGTGTGTGTGTGTGTGTGTCATTCATTTAACGTCTTTCCACTAAACGTGATATTAGACGGAAAAAAAAAAATCGTGCCGAAAGAGTGAGATGGGGAAAGAAAGAGCGTATGTGCTTATGCTTGTGCACGCACACGTATGTGTGCATGTGCGTGTGCACGTATGTGTGCATGTGCGTGTGCTCGTGTGTGTGTATGCGAGTATGTTTGTGTGCATATGTGTGTGCTTATATGAGTGCTTATATGAAAAATAATAGTAATTACAAAACACTTGAATTTTTCAAATAAGTTTGAAAGGGAAAAAAGCTAAAATTTTAACAAAACTAATTAACAACCATCTAGGCACAGAAACTTAACCTTTCTCAGTCCTTGTCACTTTTGAGCTTTGTACATTATTCCATCTTCCTCCCCACACATATCCCCCATCTCCGCCCCACACACAAAAAAGGAACCTATAAATACTTCCCCAATGGAGTGCGCTCCAAGCATACAAAAAACTCATATGTTAGAGCTGGTGACTCAAAGATGGCCTGTGCACTATTTTGCCTCAACACTGGAATTATTTTTTTCATGTCTTGACATGTAACAATATGATCACGAATTATTTTCTTTTTACATAAACATACTATGTTTTTAACATATTTTGTTTTAAAAGCATCAAGTTTCCACCTATACATCAATGAAAGTATATTTTTATTTAAACTAAAATCATGTTGAATGATTTTAATGTCAAAAATATCAAACTGATTTTGATTGTCATGTTCTATCATTCTATCATTGAAAGTTTTCGAAATATATGTTTTAACTAAATTGCACTGCTCATGTACTGATAAGGGTAGGTTAAGATCTTCAGAACCACAGATATGTTTTGCTCCACGCTTAGCTGCCCTATCTACTTTATCGTTGTAATAAAAGGAACAGTGTGAAGGAATCCAACAAAGGATAGTTGGGTGCCTCCTTCAGTAAGCATATGGATCAAACAGCTTATCTCAATAATCATTTCAGGCCTAGTATGCAAATTAAAATCTGTTATTGCCTGAAGGACTGATTTTGAATCTACACAAAACAGAGCTTGAAATATTGTTTTGGGGAAATTTAAAAGGTAATTCAAAGCCATGAGTATTGCTGTTAATTCAGCTGTAAATATGGATATGTTACATCCAATGTAAAAAGATTTCTCCACCCTCAAGTCAGGGATTAAGAATGCACAACCTGTGTGTGTGTGAGTGTGTGTGTGTGTGTGTGTGTGTGTGTGTGTGTGGTGTGTGTGTGTGTGTGTGAGTATGCGTGTGTGTGTGTGTGTGTGTGTGTGTGTGTGAGTATGCGTGTGTGTGTGTGTGTGTGTGTGTGTGTGTGTGTGTGATGTATGTCAGATGTGTGTAAATCATTGAATCATAGAAAGAGACGATTGACTGACCGATTTGCTTTGTGTGTATATGTGTTTTTTACCCAGTAACCAAAACTAGCTTCCAGCCAAGGGAAAAAAAAATTCCAGCACTGGTGGACAGGGCTGTGACTATGTGTTTAGTGAACGCATCAAGTAACTCGGCTCTAAGACAGTTGATCTGTTCCTGATATTCATTTACTGATTTGAGCTGTGTCAGGCCTTTATGTCCAATACACTCCACAATGTTTTTCTTTCTGTGCCGTAAGTGATCCAGTGGGAGGCAATTAGATGTTAAATGAAAGTAGATTCAGCCATGTAGCTGTTCCTTTCTTCATGCTGTGAATGCGGTGGTTTTCTTTTTTGAGTCACTTTTTTTTTTCTGAACCACATTTTGGAGAGGACTGAGCAGTATTTTGACTTCTGTCAGTGTTTTGTGGGTGATACTGTAAGTGTTGTGTATTTGAACAAAATAGTATGTTCAGTTGATGAAGACAGACATACAATCACTTCGAATAGATTCTGTTTCATTTGACAATTAGTGCTGTGCTTTGATGTTCATCAGAGTATACTCG
The DNA here is from genome assembly GCA_018398815.1 of Conus ventricosus. Lineage (NCBI taxonomy): Eukaryota > Metazoa > Mollusca > Gastropoda > Neogastropoda > Conidae > Conus > Conus ventricosus. The sequence continues at coordinate 59,622,292 of CM031606.1, read as the reverse complement.
TGTATTTCAAACGCCGGCTGTTTTTAGCTGTCGAACATACCTCTCTAGATTGCATTTTACCATACGTTCTAGTAGTTATCAGGTTGGAACTAAATATTGTTATATGGTATATATATATATATATATATATATATATATATATATATATGTGTGTGTGTGTGTGTATAGTTCTGTCAAAACCATTTGATTTGATGAAGATATGATGCCTTTTTTCTTCGATTTTATCTCTGGACTCAGAACTATGAGAGCTGAGGGAACAGTCAGTATCTGAAAACTGATTCCATCAATGTAAAAATTTTTCTTATGAATGTATTTCGGGGAGAAGAGGGGGGTTTAAAATGTCAGGGAGCCCGGATGTAACTTTAGGGAAAATGATGAGACTGACCGACATCTTTGTTTCTGTGTGTGCCTGTGTCCCTGCAGGTGGATGGCACTGATGTCTCCACTGACCACCTGATGGTCCCGCCCTCTGAGGCCGGCGCCTCCGATTACTACGAAGCCATCATGGCTGGCAGCGACTACAACCTCGATGGCAGCGGCATGGAATACCGAGACTCTGTGGATGTCAGCGAACTGGAGCGCATTGCGGAGGTGGCGTCAGTGGGCAGTGGCAGTGTTCTGAGTGTCATCGATTGGGATGCTATTGACAAGCTGATTGAGGATGTGTGAAGGGAAAGGGGAGGTAAATCTCTTGACAGATGAACCGAGAAAAGGGAGGGGACAGGCATGGGTCTCACTATGACTGTGATGTTTTCCTTTGGTGTGCCCGGTTTTGGATGTGTAGGCAAGTGCATGGACATTGTGCTCCTGCACACACACACACACACACACACACACACACAGAGGTAGATGATACATGAACACTGAGGGAAGATTGAAAATGCTCAGCATGTGGTGTGGTCGAAGATGAAGCTCATTTTTCTGGACAGCCGCTCTAGTTACGAACTGCTACGACTGAAGCTAACATAACAGCCATCAAAAGATATCCTAAACCCACACACATGCACACTCACATACACAGGCACACACACACACACACATGCATACACACACAAATCAAGAAATGCCTACAGGCATACATATTAGCCTTGAAATAGTAAATGGCTTTTCTTCTCTTTCTTTAGGCATTTGTGGTACATGTGTAAGTGTTTAAAAAAAAAAAGGATAATCAATTAACCACTAACTTAAATGATTGCACTTGTTATTGACACTCCTAATACTGTTGTAATGAATATGGTTATTTATCATGAATTGTTTATTTGTAAATTATGTATATGTGTATGCTTACATGTATGTTTATGTATGTATTTGAGACAAGGTGTTCAAATTAAAAGTGTTCTTAACAGCTTTTGGTGTCATGATGACAGCCATGTAGTTGTTCAGCTGTACCTTGCATTTTATAAAACATGTCAGATGCTTTTGCCATCAATCAGGATCCAAGTAAAACTGCCGTCCATCATGCTTATGTCTGATTTTTATATATCCAGTTATATGCTTCTTGTATACATCTGTGTGTTTTGAGATTGTGTGTGTGTGTGTGTGTGTGTGTGTGTGTGGTGTGTGTGTGTGTGTGTGTGTGAGTGTGTGTGTGTGTGTGCGAGAATATGTGTGTGTGTGTGTGTGTGTGTGTGTGTGTGAGTGTGTGTGTGTGTGTGTGTGTGCGGGAATATGTGTGTGTGTGTGTGTGTGTGTGTGTGCGAGAGTATGTGTGTGTGTGTGTGTGTGGGGGTGTGTGTGTGTGTGTACGTGTGTGTGTGTGTGTGTGTGTGTGTGTGTGTGTGTGTGAGAGAGAGAGAGTGTGTGTGTGTGTGTGTGTGTGTGTGTGAGTATGTATGTGTGTGTGTGTGTCCCGTAAATAGAAGAGGCAAGCAATGAATTGTCTCAATGCATATCAGTACAACGTGGCTGTGATTTTACAAATTGGAAGTTATGCTCTGTGATGAAACTTTCATCAGTTAAGAAAAAAAAATGTAAAGTTGAGTATTGCTTAAGTAAATTTAAAATGAAAAGGTCTCTTTAGTTTTATACTATTTTTGTTGTTGTTGTTCCTCTTTATTTTCAAAATTTCCTTTTTCTCAGATGTGTGACAAATATAAATATGTATTGTTGTACATGGGATATAACTGTCTGAGTGGAACCATGATCCATGGTTGTGTGAGAGTTGTTTTTTTAACTTCAGTATAAATGTATGCTGTTGTACGAGCGCTAGTAAAATACACACTGTATCACAATACAGATGTTCCTCGTTTATTCCTGAAGTAAGAACACCTCCTGTCTGTGTGTTTCCTGTGTGACTACATTTTATGTTTGTGCTCCCTCCACTCCTTGTTTTGTGGCTTGTTTATTTGTGTATTTATTTTTTGTTTTTATGGATATATTTGTTGTTACAGAATTCAGTGAATCTTGTACACTGAGTTATAATGAATATATTTCAGTAACTGAGAGAAATGAAAAACAAAGTAGTCTCCGATGCAACTTCTCCCCATTTACTATCCACTTTGATTAAAGAAAAAGTTGGGTAGCTCTTGCTCCTGTGATGATACCAATAGATGTCCGTAACTCCAAATGAATGCTGCTCGCAACACCCAATCTTCTGGCAGTAATGACAAGAAAGAGTACACAGAATAAACAAAGGGATGTCTCCTTGTGTTGTAATTGATTATCAATTATTCCTCCAAAGGGGACAACAAGTGGGGTTGGAATAGCTCAGTTGGTAGAGCATCGGACTCGTAATCTTGGGGTTGCCCATCTCTGCCGGGCCGTTTTGGTACAGGGGATTTTTCCCTCGCAGTTAACATTTGCTCTGACTCCATTCCCCACAGAGTCCTTTGAATGAGACTGTAAACTGAGGTTCCATGTGTGAACGCACACACAACATCTTGCACACACATAAATCCCATCACCAACTTTTGGAAGAGAAGGCCAGTTTGGCTGTTGGTATGGATGACACGTTATACATAGCATGCACCTTCCACGAAGTTGGAGTATGGCTGCCTTAATGGCAGGATAAAAAAAAATGGTCATACACACAAAAGTGTCAGAATAATCAACATGATGATTGTGGACACTAAAAGAGAGAAGAAGAAGTGACCACTGTTTTGCTCTTTAAGAGCTCATCAGGCTTGCCAGTGGTTCATGGTTCCCCACTGGTCAGAAACCCTCCCTTCCACACAAGCAAAACATAACTCCCTGTGATCAGGTGGATCCTCTTGGCGATTAGGGACAGGCCTAAAAAAGACCGACGTATGTGGTCAGTGAAGGGACAAGCCAGAAGGAGCTCGGACCAATGCGGACCTCCGCTAAAGTCAAACGAATCATCCTTCAATCGTCATCAAGGGTACTGAGTGTCGGTACTAAATGAAAGCGCTACTCCCCATGTGCTTTGTTGTGATGAGATATGAAAAAAAGGACGACGATGTTATATCACCAGAAAGTTTTCATGTTCCATGAAAATTTATAAATTCGTAGAGAGTCATGAATTCGTGAACAGGAACTTTACAGCATTCATGTTTAAACAGTGGATGTTTTGTAATAATCTTGCTTCACGGAACATGGATCAGCCTTTAGATCTGGATTCGCACCAAAATGTAAAGAGTTTGTCTTTGGGCAATGCGCTGTCATTTAAAAGTTTCGGGAGAACACATACGCCCACACATAGTATAATATGATATAGTATAATATGATATATTATAATATAATATAATATAATATAATATAATATAATATAATATAATATAATATAATATAATATAATATAATATAATATAATATAACATAATATAATATGATATGATATAATAAAATATAATACAGTTATTGATGTGTTGCCTTTATGTGCACCTCTAGAAGCTATCATTCGTTAGAAACCTTCCCCCTTTTATTTCTGTTTGTTCAGCTTTGTTATACAAACAATTCAGGTGCTCACTACTCTGAATTTGTTGAACAGGTTCTTCTTTATGTGCGCTGTTTACATCAATTATATGAAACATGTTAGAAAAAATGTAATGTGATTTTCATATTATGACATGTAGGCTAAGATAAAACAGCTCAGAGCGATGCGGTACTTCTGCTAAACGATCAAGTGGAATGGAAAGAAAATTAGAGTGCAATTGTTCTGTAGTACACGTTACATGTACTACTGCTTGTTGATGAAAGTGTCTACTCCTGTGGCTCAGTGGAATGGAAAGAAAATTAGAGTGAAATTGTTCTGTAGTACACATTACATGTGGTACTGCTTGTTGATGAAAGTGTCTATTCCTGTGGCTCAGTGGAATGGAAAGAAAATTAGAGTGAAATTGTTCTGTAGTACACATTACATGTGGTACTGCTTGTTGATGAAAGTGTCTATTCCTGTCACTCAATGGAATGGAAAGAAAATTAGAGTGCAATTGTTCTGTAGTACACATTACATGTACTACTGTTTGTTGATGAAAGTGTCTATTCCTGTCACTCAAGGGTCCGTGACTTTCCTGTTACATCGGATGAGACGTTGCTGAAGGTTATAGGTAGGTCAAATCCATAATTTTAACGATATGATTCCCTCCATAAAGTTCTCCCTCTCCTCCACCCTCCCCTCTGTCTCTCTCTCCCTGTCTTTCACCCACCAGCTTCTCTCTTTCTCTTCGTCTCTCATCCTCCTACTCCTCTTGACCCCGGGGTTCCCCTGATCCGTCTCCCCCCCCCCCCCTCCACCTCCCCCCGCCCTCCCCCCGCCCTCTCTTTTTTCCTTTATCCTCATTCAGCGCAAGCCCATACTGTCTCTCGCAGGGAGGGGAACATGAATTCAGCTACCCAGTGCATAGTTGAATTCCATCTGAGTCTTCAACCTCCTGGTTTGCCACGATCGAGTCTCATCCTTAGTTCAGGAAGCCCTGCTTGCAGCGATGATCGCACACCGGCCAAGAGTCCTGTGAGCAAGGACAGGTCCGTTGACGACAATACGTTCAACCAGCAGCCGATGTTTTCTCCGGTTCTAACAATTAAGCGTTCGGCGGGCGGACATTGGCCTGACTCCGGAAGATGATGGTTATGGAGCACATTCCACCATCCAGCCGCACCAAAAACCAATACCCCCTCCTCTTCCTCTCCACGCTTCCCCTAAAAAGAAAAGCGCCCCTCCCACACACATATACAAGTGCCTCCGTGCCAAACCGAACATCATCAACGATTGCAAAACGGTCATACACGGAAAATGGGGGTCGCCGTTCGAAACTCTATCTGTGAATCGCAGAAGAAGTAGAGGAGGAGGAAAAGAAGAAGAAAAAGAACAAGAACAATAACGACAAAAATTAACCCTTTCACTCACGTGCAAACAAACAAAACAGACGGCTTCAAATGGGCCTAACTGCATGGAGGGCATTTTTCCAATGATTCTCTCTCTCTCTCTCTCTCTCTCTCTCTGAAATAATCTATGCATGACAAGGACAGATTGTAAGACTAGGCTCTGGCCTAAAATCTTTATCCTTGGGTATTAAAGATCAATCAATCAATCAATCAATCTCTCTCTCTCTCTCTCTCTCTCTCTCTCTCTCTCTCTCTCTCTCCTCTCTCTCTCTCTCTCTCACACACACACGCACACATGCAGAAGTAGCCTTGCCCTACGTTCAGGGACCGCAACTCCAAAATCGGGGTGGGTGGGGGGGGGGGGGGGGGGGGTCTTCGACATCGTCATTTCTGGTGTCAAAGATTATTACTTTTTTTTTTTTTTTTTTTTAATCACGTCGTCAAAATGCCCTCGAAGTACAAAACAAACGTGGAAGTTGACGGGCCCTGTTACGGTACAAAGTGTCCGCAGGAACAAAGTGTCCGCACGCGGACACTTTGTTCCCTGCGGACACTTTGTACCGTGAACTGACATTCAAAGTGTCCGCAGAAATCCTGCGGACACTTTGTTCCGCGAGTTGACATATAACTTACAAAAGCGGACCAAAGTGTCCGCAGCCGTTTCCGCCTCAGTGTGAGTGGATGAATGTGCACGTACACTCCCATGCGCGTGCGTGCGTGCGTGCGTGTGTGCGTGCGTACGCACGCGCGCGCACGTGTGTGTGTGTGTGTGTGTGTGTGTGTGTGTGTGTGGTGTGTGCATCTTAATTTTTTTTAATTGTTTAAAATTTGTTGACTACTTTTTTGTGCAACAGCGCATGAAGTTTAGATTACGCTCACGTGCGCGCGCGCCCGCGCGCGCGCACACACACACACACACGCACACGCACGCACGCACGCACGCACACACACACACACACAACACACACACGCACGCACGCACGCACGCATGCACGCGCATGGGAGTGTACGTGCACATTCACCCACTCACACTGAGGCTGAAACGGCTGCAGACACTTTGTTCCGCTTTTGTAAGTTATATGTCAACTCGCGGAACAAAGTGTCCGCAGGATTTTTGCGGACACTTTGAATGTCAGTTCACGGTACAAAGTGTCCGCAGGGAACAAAGTGTCCGCGTGCGGACACTTTGTTCCTGCGGACACTTTGTACCGTAACAGGCCCTATTTCAACCAACTGGGCCTTAAGCAGGTATCACCATTCAGCGGGAGGAAATTTTTATTTTTTATTTTTAAATGATGTTATCAGGATCAGGATTGGTGCGTTGTAATAAAACAACTTAAAGCCTATTTAAACTTTTTATGCCCCCCTTCTATTTTTGGTGTCTGTTGGTCCAGTCGAAAGGATTTCCTCTCTCTCTCTCTCTCTCTCCCTCTCTCTCTCTCCTCTCCTCTCTCTCCTCCTCTCATCTCTCTTCTTCTTCTTCTTCTTCTTCTTCTTCTTCTTCTTCTTTCTTCCTTTCCTTTGTATTATATTTTAAAGCTGTTTGTATGTTTCTTGCTTTTTAAATAACGGCTCCCTAAATTCCGGGAACACCCAGAGTCGGGAGGATGGATGGGAGGGTAGAGGTGATGATGATGATGATGGAAAGGTAGCAGAAGCAGCGTAAGGGTCCAGGAAGCGAAGCTGTTCAGAACATGACACACGCACCCAGTGACACAAAGCACCTGCCCGGAAAGACAAAACGAGGCTGGGGAGAAAAATCCCAAACCAACCCGGAAAGCAGCCGCCAAGTGCCTGGTTGAAGCAAGTTTCCGTCTACATTACACCTGGCGGGTGATGAGGAGCAAAGGTGCCCCCCAAAGAGGAATTCTTGGGCCGCTAACTTCCCCTTTTTTCCACACTCGTGAACTGTCAACAAACGGTAACTAGTGGGAGAGATGCCAGCGGCAGATGGGAGACATTCACCTAGAAGAGAGAGAGAGAGAGAGAGAGAGGAGAGAGAGAGAGAGAGAGAGAGTACCGTTCGAGGTCTACCAGGAGCTGCCAGAGAGAGAGAGAGAGAGAGAGAGAGAGAGAGAGAGAGAGAGAGAGATTCAGATTCAGATAATTTATTCGTAATGGGCCATGGCCCCTAACGAAGGGGTGTGTGAACATACACAGCACAATAAGTATAAACAATTATAATACATAATGAAACAAAAAGCAAATCGTTGTCATATGTTCAAGAAGAAACACTTTCTCTCAATTTAAAGGCTTTGTACAGAAACAATGAAAATTGTTTAGCAACTAAAGCAGAAGTGGAAGACAGAAGTAGGTTTAATTTAAACAAAGATGGCTGTCTATAATATTTAGGCTTGATGTACTTTTCTCTGATGTTTCTGAGAGCTGGACAGCATAGAACAAAATGTATTTCTGTTTCAACAGAGAGAGAGAGAGAGAGAGAGAGAGAGAGAGAGAGGGAGAGAGAGAGAGAGAGAGAGGAGAGAGAGAGAGAGAGAGAGTCCATTCGAGGTCTACCAGGAGCTGCCCGAGAGAGAGAGAGAGAGAGAGAGAGAGAGGAGAGAGAGAGAGAGAGATGAGAGAGAGAGAGAGAGAGAGAGAGAGTACCGTTCGAGGTCTACCAGGAGCTGCCCAAGTCAAAAGAGGAAAGAAAGAAAGGTGGAAGAAAAAAAAGGTTGAATGAGGATAGGGAAACTTCTCAGGAATCTTCTTCAATTACCTGAGAATTGCCACGATTTTAAATCGCCGGCCACGGAGATTCTGTACACGTGTGTGTGTGTGTGTGTGTGTGTGTGTGTGTGCGGGAGTACACACACACACACACACACACACACACACACACACACCACACACACACACACACACGCCGCGACGCGCGTGCGTGCGCGCGCGCGCGCCGGCGCTGCGCGTGGCCTAGGTGGTAAGCATACCACAGAATTTAAAGGCGATACATTGATCCAGACAACAGATAGAAGATGTTGAGAAATTTACCTACCTAGGAAGCATTGTCAACAAGACAGGAGGTACTGATGATGACATCAGGGCCAGAATAACCAAGGCAAGATTGCTTTCACCACCCTCAAGCCCATCTGGAGGAGCGCAAACGTCCGTCTTCACACCAAACTGAGACTGTTTAAACACCAATGTAAGACCTGTGCTGCTGTATGGCTCAGAGACCTGGAGACTCACTAAAGGGCTGGAGCACAAGTTGCAGGTCTTCATTCAACACATGCCTGCGGCGGATCCTCCGCATCAGGTGGCCTGACAGAATTGCCAATGAGGAGCTATGGCGCCGGACAAATCAGAGACCAATCGGAGACACCATCAAATCCGAAAGTGGAAGTGGATCGGACACATCCTACGCCGAGGCCCGGACAACACCACACGGCAGGCACTGGACTGGAACCCTCAAGGAAAGAGAAAGCGAGGCCACCCAGTGACAACTTGGCGTAGGACGCTGGACAGTGGGGTACGTGCCAGTTTGCCGCGTGCCAGATTGCCGAACTTTTGAGCACTCTCTCAGCCCTTCGGGCTTAAATGTGTGAGCACGACTTGGCCTAACGGCCTTCGTTCATTCGTCCTTCGTCCTCTCTCGGGCTTCGCCCACTCTAATCTAAAGACCATCGATTCTGCTTTGGAGTAGACTGGGACACTGGTTACGCCAGGGGGGAGCCTTGCAGTATGGACGTGTCGGCAATCTGGCACGCGGCAAACTGGCATGTCCCGGACAGTGAGCTGAGTACCATCAAGCTGTCCTGGGTGAGGCAAAGCGGGCAGCCCAAGACCGCACACGTTGGAAATCTGCAGTGAAGGCCCTATGCTCCCATTGGAGCGAAGAGGATTAAGTCAGTAAGTCAAGTCACATTGATCCAGACGTTGGAGCTCTTTCCGCTGACGAGTGCCAGTCTGGAGGTGAAAGCCGACCCCGGGCAGCCAACAAATGGTTCTGCCCTCAGTACAGACCTGGATGGTGCCATGTGCTGTAAGTGAGGCGGCTGGGATTAACATTGAAAGTTGTCTCTTTCATTCCTATGTTGAAAGATCACTATTTCACCCAGAGGCACAACTCGCGCTGACGCAGCAATGCCACAGGGACGTCCAGACTCGCTGCAGGAGGACTATACACTGCATCTCTATAGGACTATACACTGCATCTCTATAGGAGGACTGTACACTGCATCTCTATAGGAGGACTGTACACTGCATCTCTATAGGAGGACTATACACCGCATCTCTCTAGGAGGACTATACACCGCATCTCTATAGGAGGACTATACACCGCATCTCTATAGGATGACTATACACCGCATCTCTATAGGAGAACTGTACACTGCATCTCTATAGGAGGAGGACTATACACCGCATCTCTATAGAAGGACTATAGACTGCATCTCTATAGGAGAACTATACACTGCATCTCTATAGGAGAACTATACACTGCATCTCTATAGGAAACAATACACTGCATCTCTATAGGAGGAGGACTATACACTGCATCTCTATAGGAGAACTATACACTGCATCTCTATAGGAGAACTATACACTGCATCTCCATAGGAGAAGGACTATACACCGCATCTCTATAGGAGGACTATACACTGCATCTCTAAAGGAGAACTATACACTGCATCTCTATAGGAGGACTATACACTGCATCTCTAAAGGAGAACTATACACTGCATCTCTATAGGAGAACTATACACCGCATCTCTATAGGAGAACTATACACTGCATCTCCATAGGAGGACTATACACCGCATCTCTATAGGAGGACTATACACTGCATCTCTATAGGAGGACTATACACTGCATCTCTAAAGGAGGAGGTCTATACACCGCATCTCTATAGAACTATACACTGCATCTCTATAGGAGGAGGTCTATACACCGCATCTCTATAGGAGAACTATACACTGCATCTCTATAGGAGGACTATACACTGCATCTCTACAGGAGAACTATACACTGCATCTCTATAGGAGGAGGACTATACACCGCATCTCTATAGGAGAACTATACACTGCATCTCTATAGGAGGACTATACACTGCATCTCTATAGGAGGAGGACTATACACTGCATATCTATAGGAGGAGGACTATTCACTGCATATCTATAGGAGGAGGACTATACACTGCATATCTATAGGAGGAGGACTATACACTGCATCTCTATAGGAGGACTATACACTGCATCTCTATAGGAGGACTATACACCGCATCTCTATAGGAGGAGGACTATACACTGCATCTCTATAGGAGGAGGACTATGCACCGCATCTCTATAGGAGAACTATACACTGCATCTCTATAGGAGGACTATACACTGCATCTCTATAGGAGAACTATACACCGCATCTCTACAGGAGGAGGACTGTACACTGCATCTCTATAGGAGGACTATACACTGCATCTCTATAGGAGGACTATACACCGCATCTCTATAGGAGGACTATACACCGCATCTCTATATGAGGACTATACACCGCATCTCTATAGAGGACTATACACTGCATCTCTATAGGAGGACTATACACTGCATCTCTATAGGAGGACTATACACTGCATCTCTATAGGAGGACTATACACCGCATCTCTATAGGGGACTATCCATCGCATCTCTATAGGAGGACTATACACTGAATCTCTATAGGAGGAGGACTATACACTGCATCTCTATAGGAGGACTATATACACTGCATCTCTATAGGAGGACTATACATTGCAACTCTGTGGCTGAAAAAGGATGAAAGTTTCTTTCTCTACTCACACCTATACCCGTCCTGAAACGAGGGTAGGTCTGTATGGACCTTCTGTTCTTCTCAAAGAGAGGAATCCACACACTGGTCAGCCTTCAGCGTGAGAAAAAGATAACTAAATACAGGAGAGAAATTAAAAACAAAACAAAGCAACAACAACGAAAGACAGCGAAGAAAAATATTAAGTAGTGAGCAGGGCAGAATCTCAAGTTCTTTTACAAGTATATACATGTCGGTGTGTGTGTGTGTGTGTGTGTGTGTGTGTGTGTGTGTGTGTGTGTGTGTGTGTGTGCGTGCGTGCGTGCGCACGCGCGCGCGTGCGTGCGTGCGTGCGTGCGTGCGTGCATGTGTGTGTGTGTGTGTGACAAGCGCAGACTAACAATTTCTCCATCACTACATAAATCACTTCACTGAGATGAAATGAAATCTTAAAATGTAATGGGAGTAACATAAAAGGGGTGGTGGGGGCAAAGATTAACAAAATGGAAGAAAAAAAATGGGGGAAGGGCGGAGAAGGAAGAAAACGGGCACACAAACATCAGCACTATAAGCTGTAAACATGTATTCCTTCGTTAGTAATATATGTTGCCCATTTCAATCCATCTTGAAAACAGGACTACCGCACCACCTGCTCTAAGACCTTACATTCGCTGATTTAGTCTCGACAGGGCGACACGGGTCATTGTGTCTGCGCTCCCTTGGCATCAAATCGAGATATACCGCAGTCTGTTACACAGTGGTATTCTCACCACCGATTGTACAAAAACGGAATCCAACAGCACGGCAAAGCAGCCACCGAAGGGTAGAAAAGTGAAACTAAAGAAAGTGTTGTAAGGAAATAATTTGATGAAAAAATGAAATTATGACGTAAACGGAATTAAATGTAGAGGAAATTCTTTGAACCTACGCTTGAGGACCCCATTTATGGATGCAAAGGAGATCAAAAGGTGTCAACAGCCAGAGTGATCAGCATTGTTAGTTACATAAGTACTGACAGCAGCTAAGAATTGTACAGAACAGCCTTCACTTGGATCTCTTAAGGGACGCAGTCTCCCACTGATTGACTAAACGATAACATATTGAAATTTCAAAATGGAGTGACTGATGGCGGCGAACGAAGTAAAATTTAGAAATAGAGTTTGTTTCTTACCGCCAATGACATTGACAAACAAAGCACATGACAAGACACGATGCATTTCAACCACTTGGGTCTTCTTCAGGCGAAAAAATAAATCACATTTAACATTTGGGACAGTGTCACGGACAAAAAAATGAAACAACCCAACTCGTGAGAGTCGCCAGCCAATTTGTTCGGACATAAGCTTCAACTCAAACAGTCTAGGCGCCACATAGACGGGCCCATGGGTCGGGCCCAGCCAATTAAGCTTAGTGGAGAGGCTTCACGGAGACGGTACGATCCACCCAGACAGACTAAGCCGTTTTGACCGACGCCTCGATGTCTGCCCGGACGCATCTCAGTGCTTGGGCCGGACTCATCTAGCCAATTTACACTGACCAGTGCCCACGACTTAAGCCACACGGCGCCAGTTAAGTAGGGAAGGGGGAAGGTAGTGTGTGGTGGGGGTGAAATCTAGCTAATCAATTAAATGACCGATTGACCACCACAGAGAGTAAGGTGTGTAGGCGTGACTGTCATGATTTGAATATCCAATGGAATTAGAGGGAGATAACTTCGGGTGTCAGGGGTAAAAATACTGACCAATGGTACTCGCCCTTTTTGGACAGATCGGAACGAATAAGAAGGAGGTGAGAGTGAGAGAACGGGGGAACGAGGGGGAGAACGAACAGAGAGACAGGGAGAGAGAGGTCTGAGTGTAGTCTCTGCAGGAGAAAGGCAGAGAGATGAGAGGAGTGAAGTTTGGGCATTAGCACGAGATAGTCTGCAGAGGAAGGACTTAGGAGAGATGTGGAGAGAGTTGCTAACTAATGAAGAGGAAAAGAAAGAAGAAAAAAAAAGAGAAAAGAAAAGCAACCATGTCCATTTGATAAGAGCAGACTAGAAGAGAGAGAGAGAGAGAGAGTGCAATGCGTTAATGCAGAAGAAAGAAAGGAGAACAGATCGATGTTGATAGTCACTGTTCTATCTAAACCGGGGGTTCGACCTCATACTTGGCCAGCGCCACTTTCATCGGCAGTCCAACCTGACCAACGCCAGCAGTCCAGCCCGACCGGTGCTAGCAGTCCAGCTTGACCGGTGCAAGCAGACCAACACCAGTGCCAGCAGTTGTGTCGTGTGGTGAAAGTGACAGTGAGAAAAAAAAAAGGAAAAGAAAGAGACAGTGATTCGTGAATAGTTAAGATCGCCTGGCCAGGTAAAGTAGAAATCTATTTATACCCGGGTTAGTTAAGGATGTTTTAGATAAATGAATTTGTGAAGTTCAGGAAAGAGAGAATGTTTTATTTCATTTGATTCCATATGCATTGATGTTTCGTTCTATGATCATGTGTAGTAAAGTTATAGACTTTACTAGTGGTTTGATGTGACGAATGCATGATATATGAATGAGATTGTAAGCAAGCTGTGAGTGTGTTTGGGCTGTGCGCTAGTCCTTCCTCCACTGACATCACCCGAGGTTGACAATTTATTGGCGAGCCTGCCAGGATATTCTGGCCCATTTATTATAATTGTTCAACTTCTCAGAGAGGAAGCTGGGTGGGATTCAAGTATTGTAATCCTAAGACAAGGGGTTGTCTTACTGTATGTTCCCAAGATAGTTAAATACTAGGCTTGGCATTGCTTCCAAGATAGTTAATACTAGGCTTGGCATTTCAGCCCCAGAGTACTCATTTCGCACAGATTTCCTATAATTCGCTCTCATAGTTGGGTCAGGCGCTGGCGTCTTATAAAAACTAATTACGTTGTCCCAAGCTAATATTATCATTCATAGGATTGTGATATTACGTCACTCGTGTCGGAAACCACCAGTTTTGGCTGTCGTAGTAATAAAATCTTGTTCAGAAAAAAAAAGAGATATAATGGCGGAAGAAAAGAACACCCCTATTGAACAACAATTAGAGTTGAGCGGTACGAAGAAGGAGTTCGCTGAGTTGAAAGAGCTAGTTATGAAAGAACAGATTTGTCAGGTTGCGGCCCTGAGTTAACCATACATTTGAAAGAGAGACAGCCAGAGACAGCAGGAGAGTTGTTGAAGTTCGCAGAGGTGTATAGAGAGGCACGTTTGGGCACTAAGGTGCAGGAGAAACAGGTGCTAGGCACAGGTGAGAAGAGTGCAAGGAGACTAGGAGAGTTTCTGCAAAGTCTGCAAACCCAGTGGTGGGGCAGAAGGAAGGGCAAAGGGACATTAGGTGTTTCATTTGTCACAAGAAGGGACATGTGGCGAGGGATTGTCGCATGAGGTTCCAGAAGGCAGCAGCCTTGCAAGAGGTGGATAAGGGTCGTCAAGGAAACGACCTGCAGTGGAACCAAAAGGGATTCAGTCTGAAGAGGGTGGAGTGCAGCCTATGGCTAGCACTGGACAGCAGTCAGTGTCAGGGATGGAGGGCACTAGGCTGAGTGGTTCGTTACCAGTGGAAGAAGGGTGGATTGGCCAGCAGAGGGTGAAAGTGTTACGAGACACTGGTTGTTCATGCGGTGTAGTACGAACAACGCTGGTCGAGAAAGGGGATTTGACAGGGCAAATCCAGACCTGTACTCTAATCGATGGCACTGTGAGGGAGTTTCCAGTTGCTAAGATAGAAGTACGTACCCCTTACTTCTCAGGCGAGTTGTCTGCGTTGGTGATGGAGAAACCCCTTCACGATTTGATCATTGGAAATATTCCAGGGCAAGGGATCCAGGGATCCCGAGTTGTTGACTGCTACAGGGGCAGCAGTTCAGACACGGAGCAAGAAGGAGGAAAAGGTTGTTAAACCGTTAGTTGTTCCAGGAAGGAAGTCGGGCATAGATGTGTCGCCTGATGAGTTTAGGGCAGCGCAGGAAC
>CM031606.1:59547737-59607190 GCA_018398815.1 Conus ventricosus | reverse complement strand
GCAGTGAACCTATGTCACAAGAGTGCAGCGAGGAACACAACCGAAGGTTACAGTAAGGTTTCGCAATAGAGACAATCTATCCATTAAAGCATTGCCACAACTTTTTAGTCTGAAACACAGTAATTCCCTTTAGATGTTGATTTTCGCAAGGCAGATTTACATCCAAATTAAGCTTCTGTTTGACAGATTTTTTAAGTAAAGCATATGAGGTGGTCCATTTTCATTCGCTAGAATGATCTAATATTGAAGAGACACCATATACTATGGGTGCGCCAGTATGCAGGTGTATACACATATGATGTGCCCTTTCATCTGGAATAATGTCATGACTATCATCAGAAAAAGGTGGGACACCTTCTAAAGAACTGAAGACAGGAAGAGACAGAAGAATGCGAATGAAAAAAAAAAAGGGGGGGGGGGGTGTCAGAACGACTGAAAAAATCATAAGGGGACCAGAAAATAAAGAGCGAAAAATGAAGAGACAAGAAGAAAGACACAAAGGCAAAAAAAGGAGAAAAGTAAGAAACTATGAACATTCACAAGCCGGGTCACGTGTGCAGCACAAATAACCTCTCTTATACCGATGAACACAGTACCACCTGCCGATTAAATAACACCTCTAGCGACGAACTGCAACACCTACATACAACACAGTACTAAAACCCAGCACGCACTGACCCCGGTGACTGACGAAGACTGCTGCCATGTACTTGTTGCCAAGTATTAGTCACTCAGACAGTGCTGACGCATGTGTCCGGCAACCGACGTGCGCCTTGGGTTCACACCGCTGCGTGTCTGCTGCTGTGATTAGCCTGCTGGGATAGGGTAAAGGATCAGGAGGGTCACTCCCGTCGATGGCTACCATCATGGTCATTTGATAGCTAGTGTACTGAAATCTGCAAGACCACCTCAGGATGTTACAACCCTGTCATCGAGGTGACAGATTAGTGCAAAGGGCATGAACAGTCAATAATCCACAAACAGTCAACCCCACAAGCGGGATAAAGAAGTATATGTGTCTATTAACGCTATGATATACCAGCCGTCTCAATATCAGGAATTTCCCACCCGAGAGTGTTTCCAGCATGCCTAGCATACTTAGAATACCACCGTGTCTGCCTGTACAGCAGTATAAGTGTAGATTCAAGCAACACTTCGGAGCGAAGAGCAACATGAAGAACAAAGTGAGTCAGAAAAGAACTGCCTGACGATGCTTTGACACAGATAAGTACAAATCATCACTCATATGTTACCTAGATTCGTGTTAGAGGTTGCTAGGAACAATACCATCAGTGTTTTAGCACATTTTTTCTCAGCTTTAGTCCCATCTAGAAATTCATCACAGATTTCGAGCGATATTGAAAACACAAATAAAGCTGGCTTTAATGTATACATGAGCTACTCAGCAGACGAAGGCTGACACTTTCACACCGCGTTGTGTCATAGAAGAATACAGTGGCTAGCAAGGCTTGTATTTCTTTACATCAACTGGACAGAACTCACAGTTAGGCGTCATAAACTAGTAACCATGTCAGGAGCATAGCATTCATGGCAGTTAGGTCTCTCTGCCAGCCGAAGTTTTTTGTGTGCTAATGCCAGTGATAAGAACAGTCACGTGGCCCAATCCCCTTCCGCCGTAGAGGAGGAAGCCAGAGAAAGGCTCCCGATACGTCATTCTCTCTCGGCCTGGCTTCGACCAGCAAGATATAGTCTTGAGCTCTGTCTTCGCGCTTTCATCTTTGCCGTAGTGTTTATCTACATTGTGTATTGCTATCTTTGCCTTATTTGTTGTGGCTTGCGCGCTTCACCCTATCATTCTGAACCGGTGGGGCTTTGTTTGGTGTCTTTTAAGTTCATTGTATAAAACCACGCATCCCTGCCTGTGCCGTGTCTTGGCACTTGCGACTTTGCAATTCGGCGCTTATCGATCTTCGAAGTCGAACACGCATCGCCGTTTCGCCTTTCTCTCTCCAGTTTTGGCTATTAAACGGCCCCTTTGTTTAACGAATCTTCGGTACCCTTGCCTCCTTCCATTTGACTCCCGATTCGCCTAACTTTCACGTAGTCCACTCGGATTCCATGCTGTCGCGACGTCGTTCAGCCATTTTTGTTTTCAGACTGCGGGGGGGGTCCAAACCGCATTCACTTACGATCGACCGTGCCTATCATCTCATCACATGACTTCTCGTTGCAATAATACAATTTCAGTGTCATCTTCCGGCTGACGTTGTTGAGCCCTTTCTATCCCACAATCCACCTCTATTGTCTCCCTTTGCGATCGTGTTGCTTTTCCGTGTTGGTTCCTTCCCCACTGACAACGGTGCACCAGTGCCCCAAATGGTGAAGGACAACTACACGGCTCGAGGGCGGCTCCACTCTTCTCAGACGCTCTCAACTACGCGCCTGAGGGGTTACGTGTGTCGTTCCACGGGACAAACCGCTCACGCACTAGACGATGATCTTAACGGTCCTGTGGTAGAGGAGGGGTATCCGTGCAGGGGACGCTGCACCATCATACGCGATTCCCACCTACTACCCACGCGCTGAATACAGAAGCGTGTCGTTGGTGCGGAATCGCATGTCCAAGCAGACAGTCCGCAGACGGACTGAAACAATCGGCAGTCATTGCCGACGTTTTTCATTTGGCTTCCTTCCTTAGCCCAAAACCTTCCAAGGCGCAAGGGCTCCTGAAAGGCCTTCCCGTTCGTTAAATCGATTCCACGCCTGACTTTGTTCGCTTCTGTTCGACTTGTCGACACGCGTAAGGAGACCCTCTACCCCACTCGTCCCATCAAGCCGGCGTCGGCGATGCATATCGGCACCAGGGACCCTTGCCGATAAAACCCGGACCGGCACGGGTGGCGACTCTGCGGGTACGTGAATCACCGCACTGTCAACCCTACGATCATAAATGATACATGTGACGCTAGCACACCACTAACGTCACAACAGTCTCGAGAACGCTTCCTCGCCAGCAACCAGGAACGGGTTCAGACCACGACCCCACACGAGGAGCGTCAACACTCCGGAGGAGAGTGGCCATTCTTTCGGTTGGAACCCCCCACAGACCACAATCCCGGTCAGGTACGGCAGGCATCGAGTAGCTCGGATGCTGCGACCAATGCACCCGACGGACCGAACCACCCGTGGCGTAGATCGCTCAAATCTTCCGCCTTAGGGTATCAGGAACGATTGGGGAGAGACCCGAGACATCATCTCCTCACCCTATTGGGCCACTTCCGCAGACCGATCCTACAGGGAGGGAGGATCGACCAGCGGACCATGGGTAACCCTTAGGCGTCCTTGAGAATTACCACGCGTCGTCTTCCCAGCCATCACCCGAACCGCAACCACAATGATCGGCCAGAGGCTGCGGCGATCGTACACACCCCGACCTCCTCTGCCACGCAAGGGGCCGGTGCGGGACATCCCCCCCGGGAGATGCAGGAGGCAGTGACTTCTCCCGGTGCGCAAGGTTACCCGGGTCCATCCGATGATTACAACTGCCTCTGGGCCTAACTCACAAGCCCTACCGTTTCTCTTCTTCATATCTATTCTCCACGGGACCGGTGGTTTCTAATTCCCAACCTACATCCGAGGAGGAATCAGTGGCTTAGCTCGGACTCTTCGCCAGAACTTTACTCCATCTATTGGCCTCATGTGATGCCGGTCGGCTCCAGAGTGGATCGACACTGGGGCCCCATTCCTCTCGGGCGCTGTCCGACATCGCATTCCCCTAGTTTTACACGCGGTCGATTACGGACCACCGGGGGAGTCGTAGCGCGTGTCGTTTTCACCACCCACACACCTCTTCCAACGAGTGTCACGACTCCCCCGCACGGCACGGAATACCCTGACATGTCCTTTCTCGAAGGTGGACCTGAGCCTTCCCCTTCACGATCAGAACAGACCCACATTGAGAGGGGTGAGGGAAATCCTCCCAGGTCCTGGGGACCTCAGTCCATATTGAGAGCTGCGCCGCTGATCTTGTGTTAGGCAACCACTCTCCTCAAGACAACAGTCTTCGCCTGCGCTTGACTCTCCGTTTCACTGGGTCACCAAAGCCCTGAGTCGCCAGCTAGGGAGACGATCACGGTCAAGGTATAGCACGCCACCCACAGAGACATCATCGGTGTCCTTTGTTGGGCAGTATCGGCCTCTCCCTCGCCAGGGGTACACGATGCCGTTCCTTCCACCGTGGACTGACTGTACTTAATCAAGCTCCCCAACGCGCCTCTCTCAATAGGAGTCATTCCTCAAGGACCCCGTCAGGCCCCCCTCAAAGTCTATTCTCAATCTTTTCTGCAATGCCGGCCACCAGGGAGATTGAGCCATTTCCATCCCTGCTGACCTCAGCTCACTCCTAACCGGCCCCCCTCCCACATCCACCTCTCTATTGCTAACAAAACCAGACAGAGTGGGACAGTAAACGCCAGAGCTGGCATTCTGCAACACCACACGGCGGGTGCATGCCATCATTGACAAGTTCGACTACAGCGAGCGGGGGAACTCTGGAGCAAATGAGGCGGGCATTGTCTCAGCGACTCAGACCCGGGCGAGCACTTGATGCAGGCCCACGTGTTGAAGACAAACCCTTATGCAGTTTTTTTCTTGTCAACAAGATACGCAGACACGCACCTTGTGGGGCTGCGCGGACACGCAGCCAGAGTACACTTTAACTGCCTTCTGGCAGTGAAGACTGACCCAAAGCAATCACATGCCCAACTCGTCCCCAGGCGCTCAAGGCGCGGCCTATACGCTAGCATTCCGGGGTCCAGGAGCATCACTTTTTCGGCGACTATTCACTCTGCGGTCATTTCCATGCCGACGAGGAGCGCAAAACAGGCCGCGTTCTTTGGCGCTCCACACACCTCTCGTCAGACAGCATCCTGGCCCTTCTAGACTCATTCTTTCGGTCAGGCCTACACCACAGCCAAGACCCAAGCCCTACACCAAAGCATGCGACCCCTCGCGGCCGGGAGGCGCTCAACTACCTACGCCCAAACGCGGAAAAAAGCCGCCAACTAGAAATTTCGTTTCGGCCACAGGCCCGGTCCAGACGGAGTGACTTACGACTAGGAAACCACAACCTTCCGAGGGCGGACAAGTCAGTCTGTCAGGACACACGCACAGCCCCTCAGGGCCGCCCCTGGCAGCAGTCTGTCTCCTCACGCCTGCAGCCAGTGGCGCGCATGGTCGCACCCTGGTGGTTCTGTTCATGGCAGGGAATAGGTTCCGGCAACGCCATGGTGCACAACGAACGCCCTCCGCGTCTATCAGTCGAGCTCAAACCCCTCCTCCTTCCACCGGCCGGCGTACCCACCTCCGCGCCCGCTACCCGGCGGTAGGCCTCTTCTGGCCTTGGAACTCGAGGAGTCTAACTTCCCAGGGCGCCATCACCAGAGTACCACACACCCAACCCCTGAGTTTTACTCTCGCCGTCTTATTGTAAGTCGCACAAAGGCACGGCGAACTGAAGCCATCCTCGCTTTATTCCCCTCTTTCAACAGATACCTTCTGGACAACCAGATTCAAGAATGAGACCCCGTCCCAGAACAGGGACCTCCATCCACCATTCTGACTTGGTCCACCTCGATAGATCTCAAAGATGCTTACTCCAGATCCTCATCCATGACACCGTCCCACAGACAGTATACCATCGTTTCGTCCTGTCGGCCGGCGAGCTGGGTGTTTCAATTCAAGGGCCCTCTCCTTCGGACTCGTCCACTGGCTCCACTTCCCTTCCACGAAGGTAGTCAAGGAGAAGCCGTCAATGAACCTTGCCAGACAGGAGACATTCAGCCTCCATTGTCTACCTCGCCGACTGGCTCGTCCCTGGCCAGACCCTCTTCAGGGCCCATCGTAGCCCAATCCACATCTCAAAGCTACTCAGCTTGGCTCCTCTCTGAGGGTTCGTCACACCCCGACAACATGCGAGAATCATCTCGTCCAGACAGCAATTCAATCACCTATCTGGGCATGAGCTTCGACAACCACCTTCCATGTTAAGTCTCCTCCCCGACCGGACCGAGAGGTCCGTGCTCGCCAAGTGGAACTCATTTCCAGCCTATCGCCTCTCTCGCCCTGACAATCGCACGGACACTGTTCCTCCCTACGCCTAGGGAATGATGGAAGTCCCTGTCTCCTCTCATGTCCCCTATGTCAAAGTTCCAAAGCAGACAGCCTTTCATAGGGAGTTCCCGCGCCGTCGTGTCCAGACCAACGACATGCTTGGAACCAGCCCGTCCCCGTCTAGGGCCTTGGTTCGTTTGGGCCCCTGAGGAAAGTGCTCAGCCCTCAACCCAGGCCGCCCGGAGTTCACCATCTCCTCACCATACCAGGCCCTGGAACTTTTCACATGACGCCTAGCCAACTTCGGGCTGGGGGCCCATCATGGAGAGCAGTCCACGCCTCGGGGGTTGGTATTCTCTGACTGCTCTCTTCACATCAACATCATAGGAAACAGGAGGCGGTCAGGACTCCGCCCTCGCTCCCGTTCTCATCCGATAGTCGCGCCACCGATTTGTTTCTGCCATATCAAGGCCAACACTATCGTAGGCTTGTTACATCAACAAGGGGGGGGGGCACACTCATGCGGCCTCATCCCTGCCGTAGAGATGCCTGCCTCCGCATGGTGTCAACAGGACGCAGGGGGTCACCCTTCGCGGCGAGACCACTAGCAGGGGACTCACAACATGCTGGCAGACTCCTCGATCAGCCTGATCCAAGTCTGTTCCTCCACACTGAATGGACCTCAGCCGGGCCGGCCTACCCATTCAACCGAGTGGGAACATTGTTCACACCAATGATCATACCTCCAATTTGGCCACACGGTTCAGCCCAACGTCTGCCAGTGATGTGTCCCCGTCCCGGACAGTCCCCAGCTTACGCCATCGACCGCCCTGATCCCTTCTGGACCGCCTGCATAGCTATTACGAAACCTTCCACATCCATCCGATCACTCCACATAGGTTATCATGAAGGCGAGACTCGAGAGACCCAGGCACATTCTCATAGCCCATGTGTGGCCCACTCCGGTCCTGGTCCCGGACCTCAAGTCCCAGCACTCCACTAACCCCCTCTCCAGTTGAACACCAGGTGGGACATGCTCAGCACCCCCGTTTACCATGGGAGCTCCCCACCCAATCCCCAGGTTTCTTTCACCTCACGACTGGCTTCATGTGTCCAGAGCACAGGCTGCGAACGATTCTCAAATGCCCCTCTCGACGGAACAGGTCACGCGTTCCGGCATCAATACCCTCTCTCCGTCCGCCGGGCCTCCAGGAACTCCGAGACCAAGCATGCCTCGGTCTGCAGAGCTAGCACGGAGTCCCTTTATGACTGCCAGAGGAGGAAAGGGTCTCATTGGTGCAAAAGGCCATTCTGTCCCTCACATTTCGCCCCCACCATCACTCCAAATAGGAAATATCCCAGTCGCCAACATTAACATCTTCTGCTAGCTCCATCAGGGGCTTACAGGGTCGGTCCATCTGCAACGACGGCATCTCATCCACCAAAGGCCGGACCTTCCTTATGAGAATGAATTCTTCCTTCTCAGAAGATCTCCAGAGGAGGGCATTCCTTCGTGAGCCACAATCCGCCGTAGACGTGTCCGCCTTTGGAGCCTCTTCACTGTTCTAGACTGTCCATCAATAAACCTCCCCGCGGCCCTTTGAGCCTATGTGTCCTCCATTCCTTTCGAACCTTCTTCCATGAAGACTACTCCTCCCGCCCCTCAGCTTACGCCACGCGAGACGGCGAGGCGAGATCCAAGCCCTTAGCGGGGACCGGATCCAGATGACCTTGCCTTCCACAGAGACAGGCTCCTGTCTCTCATAAGTCCATCCCGAGTTCCTAGCCCAAGAACCAGGAACCCGCAGTCCCCCCCTAACCCTGGCAACATCCCAGTCGGGCGCGCATGGCGGATACACTAGGGGGGCGACACCTCTTCGATCAAAGCCCTGTAGGTGGGCCTATCTCGATTCTAACACACTGCTGGAACGGGCATCGCCTGGTTTTTTTGCCCAGGCGCGTTTCACAAAGACGTCATACTCTGTCTCTCAATTTTTTCAAACCCCAGTAACACTAAAGAATCTCATGCTTAGCACATGACCTCACTAGGTTTGTCTCTCCAAGACGGTGCAAGAAACTGCCTTTCCATGGGCAATGCTCGAGGAAGCTCTCGCGGACTCTGCGGCGGCTCCCCGGGCCCATGAGGACAGAGCGCAGGCCACTTCGGCAGCATTACGCCCCAGCCCCACTTCCCCCCACCTGTTCCATGCGCCCCCGTCCTGGAGGAGCCGCCTTCTGGCGTTTCGGAGAAAATCCCTATCATAATAAAAGGATTATTATGGCGAGGACAATCCGCATGGACCGAAGGTGATGATTGGTTTATCTAATGGGATAATACATTGTGGCGTCTAATGCATCCATATCGGGTAAACCCCCGGAACACATAGGGCATCTCGCCCTCCCCTCCCACGGTCAGATCTCGACTCTTCATTAAGAGGTCGCTTGAGTCAAATTTCTTCAATCGTGGACGAAAAACAAAGTAAACAAATTGTTCGCCTTGGCGCAGGCAGCCAACACGCTGGGACAGTTGGCTTGCGCGACGCACCCGCTAGAGTGTCCTGTATAAATAAGGGCCCCCAAAAAAAAAGGCGCATTTTTTGGGGCGGTCCTGAAAGCGTGAGAATCGGGCGAACTACACACTGCATTGGATGTCATGAGATCGGCCAAAAAAAATAGGCCTCTAGGAAACAACAAAGTTAACACAACGGGGCTGCACACAAGGAGGCGCGTGTACACCGCAACAGCGGATGTCTTTGTCCCACACACACTGTGAGCTCTTTTCTGCGAAGTTATTCTTACACCTACACGAATTCTTACAGCATACACGAACGCACGCACGTACTCGAGCGCCCGGGCTCATCGCCGCAGAAGCGGCCCGGGTACCATACACCCATCACACACACACACACACAAGCGCACGGACCATGCACACAAGCGCGCGCATCAGGAATCATCAATATGTACATAAACGCAGAAACTTACCGGTCAATAACCCACATTAAGAAAATTAACATTACAGATTTGGTTTAGGTATGAACTTTTATAACAGCCTCTCAATTGGAAAAAAACCAAACCACCAAGACCATCGCTTGAACGAAAACAGCTGAGGCAGACCCAAATACTCAGTATGTGATGTGAGTGTGAGTAGTTGTGTTGTGTGTGTATAGTGTGTGAGTGGGTGTGTGTGTGTTATTGTGTGTGTGTGTGTGTGTGTGAGAGATGTGTGAGTGTGAAGCGAGTGTGTCTGAGAGAGAGAAAGAGAGAGAGGAGAGAGAGAGAGAGAGAGAAGAGGCGAGAGAGAGAGAACGAGAACGAAGTGAGAGAGGAATGGTTGAGGTAAAACATGACTACACAAGAGCACTGCCACCGGGGAAATTAACCACTTATACAATCAATAGGAAGAAAAGACACCTGCACTGTGTACAGCAATACCGGCGCGCAATTGGCAAAAACTGAGATAGAGAGAGAAGAGAGAGAGAGCGAGAGAGAGAGAGGACGAGGCAGAGGAGAGAGAGAGAGAGCGAAGTGACGGGAGAGAGAGAGAGAGAGAGCGGAGCGAGTCTGCCAACCGAGACTGAGATGGGAGGGGATAGATTGGGGTGGTGAGGATGACTGATTGAGGAATACATACATAAAGAAACCGACATGCACGGAAAAAATTGTTATTTTTTTAAAAACCCCTTTTAAATTTATTTGTTTTTTTTATAACACAAGCAAAAAATCCAATCAACCTGCGAGAGAGAGAAGAGATAGAGGGAGGAGAGTGGAGGGAGGGAGGGATGGACCTTGATTAATAATACGATAAAAGTGGAGAAACGAGATTGCCATGCACAGTAGTAGCATTTGTACATGTATACAAAAATCATTAAAGCATGATCACAGAGATAAAATAGATTCACATGACAATGGGCTGCACACATAACAGAACACTCTCTTCTCTACTCGAGCCTCACTTCTCACTCATTAGATCCTGCATGTTCACTTCTCAACTGCCTAACATCTTCACTCATCATCATCTCTTTCTCTCACGCTCACTCTGCGTCTCTCCACTCTCTCCGCCATCAACAATACCCACACAAACACACACACTCGCTACTACTCTCTCTATCTCTCCACATCCTCACAAGAGACGAAGCACACACCACGAACCACACTCTCTCTCTCACTCAATCCACACACCAATGTCAACACACACACATCACACACACACACACACAACACAACCGACAGCACACACTCAAAGATTACATATACAAACGGCACACGGCCATACATCTGAGAGAGAGAGTAGAGATAGAGAGAGAGAGAGAGAGAGAGAGAGAGAGAGAGGAGAGATCAAGGAAGACGAGGTAACGAGTGAGAGAGAGAGAGAGTAGCGATAACGATCTGAACAGACGTGCATGCATGACTTCAAGCAGAACAAACACAGATATCACACACACCCCACACACACCCAACAAACACACACACACACACACACAACAAAACACTACACATGGGTCAGGCAACCAATAACGACTGGCCACAACCGGCATGACGCGACAGAGGTGGGTCGGGAAAGGGAGGGAGGGAGAGTGAAGAAGACACAGAGAGAGAGAGGGGCGGGGAGGAAGAGAGAGAGAGCGAGAGAGAGATAGAGAGTAGAGAGGAAGAGAGAGAGAGGGAGAGAGAGAGCGAGAGCGAGAGAGCGAGAAACAGAAGCTGAAAACTGACGAGCATGCATTACTCACAGAACAAAACAGATATCACACACACTACACACACACACCCCACCACACAACACCCACACAGCACTCCACAAACCTGCCAACAACATAGTACAACGGCACCAACAAATACGTGCATTACGAACTTAGGAGGGTCGGGGACAAGGGATGGTATGGGATAGTGAGAAGAGAAGCAGAGAGAGAGAGAGGGTGGGGGAGGAAGAGAGAGCGAAGAGCGAGAGAGAGAGAGAGGAGAGAGAGAGGAGAGAGAGCGAGAGAGAGAAGAGAAAGCTGAATATGAAACTGACGAAGCATTTCAAGACTTAAACAGAACAAAACAGAATACACACACATCACACACACACCCACACACACACACACACACACACACACAACACACACACTGACACACACCACACACACAGCACACACACACACACACCACACACAGCTAGACACAACACACACCACACAAACGCACACCACGACACAGCAACACAGCTACGCAGCGCACACACGTCGACGTCATCCACGCCCAGCACAGCACATCCCACAACACATGTGAAGCTCTCACGACCGGGCATAGGTAGGTAAAGTCAGGTTGTGTGTCATATCCACGTTCTCATCACATAACGATTCACTAGACACTTAACCCGCAACACAAAACTGTCTTTGTTGGCACATGATCTCGATGGGGTGTCCAATGAGATATCACATCACCATATCAAGCGGCTTGTGTTAGCAGATGAGTGACACTGACAGGGCATTTAGGCTGTATGTCCGCCACGTTCCACTATCACCAAAAACACGCCCCCACCCCCACCCCATGCCACCCACCCGCGCCACGACTTAAACATGAAGAGACACTATGGCCCAGTTGAAAAAAAACCTCAACAAAAAATCACAAACTATCAGATCAAGATTGTGGCACGTTTCGTTTGACATGGTTGGGATACTGTTTGAAGGACCGCAGATTCTTTATATCTTTCTCGATGGTCTCTCCACCTTTACACTGCTTTGAAAGGAGAGCTGCATCGCGCACACTGACTGGTGACAGATCAACAGGGGTCACACAGGTGGCCGACTACTATTTTGAGGCTTTACAAATACTGCCAAATGCACGGCTCTTGTGCTGGAAGAAGTGCCTGTTTGCGGTTTGTCAGATTTATTTTACAAAGTGTTGCACAAAACACAACAACCTATTTTTGATGTCCTTTCTCCAATCTACCAGAACATATCCCAATGAAGATTACGTTTATTTCAGAAGCAGCACCACTCAAAACACATACTACTGATTTGTTTAATCTTTCTTTGATCTCTAGGACATTTCCCACACCCAGACTCTCCCAAGACCTTTAAACTGATCTAAAATGTAATCAGTGAGAGAGTGACCGTTTGTTCCATAATCCATTCGGCATCCCCCCCGCCCACCGCCCCCCCCACTCTCTCTCTGACTCCTTAGCTCACTCTACACACACACACAACACCACACACCATCACACGCACGCACGCACAAGTCACGCTACTCACCCACGCAAAAACCGCATGCACACATACAACGCACATGACACACACGCGCACAACAACACACACAACACAACACACCACATCACACACACACACACACACACACACGAGACAACACGACAAAGCACAGCCCCTAAGTTGGTTTAAATCCTTGTTTTCCAACAATCCCACAATTAATTAGAAAAAGCCGATAGAAATAGTAGTAGTGCCTGGACAAAGCATAGAAAATTATAAAGTAAAATTAATTATACACATGATTATAAGATTTCAGCACCTAGACCATTACTGTTATCCGTATTATTATTTTGCTATGTAGTAACTAAGTATCCTCTAACTATTACCTTTAATTAGGCCTCCATAGCACTACCGTGCCAACCAGTACATATAAAATGACAGCACCAATTACGAAAAATGTATATAATGACAACGGTGTAAATACGCCCCAATAAACACATGCTAACTAACATATCATTCCCAAAAGATTTATAGCCAACGCCTGGCTGGCCACCTTCGGCGCAAAAGATAGTTCCCAGATGCGCCGGCCACCCACCTCCCCCGACTAAAGCTCGGCTTACCCTGCCCCGCAGCGCGATCGTACGCCGCACAGCCGGATTCACAAATATTCAGTCAGAAAGTTTATTCAACACTAACTTAAATCTTAACAGTCCCAGAGAAAAAACTGAAAAAGCCCCTATAGTCACACTCTCCAGTCCTCACTGCCGCCAATGTTTTCACTACAGAAATTAAAGAAACCCATACTTACCCCCTGTAGGCAGTTAAAAATAACATAAATATGTAGCACCAGTCCACGAAGCTGTCCAAACACACCACAGCGTTCTGGCCCGTGCGTTGGCAGACGCACGCAACGTCCACGGCCAGAGTCAACAGGCAAGCGTGAAGCCGGAACTGAATAGCAGTTGCACAGAGTGTGGCGTCGCCGCCGTGCACCTATTAGACAATGAATTCTTGCTATTGTCTTCCATGTATCAGTAAATATTACGCCAAAAAAGGGGGAATTTGTATATAAGCTCCCAGTTTGGGAAAGAAGATAATAGAGACTCAAGTACAAGCATACCCATGTCAAACTCTCATGCCCGCCCCCAATACCACAATCCACGCAAACGCCAAGGATCTAGGGTTACCAATTCGCGGCAATATGCCTCGAAGATGACGATCTTGTAGACATTACAAGCTGGCTTATCGATCCCGAATACGGCGGAAGTGGTTGGGTCAGCCATCGTGAGCTGTCATAACACCATGCATATAGCCAGCGACCCGAACAACACAACGCCTAGAGCAGAGGCCGACAAACTGCATGAATGTCTATTTTTCAGACATGGGGAACAGAATATACTACCCAAACAAGGGAGGTAAAAAAAACAAAAACTAATCCCCTATTTGCATTACAACACTGTGCTGGTGATTCACATACGACAGTAATTTTGGTTGAGAACTCTGAGGACATCTATTACCAAAATAAAGTATAAACTCAAAAGCGTGGGAAAAATGTAAACATTATCTTTTTCTCTTATCATTTTTGTAAGTTTTGAATTGGACAAAACCGATTTTCCATGTCTGTTGTGCTTTTTCTCTTCTCTTTTTTAAAAAGCAAAACTTAGCCATAAACAATCTCATGGTATGCAATCATTTCTTATATCTAACAGGTCTAATGTGACAGCAATTTTTTTCATGCATCAAGAACCCTTCCCTGTCCCAAACGCTACCGTGAATGAAATTTCAGTTCATGGGAATTCAAAGGCAAAAGTGAGCGGGATTGGCATCTGTCTTACCATTCTCTGCAAATGCCAAAACAACATAATGCTACTAAAATAGTAATCAACGCTCCAACATGGTCATATTTGCAAAGGGACTTAAACACTCACCTAGTTGTCAACTGTATGCAACCGATAACAACAGCTATTAATACATCACATGTATGAAAGACCGTCATCCGCCATGGACAGTGAGAAACTCAACTGAGAGACTCAAACAACAGGCTTCTTGCTTAATAAGTGAGTCAGATCATCAGGGCCCCTAGAGCTGTACAAGAACATCAAAAGACAACCCACCTGCCTGAAGAGCTGTACAAGAACACCAAAGTCAACCCACCTGCCTGAAGAGCTGTACAAGAACACCAAAGTCAACCCATCTGCATGAGAAGCTGTCCAAACACACCAAAGTCAACCCACCTGCATGAGAAGCTGTCCAAGCACACCAAAGTCAACCCACCTGCATGAGAAGCTGTCCAAGCACACCAAAGTCAACTCACCTGCATGAGAAGCTGTCCAAGCACACCAAAGTCAACCCACCTGCATGAGAAGCTGTCCAAGCACACCAAAGTCAACCCACCTGCACCAGGAGCTGTCCAAGCACACCAAAGTCAACCCATCTGCCTGAGAAACTGTCCAAGCACACCAAAGTCAACCCATCTGCATGAGAAGCTGTCCAAGCACACCAAAGTAAACCCACCTGCATGAGAAGCTGTCCAAGCACACCAAAGTCAACCCACCTGCACAAGGAGCTGTCCAAACACACCAAAGTCAACCCACCTGCATGAGGAGCTGTCCAAGCACACCAAAGTAAACCCACCTGCATGAGAAGCTGTCCAAGCACACCAAAGTCAACTCACCTGCCTGAGGAGCTGTCCAAGCACACCAAAGTCAACCCACCTGCATGAGAAACTGTCCAAGCACACCAAAGTCAACCCATCTGCATGAGAAGCTGTCCAAGCACACCAAAGTAAACCCACCTGCATGAGAAGCTGTCCAAGCACACCAAAGTCAACTCACCTGCCTGAAGAGCTGTACAAGAACACCAAAGTCAACCCACCTGCACAAGGAGCTGTCCAAACACACCAAAGTCAACCCACCTGCCTGAGGAGCTGTCCAAGCACACCAAAGTAAACCCACCTGCACAAGGAGCTGTCCAAACACACCAAAGTCAACCCACCTGCCTGAGGAGCTGTCCAAGCACACCAAAGTAAACCCACCTGCATGAGAAGCTGTCCAAGCACACCAAAGTCAACTCACCTGCCTGAGGAGCTGTCCAAGCACACCAAAGTCAACCCACCTGCGTAAGAAGCTGTCCAAGCACACCAAAGTCAATTCACCTGCACGACGAGCTGGCCAAGCATGCCAAAGTCAACCCCCACCCACCTGCACGATTCTCCTCATCTCTTTGCGAATGACCTGCTGCAGGACCTGAGCCAGGCCACCTTCGCCTCCAGCCATCACCAGGTCGTCATCGTCATAGCCATCCATGCCATTCACCACCGCCACCCGCTGTCTGCGTAGTCGTGGGGATGGTGGTGGAGGACTGTGGATTGGAGACGTCCCTGCTGACCTGGGGAACAGAATGTCATAGGAATCTACAGGGTGCAAAAGAGGATATTTTGAATATTACATATGTACATATGTAAATATAAAGTGCAATTCATGCAAATATGAACACACTAACATACCCAGAGATAGACAAAACATAGATTGATTGATAAATAGATAGATAGATGATCAGTACATCAACAGATAGATAGATAGATAATCGATCGATAGATCCACAGACAGATGCACTGACAGACAGACAGATGCACTGACGGACAGACAGATGGACGGATGGATGGGTATATAAAGATACAGATATAGGTAGATAGATAATTAGATAGACAGACAGACAGACAGATAGATAGATAGATTGACAGATAGCCTGATAAATAAATAGATAGATACATGCATGCATACATACATACATACATAAATACATACATACACATATGAACAGTCAAAGTAGATTCAAATCCAAACAAACAAGTTTAAAAAGTCCCAAATGTTAGGATTCAATGCCTTCATCATAGTTTACAGACTGTAAAAGTAAACACGCTTGCATCCTTGACTCTCAGTCTTTGAACATGATTCACAAATTCTTGCGCCAAATTTGACAAATATAACTGATTGCTCGTTCTTCATTTTTATTTCCTGAATGTTGTGTATCTTGCCTGAAGAAGACCTATGAGGTCGAAACGTTCGTGTTTTGTCTTGTGATTCGTTTGTCCATGTTGTTTGGCAGAGTAGTTTTAAACACCTTTTAAGATTTGTCATTTGTCAAAAACAAATCATTTTCCTGCTACTGAAACAAATAAAAAGATATTTCCCCATCTACAATTTTTTTTTTTTTTTTGCAATCGGACAAAGCAGTATGCTCTTGGGATCTGTTTGGATTAAGATGCCCCCTCCGGGGGGTTGCGACCTTGTCGTGGTCGGAGGGTTTGCGTGGTCCAGTGATCCCTTAGGCTCTGCTGGCGGGGGCATCAATACTTGGAGATAGGCTGTTTTTTTCATACTGCTTCTAGGCCTGAGAGGTGCCGATGCTGTTTGGCCTAAGCGTAACGTGGTAAGGAGTTGATGCCCCTGGTAGGGCTTCCCATGTCAGATAGGCTAAGGGTGAGGATCCTGACTAAGAGTAACCCGCCTTTCTCCTTTTCTTGTTTTCTGCCTCCCTTATTTGGCCCTTTTCTATCTTCGTCCTCCCCTTCAAGTCTTCTTTTCCACACTCCTTTTCTCTCTGTGGTCTCCTTAAGATCCGCCGCGTTTGCCGTGCGGTGCGACCTGTGTCGGAGGGGAATGAGATCCTGGTGATTGAGAGGGCCAGCGCTCTCAACACATCACTTTGGCTCGGACCTCTCCTAGACAGGGAGTACACTTTGGCCCGGGTGTACTAATCGGCTCCCCTTCTTGGGGTTGGGTCAAGACGGGCAGTTCCCCAGCTGGCCAAGTAAACCCCTGCAGTGCTCAGCTCTCTGTTCCCGGGAGTTGAGCATGATCGGGGGGGATAGGTTTGGTTGCTTCTGCTTGTCGTATGTCTCTCCCGAAGCCTGGAAGGGTCAAGACATTGATTTCTTGGCCCTGGCCCCTTAGTTGGACTCCAAGGTGGGTGGGTAAGGGAGGGATGAAACACAAATTCACTCAATATGGCTTTTTCAAAAATCATCCCCCCAAAAAAGAGGAAGGCAGCATCCCTATTTCAGGGGATTTCGATTCTGACAGCGATTCGGATATGGAGGTACGACAGAAGACAGGTTTTTGGGCTTCCTGGCTCGTTATGGAAGGAACGGAGCAAGACAGACCCCTTTCAGCTTTGAGCCCTTTGCTATCCAAAAGGGCTTTCAAGGTATAGCAGGTGACCCTCGGTCCATCAAGAGGTTGAGGAATGGTTCCTTTCTTATTCAATGTAAGTCACAAAAGCAATCTGAACAGCTGCTGAAGGCAACGAAACTTGTGGACAGGGAGATCAGGGTAACTCCCCACAAACAATTAAATTCATCAAAAGGAGTGATTCGCTGCAGGGAATTATCAGGTGTTTCAGAGGCAGAGATCAAAACGGAGCTGGCATCCCAGGGTGTGACGGAGGTACGCAGGGTGACTGTCAAGAAGGGTGCAGAAAGAGTGGCCACCAACACCCTCTTTCTGACATTCTACAACCCTGTGCTGCCTCCGGTCATCAAAGTCGGCTACCTGATTGTCCGGGTTCTGTTGTACGTTCCATCCCCGTTGAGGTGCTTCCGATGCCAGAAGTTTGGCCATGTCAGAGACCGTTGTTCTGGGCAGGAGGTGTGTGGTATTTGCTGCAAGGCAACCCATGATGGGCCGTGTAAAGATCCGGCACATTGTGCAAAC
Organism: Conus ventricosus; assembly: GCA_018398815.1. Lineage (NCBI taxonomy): Eukaryota > Metazoa > Mollusca > Gastropoda > Neogastropoda > Conidae > Conus > Conus ventricosus. The sequence goes on along the minus strand of CM031606.1, from coordinate 59,589,216 downwards.
TGCGATGGCGACCATCCTCCTCTTCACGGAATTGTCCTCTGTGGATTCAGGAATCTGCAATACAAAGGGTTAAGACAGAAAAGAAGATCTCCTTTTTTGAAGCCCGCAAGCAGGTTGTGGGCAGTCAGTCGCCGACAGCTTCTTCGTATGCTTCGGCCGTAAAGAAAGTTCCAACAGTTCCAACTCGGTCAGTCTGCTGTCAGACTGATAACTTTACGTTTTCGAAGACATTGCAAGGAAAAACTGTAAGCTCTGGTGGAAGCAGGTCCACCACCTTCCAAACCAAAGTGACTGCCCCTGGTGGAGGCAAAAAATCCGCCACCCCTCAGACTGCCCAGCAGTCTACAACATCTGCTGCTGGGCAGATTAAAAAACCAGCACCCCTCCCTCGAACTCCTCTGTCCAGTGCCCGTGCGGGCAAGGGAGTTCAACCTAGTGTGGAGATGGTGGAGTTGAGGAAAAAACCTCCACCGTCCCCCAAACCCAGACCTACTTCACCTGTTGGCAAGTCTGCCAGCAGGTCTGCAGATAGTCCAGTGAAATTAAGCAACAAATTTACAGCTTTAGCAGCAGATGTTGAGGAGGAGATGACCTGATCTCTCTCCTTTTCGCCCTCTGCACCATGGATAATACAATATTCCATTGGAATATCCGTGGTCTAAATTCCAACTTCGAGGAGCTGCAGCTTCTGTGTCAGTCTCTAAAACCTTCCGTCGTGGCTCTTCAAGAAACTCAAATTCAAAGCCAGAAGACCTTTACTCTTTCTGGCTTTAATATTCTTTCGAAACCTGCACAACCATCCACGTTGGGACTGTCGGGCGGTGTTGCCCTTCTCCTACACAAAACTTTGTTGTATAGTCCTGTCACTCTGTCTACCTCCCTTCAGGCTGTAGCTGCGAGAGTCACTCTCCACAAGACTGTGACAATCTGTTCTCTTTATCTCTCACCTTCTGTCCCGGTTTGTCGTCAGGACCTTGTCAGTCTGATAGAGGAACTCCCTCGACCTTTTTTGCTGTTGGGTGACTTTAACGGTCACAACCCTCTTTGGGGTAGTACCGGTTCGTCATCCAGAGGTCTGCTGATTGAGGATGTCCTTTCGGATTTGGATTTGTGTTGTCTGAACGACGGATCTGCAACTTACCTCCATTCTTCCACAGGTTCACTTTCGTGTTTTAGATTTGTCGGTTTGTGACCCCTCGCTGGTCCTGGACTATGAGTGGTCTGTCCATGACGATCTGCACGGAAGTGACCATTTCCCTGTCCTTCTACAACCTGTATTAACTGCACATGTCTCTGTCTCTCAGCATCTCAATTATAAGAAAGCAAACTGGGATCTATTTGCAGCCACTATTTCCAAGGAGTTCCAGGACACTGATTTTCTTCAGAGTCCGGACCCAGCAGAATCACTGACTTACACTATGATCAAATGTGCTAAAGCCTGTATTCCAGTGTCTTCCGATAAACTTCAAATGCCAAAAACACCCTGGTTCGATTCAGAATGCCAACAAATTTCCAAAGTTAGAAAACGGGCTCAGCGTCAGGTATACCAACGACCTTCGGGTCCCAACGCTCGAGCCCATCAGAAACTCCGTGCTAAATCAAGACACACTTTTAAAATCAGTAAACGTCGGTCCTGGAGAAGCTTCTGCTCCAGGCTGACATCAAAAACTTCTAAGAAAAAAGTGTGGAACATCATTAAGAAAATCAAAGGGAAGAACACCTGTCCCACTGTGAACCATCTCAAGTTTTCGGATTCTTTAATAACAGAGAAGAAAGCAGTTGCTAATCTGCTTGCTTCAACCATTGAAAAGAATTCCTCCTCTTCTAATAAATCAACCACTTTTGTCAAAAACAAGGCCCTAAAAGAAAAATCTCCCTGCAACTTTTCATCCGACAACATGGAAGACTACAATCTTCCTTTTACATTAAACGAGCTGAAATCTGCCTTACTCTCTTGCAGCGATTCCTCTCCAGGTATAGATGACATACATTATCAACTATTGAAACATCTTCCGCAAGAAGGTCTGAACATCCTGTTACAGGTATACAACCATGTGTGGACTACAGGTTGCTTTCCCCCTCTTGGCGGACAGCCCTCATTATTCCCATACCCAAACCTGGAAAAGATCTTTCTAATCCATCTAACTACCGTCCCATAGCTTTGACCAGCTGTGTCTGTAAATTGATGGAAAAAATGGTCAATGCTAGGCTCATGTGGAAACTCGAAACCGATGGCCTTTTGGCGAAAGAACAGTGTGGTTTCCGCAAACATCGTAGTACAGTTGACCATTTGATTCGTCTGGAATCTACACTTAGAACGCTTTTTTAAACAGACAGCATGCAGTGGCAATTTTCTTCGACTTGGAGAAGGCCTACGATACCACCTGGAAGTCGGGGATACTTCATGATCTCCACGATCTGGGTTTTCGAGGTCATCTTCCGCTTTTTATTCAAAATTTTTTGGCAGAACGACAGTTTCAGGTCCGGGTTGGCTCCACTCTCTCTGATGTCCACGAGCAGGAGTTGGGTGTTCCACAGGGGAGCATACTATCTCCTGCCCTCTTTAGTATTAAGATCAACAACATTGTTCAATCAGTTCAGCAGGGTTCAGACTGCTCATTGTTTGTGGATGATTTTGCTGTCTACGCAACTGGAAGCCTGTACCCGAGTGTCCAGCGCAGGCTCCAGCTTTGCGTAGATAAAATCCATCGTGTGGGCGGATGAAAACGGTTTCACCTTTTCTGCTACAAAAACCCAGTGTATTCACTTCCATAACTTCCGTCAGTTTTTTTCCCGATCCGGAACTTCAAGTAGGGAAATCTCCCATTCCAGCTGTTAAAGAGCCAAATTTCTGGGAGTCATTTTTGACCAAAAACTTAACTTTCTCAGCCATATTAAAAACCTCAAAACTGCTTGCCAAAAGGCACTGAATATTCTGCGGGTCGTAGCACACACCGACTGGGGCGCTGATAAGAAAACTTTGTTGCACCTCTACAGAGCCCTGGTCCGTTCCAAACTGGACTACGGTTGTGCTGTGTACGGCTCCGCAAGATCATCTTACCTCAAACTCTTGGACCCTATCCACCATCAAGGGCTTCGTCTCTGTCTTGGAGCGTTCCGCACCACCCCTGTGTACAGCCTGTACGCAGAGGCAGTGAACCTTCACTGTCCAACCGGAGGCTGAAACTGTCTTTGAATTATTACATCCGACTGTTCTCAGAACCGCAGAATCCTGCCTATGACTGTGTTTTTGACCCTCCGTTCCAAAGTAAGTTTGAAACAAACCCGAAATGTATTCCGCCGTTTGGGCTTCGTATGCAGCCTCACGTGCGGAATGCAGGTATAGACCTGGGAGTAGTTTCCGATTTTTCCAAGTTTCCGGATCAACCTCCATGGACCTTTTTCACACCAGAGATTCGTTTTGATCTCGCAGCTTTCCGTAAGGAGTCTACCAGCTCTCTGGCGTACAAGGCTTTGTATGCCGAGCTCTGTTCCAAATTCCCATCCTATCAAAAAGTTTTCACTGACGGTTCCAAGTCTGAGGATGGAGTGGCCTGTGCAGCCTACTGCCCTGGGGCTCCTTCTCAGATATTGTTGGAACATATACATTCAGATGCTTCTGTCTATTCTGCTGAACTTACTGCTCTAGTACTGGCTTTGAAGATAATCTCCCTTTCTTCGAGGAGGGACTTTCTGGTTCTGTCGGATTCGCTGTCAGCTTTGGAGGCCATAGCTGGCCGCAACCTTCAGCATCCAGAACTCTTACTTTTTTTTGAACTTTTTAGCAAGTTGAAGGCGGACGGTTACAACATTACTCTTGCTTGGGTTCCTGGCCATGTTGGCATCGGCGGGAACGAAATGGTTGATCGTTTAGCCAAGAACGCCACAAGAGAGAAACTGTCCAACACTTATATCCCCTGCTCAGATGTGAAACCCAAAATTAACGATTATGTGAGAGACCTCTGGCAGGAGGATTGGAACACACAGACGAATAACAAACTCTTTCAGATCCGTCCAAAGCTTAAAGACTTCCTCCCATCTACGTCGGGTGGTCGTAAAGAGGAAACGGTTCTGTGCCGGCTGCACACCGGCCATTCGTATTTTACCCATTCTTACCTTTTAAAGAGTGAAGAAGCTCCGTGGTGCATTCCATGTCATGCACCACTCACAATGAAACATGTTCTTTTAGAGTGTTGGGACTTGCACGATGTGAGACACAAACATTTTACAGCGGAGTCCATGAAGATCCTGTTCAGGGATGTCCCGCCTGACGTGATCCTTGGGTTTTTGAGAGAAATTAACATTTTTCATCTGATTTGAGATTTTACGGAAGAAGGATTTTTTAACAAAGTTTCTGGTTCGTTTGTAGACGATGTCATTTAACGAGATGTGTGAAATTTTTTTTTTTTTTTTTTTTTTTTTTTTTTTTTTAAAAGACTGGTGAGTTGATTTTAACGTGGTGACAGCCCTGATGTGGCCCTCTGCGGTCGGCTGGGCTATAAGCAACATTATCTTATCTTATCTGATTAAGATGCCAAAACATCTGCCAGTAAGTGTCATCCTCACCAACTTCAGGAGAGGTAAGCTCCCTTGAAAGGTGCGACAATGAAACCATCATGATTGCAGTACAGTTTTCACACCCTGTTTTTCCAGCCCAAAACAAGGGGGAAAAAAATCGATCTGCAGACACCCTCCTTGGCTGGCTAACCGACCAACCAATCAACCAGCCATTTCATCCACCTACTCATCACCCTGACCAACCTGTGCTCTGGGCTCCTTCCCCTGGGTGTTGGTGTGCTGGAGTGTGGGGCCGGGGAAGGGTTGCGAGGTCTGTCATAGGGCGACTGGGTGCCGTCCATGAACACTGTGTGATTCAGTGCGGAGTTCTCACGGCTCGGGCTGCCACTGTCCCCAGGGAGAAAGGCAGTTAGTCCTTGCACTATCAGTCAAAACATCCCGCCCCTGATTTTCTGGCGTAACATCAACATTAATATTCAAAGGGAGTGTTGGAGAATAACACAAGGAAGAAGTTGAGGAAGATTTGGGCAACAGATGAGACATCAGTACATCAGCAGATGAAGAACAATAACTGTGACACTCAATCCAAATACATTAGTCATGAAAGCCAACTGGATTCTACAGTGGTGATCGTTTTAAGTCAACAAACAGTGGACAACAGCCAAGAAGAAGAAGAAGAAGAAGAAGAAGAAGGAAAGAAACCAAGAAAACTCCATGAGAGAAGAAAAACAGAAGGAGGGAAAAGGACATGAGTTCACACAACTCTGATGAACATGGCAGATCTGCACTATGGAAATTAGGCAGACAACGGAGGGAGACACATCTGGTTCTTCCTCTCTGTTTCTCATCTGCATCTTAGTTATAAAGAGCCTTTTCATGATAAGTATGATTAAGGCAAATGTTTTTGAAGTATGACGGAAAAAAATCAAAGAATTCTTAACCAAAGAAAATCATTATGACTGTTATAATCTGAGCAGCAAATGCAAGATTACGATGTCAACTATTCAGATTATATCAAACAAATAATAAGCATATCAACTAACCAGAAAATTTAAGCAAAGATGAAGGGCAAACTGGAGAGTGCAGACAAATGCCAAGGTCGAACAGATCACGGGTCTGCCCTTTGACCTAGATCTGCACCGCGGATATGCATCAACATCTTCTGGGTTTGCCTTATGGCCATATTTCATCTTTCCACCAAGTTTTATTGAAATCCATTCTGTATTCCAGAGGTACTCTTTTTGATGAAGACACACAGACAGGGGCTGAGTAAAACATAGCTTTCTTTACAGAGGCAAAACTGGTGAAAAAATATTTCAAATAGCTTCCAGAAAAGGTTGAGTTATTACTGGTGAAAAAAGATCTCAAATAGCTTCCATTAAAGGTTGAGATATTACTGGTGAAAAAGATCTTAAATAGCTTCCATTAAAGGTTGAAGTATTACTGGTGAAAAAAGATCTCAAATAATTTCCATTAAAGGTTGAAGTATTACTGGTGAAAAAGGATCTCAAATAATTTCCATTAAAGGTTGAGGTATTACTGTTGAAAAAAGATCTCAAATAACTTCCAGAAAAGGTTAACAGTCATTGCATTCACATGTGTATTGGCATTGATCAGCTGAGTCTATGCATGGAGAATTCAATGCACAAACCTGCGTAAGGCATTGCTAGTCCTCTGCAGTTCATCAGGCAGTTCATCAGAGGCAAGGGAGCTCACCACAACAGAACTGCTGTCGTCAGGTCTGCACGATGGTCAGCAAAAGAAAGGTTAAAAGCAAGGGATCTTCCACACGAAAGAAACACTTTTTATTTCTTCTAATTTTCATGTTAGTTTTTTTCTTTTTACTGACAATCACTGTTCACCAATCTCTTAAAATGTCTGTATTTGATCTCATATAATGTTGTGATGTACTGTATACATATTTATGTATGTATGTAGATAGGTAGGCATCATTGAACCACGTTTCTATGTGATGTATTGTAATGTAAGGCCATGTATTAGTGCGTGCCTGCATGCGTGCGTGCCTGCGAGCGTGCATGCATGCGTCCGTGCATGGGTGTGTGCGTGCATGCATGCATGCGCTTACATGCAAGTGTGAATGCGTGCATGCATGCACGCACAAGTGCATGCATGCATGCGTGCGTGCATGTGTGTCATATGTGTGTGTGTGTACACGCGTGCGTGCACATACATTTACACATAAATATCATAACAGACAACCACTTCTTTGATCCTGCTATTTTTAAGCATGGGATATACATATATATACGTAAAAATCTCAATTTAAACAATAAAGACAAACAAACACTTCTCTAAAAGTTTGGAGGCACACCAACGCTCACCCATCCAGCAGCTGTTCGTAAGCGGTCCTGACCTCAGCAGCCTCCCTGAGAGTCGACTGCGGCAGCGACTGTTCCAGACCCAGGTGGCCTGGGTCCACCACAGCCTCTACCACTCTCTGTCCCGACGGAGATCTGGAGGCTGACATCGAGAGTCCTCGACCCCGACCGGGGCTGACACGCTTGTTGCCGCCTCGCCGGACTCCGCTGGGGCTGAGGGAGGAAGACATGCCCAGAGTGCGCCCTTCTGTACTGCGCACGGCCTGCCGGCCACGCTCTGTGGCCGCGGCTCTGGGGGAGGTGGTGGAGTATTTGTGGTCCAGCAGCCACAGGGACAGCACAATCAGCTGGGCTGGAATCTGCAGCTTCATGGAAGGCTGGGAAAGAGCACAGGTAGTTTAGCTCCATGGTGATTCTGACACTGGTTTGTAATCAAACACATGCACTCACCCATGCACTCACCCATGCACACACACACACACATACGCACACACATACACACATTCAATCTTTACTCGTGGCCACAAGCTTATGGCCTGTGTTATCATTAAACACTCCACACACCCACCTTGAGCTCTAAGGCCAACTCCTGTTTGCCCAGGCCAAACTTATGGTGCTTGTTGCTCCACAGTTCCAGCCATTCCAGCAACTGCTGCAGGCGCGTGTAGCGCTTGCCAAAGTTCACCGTCAGCTGCCACATCTGATTGGCCCCTTGTCTGGGTGACACTGGGTCAGAGGTCATGCCTCCGTGTTCTCTGAAATAGCAAGCACACAGGCTAGGTCAGGTGTCACTCACGTCAGAGTTGATGTCTGTCTTTTCTGAAATTGTAGGTAGATAGATATGTGAGGCCATGTGACACTTGTGTCAGAGTCAATACCTCTGTGTTCTCTGACATTTTATGCAGATAAGTGAGGTCATATGTTACTGGGGTCAGAGTTAATGCCTCTGTGTTCTCTGAAACTGTATGCAGATAAATTATGTCATTTGTCACTTAAGACATGCCTCTACGCTTTCTGAAATTGTATGCACATAATTCAGATCGTTTTTCTCTTCTGTCAGGGTTAATGCTTCCATGTTCTTTAATTTGTATGTATGATTCGTTAGGTCATATGTGACTTGTGTTAGAGTTCATGCCTCGATATTCTCTAAAATTGCATACATATAAGTAGGTCTGATGTTAGTAGTGTTGGAGTTCATGCCACTGTGTTTTCTGAAACTGTATGCAGATAAGTTGGGTCATGTGTCACTACTGTTCTGGAGTTCATGCTCCCATATCTTCTGAACATTTAGGCTGGTAAGCAACTTCATGCATCACTTATGTTGGGCTTGATGCATCTGTATTTTTTGAAACTGTGTGCAGTTGGGTGAGGTCGTGTTTTGCTTGTGCTGGAGTCCATGCCTCAGTCTTTTCTGAAACGTGTTCATCTCATACTTACCGACACCTGCACAGAAATGCCCTCTTTACATAAAACGCCACCAAGCAGAAGAATATCAAATGAGGTCAAAGATCATCCTTCTGTGCCCTGTTCATAAACATGGGTTGCCTGTCTCGACTTTAATTAATGCCACTTTAGTCTGAATGGTTTATTCAAATCAGTTTCCCTTCCCTTCATGGTTTGAAAATGCACACTCCGCTAATTTTCAAGATGAATGATCAGATTTTATCGTTACAGTATCAAACATCCAAACATCCTTTCCTGACATCCCGCCAAGGCAATATTTTGCTCATTCTGTAATAGGGTAACACTCTGCACTAGAGCGACATTCTGTTTCGCAACATGCTCCAAGGACAGTATGCTACCCAAGCCACACAAAGAAAGTTGACCTTTTCCATATCAAGAGAGAGAGAGAGAGAGAGAGGGAGAGAGAGAGAGAGAGAGAGAGAGAGACAGAGACAGACAGACAGACAGACAGACAGACAGAGATGTGTGTACATAAAACTTCAGTGAGAGCACACCTTGTGACTGCTGCATGGTAACGCTCCAGCGAGTGGCCCAGAAAGCTCTTGCCGCTAAACAGTCCCATGGGCTTGCCACCTGTCTGAGCGACGCCCTGCGACTCGATGGCCAGGTCGTCCTGACTGGCGTAGTGATCCAGCCCCGCCACAGAGCCCGCCAGGATGATCAGGCCTTGCCTCTTGTGGGCCTGTGCGGCCACCTTTTCCACAAAGTAGTCCATCTCCTGAGTGAGCATGTCCTGACACAGGCAGTTCAGCAGCGGCAGGGAGGACACCCGGTCCTTGGTCTGTATCTTGTCTAGAACCTGAGGAGAAGAAGACAAAGAAGTGAATCGTCTTACCTGCATAGTAAGCCTGAATCTGTCACTACCAACATATCCTAAACAGCATGTTTACCTGATTTAATCACTCTTGCAGAAAAGTGTTTTGATGGAGAAAAATCTGAGGGTTTGGATTTACGGAACTGATGTGTTCGTTCACTTGTCTTGTTTTGTTCCACAACTTACTTGTTCTGTATAACTTACATATTTCAGGGTTAAAGACATTCAAAGGGTTTTATATCAAATCAGCGCAACAGTCGCAACAATCAAATCCAAGAGATTTTGCACAATGTACAGTAAACACTGAAAGCCATTCCTCTCAATCTCCTTTCCCACACCCTCAAAAATGTAGCATTGAACTTGCCTTCACAGGCAAAGAAAAAAAAAGTACAAGAAAGAATATTGTTCATGAGCAGGAAAAAAAAGTAGAAGAAAGAAACTAACAAAAAGCCTTACCTTGCTGAAGCTGACAGAGCAAAACATGTCCAGGAAGTCAACGAAGGAGATCTTGGTTTCGAAAGGGCGGGCCCCCACGTACAGTTTCTTTGGCGGCTCAACACCTTCTGCAAACACGTACTCCTCATAGTAACCGAAGCAGCGCTGCTTCTTCTTCACTACCTTCTTCGCTGTCTGCTGCTGCTTCAGGAAGTACACAGAGAGTGACTCTCCCCTGGGACTGGCTCCATGGAAAGTGACAGATTTGCGGCCATCAGAGCTGTCCTGAGAGTTCCTGACTGAGCGGCCATCGTCCTCTGGTTTCATGATGATGCTCTGTCAATGATACACACAAGTCAAAACAGTTGTCTGAGAAGGAAAAGAACGAAGAAGCCTCAGTCTTTTACTGCCCCTCGGCAGCTGTGCGTCTGTCCCTGTGCTCATTGTGTCGGTCATTTTAGCCCCAAAGGAGCAGCTATATCTCTGTCCCTATGTCCTTATCCCTGTCATTATTGTAGCCCCAAAGGGACTATATGTATTCGCCCCTATTCCCTTATGTATGTCATTATTCTAGTCCATCCCAAGTTTCTTGCATATTCATTTTTTCAGGCAAATATTTCAAATAATTTGCCGTATATTAAACTAGCATGGGTTATCATTCTTCAAGCAGGATAAAGCTTGCTGTCAAAACATATTATTGTCAATATTTTTGGAAAGCATTTACAACATATTTTACTGGTAAGTCTATACCATGTTTAGCGAAAGATATCCTGAATGGATTTCACATGCTACCCATGATCAGAACCTTTTGCATTTTCTTAACAATTGTATATGCGACATGCCTTGAAGATGAGATTTAACATTCAATAAGATTTCATTTGCTACTGAAGCACTGATAAAGAGAGTTAATCTTCTTGCATGCACTTTAGTGTTAAAGTAAAAAAAGGAAAAGAGAAGAAGAATCTATTTTTTGAAAAAAAACCTCTAATTCTGAATCCATCAATAAACCAAGCAGACCTGCTGACCGTTCCTTCTCCTCTGCCTACTCCACCACCCCACCCTTACCATCGCCCCATCCCCTCCCCTACTCATCCTGCTACAGGTGAGTTCCACCTGTCAGGAACTGAGTGCTCTCACCTGCCAGTCTGCCATGATTTTGTCTAGGCGTTCCTGCAGCTCAGGATGAGTGTTGTCACCATCATGGAAAAACTCAGCCATCAGATCTGCCACGTGGGTGGATGGGGCAAACTCTAACAGCATGGAAACCAGTACCTGAAAAGAAAAAAAGCATGAAGTATGGTGTAAATCAGCCAGCATTAACAAAGAGGCCATTCACTCCATCATGTGTAGAAAGCAACAAGTGAAAACGCTCAGCGAGATTCTTATCTTCTTTGTTCGCAAATCCCCACAATGTTTTTTTCAATTACTGACCACAGATCGAACATTGATAAAGTCAGGCTAGAAGAATTTGTTGCTCTGAATTTGGTCTTGTTTAGAAAAAGGCCTTTTCCAGGGTCAGTTCATCTGTGGTAAAGGCATAGTTTCAGCAATTTTCTTCCTTTTTTTTTCAATTACCTCAGTACTGTCAGTTTTCTCCCCAACTTTTCCATGATGATGGCCCACTTGTATTGCTCATTTTTTTTGTGTTAAATCACAAAAAAGGTATAATTAGTAAGAAAATGAACTTTTCAAAACTGATTAATGATGCAGTCAGTTAACTAAGGAGAAAATATCTAACTTCCATCAGTTTTCAAGAGCCTGTGTTAGACGCAATTTGTTATGCTTGATGGTTGAAACACAACAAACACTTCACCAGACACCTAACAAAAAGCTCTACTGTCCACTAGCGCAGCAACAACCATTGCATTCACCCAGAGAAATGTCAGTGAAGATAACAATAGTTTATGATATCATGTATGGAAATGAGGTGCCACTCTAAAAATTCAGAACTGTCGAAACCCCTCCAAATCTGAAAATGATTGTTGCCTGGAAGACCCTAATCAGAATCAGAGCCCTACCTCCAGAAAGATTTATCATAGAAATGATGAGACAAAGGCAAGGTGATGTATATAATTCTACAACAGAACTGGAAAGAATGGCTGATAATGTTTTATCACAATTTGGCTAGGTGTTTTAAACACTGGTTAATGCCGCTCTAACTGTAAGGAACAAATACTCTCACTCAATGTTTTTCATCAGCCTAGTTTTAAAAGAGCCAGATGTTAGTCAGATAATGATGTTATATTCTGCCAATACGTTACAATGCTTTTGCTTGATAGAAGTCCTCTGGAAAGGTTTTGATATTTTCTAAACTGTGTGACACAGCTGCACAGTTTTTCCAGAATTCATTTTCACACTTTTTATTACTTAACATTTGTGATTCCGAAATACTTTCTTGTGGCAAACAGTGACATTCATGTTCATCAATCTAATATGTCTCATTTCCTGCTCATCAATCTGGCACATACAAGAAAAGCTGATTTTGCATGCATTAAAAAAACAACCAACCAAAACACACACACACACATACATGTGCACACACACACACACACACACACACACACACACACACACACACACACACACACACATAGAGTTACCCCAACTAACTCTAACATGACAAAATACAAATGCACACATAACAAACAGAAGTATATTTTCAAATATGACACTCTCCCTCTCGCTCTCTCTCCCCCTCTCTCTCTCAATCAATAAATCAATTAATTAATCAAATTACCTTATGCACGCTGGCTTCATCAGACAGAAAGTGAGTGAAGGGCAAGAGATGGGCGGCCCAGCGCAAACAGGCCCAGCAGAGGCTGAACCATTCCGACTGCCGTTCTCCCTCCCACTGCGTCTGTCACACACCACCAAACACACTCCCTTCAACACATTACACACCATACCCAAACAGGGACTGAACCATTCCGACTGCCGTTCTCCCTCCCACTGCGTCTGTCACACACCACCACAACACACTCCCTTCAACACATTACACACCATACCCAAACAGAGACTGATCCATTGTGACTGCTGTTCTCCTTCACATATTACACACTACACACAAGCAGAGAGACTGCGCCATTCCAACTCTCTCTGCCTCTGTCACACACCACCACAAAACTTCAACAAATTACGCTTTTTACCCAAGCAGAGACAGAGTCGATCTGACTGTCGTTCTCCCTCCCATTGGTTCTGTCACGCACCATTGTCACCACACATTCCCTACGAAGTTTCTGGTGCGTTTCTAGAAGTTGTCATTTAAAGAGATGTGTGAAAGGTTTTTTGTTTTTTTTAATGACTTGTGAGTTGATTTTAACGTGGTGACAGCCCTGATGTGGCCCTTTGCGGTTGGCTGGGCTATAAGCAACATTATCTTATCTTATCTTATCCCTAAACACATTGCACATTATAAACTAGAAACTATGCCATTCCAACTGCTGTTCTCCCTCCCATTGGTTCTGTCACACACCATCGTCACCACACATTCCCTACAACACAGTACCTGTTATACTCTACTAGAAACTGAGCCATTCCAACTGCTGTTCTCCCTCCCATTGGTTCTGTCACACACCATCGTCACCACACATTCCCTACAGCACCATCTACAACTCGAATCTGAAAAAAAGAAAAAAACCTCTCTTCCCTCATACTTCACATCTTTTTCAGTGTCACCACTCCCTCACCTTTTCATGAGTGTCATATCCCTGCTGCCCGAGGAAGCGTTCACGTTTGCGCAGACAGAGAGAGAGATTGTCACGGGCATGCAGCATCCACAGAATGGAGCACAGGTCACGGAAGCTGATCAAGACTGCATGAATCGACCGGTTACCTTTGACCTTTTCGAACTCTGATGCCTCCTCCAGCTGTTCCAGAAGAATATCTGGGAAATTCTGACACGGACCTTCCATGTTGGTCTGTGGACAGACAGTAATCCTCTTGACCAGTAGTGACCAACACAGAAAATCCTTCACACCTTTTCTGATAAAAGATGCTGAAGAGAATAGATCAAATTAACATATATGTATTCTGTACTTGCGCATGCGTATGTGAATGTGCACAAGCTCATAAGCAGATCTTAAAATGGTTAAAACTACACCATATATACAGGTTGTTTCAAAAGTTCATAGTCTCTGTGTGAAGAGAGATTCATGGGAAATTTTTTGCCGTTATTTTCTCAACAGTCGACCCCTCCTTTCCCCCATGCACCTATCCACACTTCCCTGCACCCCCTTCCCTGCACCCCCTTCCCTGCACCCCCTTCCCTGCACCCCCTTCCCTGCACCCCTTCCCTGCACCCCCTTCTCAGCTCTCCCCAATTAAACACACTTTGTCCTGTAATGCCTGGATCCCTGTTTGAAAAAAAGGTCATATCTTGCATGCTCAGGATCGCCTTGCAGCCGTGACAACATTATTACATACAAAATATCTCTGATCCAAGTCTTTTTTCCATTGGACAGAGGTGGCAGTCAGAGGATGATAACTCCAGGGAGGAGAATTATTAAGGAGTTCAAAGCCACAGTCATGAATCATTGACATGGCAGCAGCTGACTTGAGTGCAGGTGAAACAACAGACCTCTGGTCAGCAGTGGCAAATAGATTACGTTGACCGTTGATGACATCATGGCGATTATGGTGACAGACATGACAGTTTGAGTGTCACCTTCCAACAGGCACATGGAAACATGTGCCAATTTTCATAGCTCTACTTATCTCCTTCTTATACAGACTATGTCCTTTTGAAACAACTCAAACTTATTGGACGTATGTGCATGTATAAGTCAAGCTCACAGACATGTACAAGCATATCTGAATGCTCCAACAAAACAGATATCTGTTGAAACTGAATTTTCTTCTTTTTTTTGTCAATTTTTTTACATTTTCTTTCAGCATAACGAAGTAAACAAGCTATAACTAATCCGACCTTGAACTGCACGGCCTTGGGCTGAGCGGCAGCCAGCTGGTGGAGGTACCATCGCATCGATGGGATGGAGACGTGCGCTGCGTTCATGAAGGCCAGCGTGAGCTGCACCAGCGATGAAGTCTGGCTCCTCAGTGAGGTCTCTTCCTTCATCCCCGCTGACATCCCCCCCTGACAACACAGACACGACCCATGACCCCTTGCCTTGGCGACAATGAAAAAGGCTGTGGGACATCGTGTGTATGAGGCTGTGCGAGTCTGTGTGAGTCTACTTGTGAATGTGTGTGTGTATGAGTGTACAATCACTGGTATCTACATTAGGTCAGTCTCTCACCTTCATGATTCTTGGCATTAACATAGTTCAGTCTGACACCTTTACAATCACTGGCGTCTACATTAGGTCAGTCTCTCACCTTCATGATTCTTGACATTAACATAGTTCAGTCTGACACCTTTACAATCACTGATGTCTACATTAGGTCAGTCTCTCACCTTCATGATTCTTGGCATAAACATAGTTCAGTCTGTCACCTTTACAATCACTGGCGTCTACATTAGGTCAGTCTCTCACCTTCATGATTCTTGGCATTAACATAGTTCAGTCTGTCACCTTTACAATCACTGGCATCCACATTAGGTCAGTCTCTCACCTATACCAGGCATGGGAATTGACTGAAAGGGAAAACTCTGAAATCTAGGGGGGTCCGGGGGCATGCCCCCCCGGAAAATTTTTTTTTTCAAGATCAAAATCTGTGCAATCTGGGCTATCCTGACTTCATTTTTATGGATTTAAGAACGTAAAAAAAAATGAAGTAAATTAGCATTAAAACAACAAACAAAAACAATTTTCACACAAAATGTTTTTATTCAGTTATATGAGTTTATCTCCAGCTGACTACAAAGATCACACAGGCTCAAAAAACAAACAAAACAAACAACAAAAACAAAACAACTATCAACCAACCCAACCAATCCAAACAATCACCAATCAACCAACCAACCAACTGGTCAACCAACCAAACAAGAAACACCCCACACACACAAAAGAAAAGTTAAGCCTGCACACATTCACTTGAAACTGGTTACAGACACTGGCACCAGGCATTACCTCTAGAGCTGAGGCAAGCATCTCTGAAGAGAAAACAGGAAGGTATTTGAAGTTTACTGCTGAGAAGACTGTCACACAAGCAGCTCCCCTGTTTACTGCTGTCACTGAGAAGACTGTCACACAAGCAGCTCCCCTGTTTACTGCTGTCACTGAGAAGAATGTCATACAAGCAGCTCCCCTGTTTACTGCTGTCACTGAGAAGAATGTCATCCAGATGCTTCTTTGAGCGGAGATGGTCAGTCAGTGTTGAAACACCACGACTGGCGTAAGATACGTCTTTGTTGCAGACAATACACCGTGCAGCTCCACTGATATTTATCTTGCGAAAGCGCGTCCCAAGGCGCTCCTTCTTTACTACATCTCCGATTTCCACCTCCACAACTACAAATATCCACTCCCATTTCCATTTATTTGGGCACTTGTCTTCGAACGGATCGCCGAAGTTTACCACACGACCAAGGCACGCCATGTTGAAAACTCGCTTGTTCAAAGTTTGCGCATGCGCAGAAAGTCACGACATTCACAAATTTGGGCTGCCCGCGAGAGTTAATAGCTGCTGTTGCTGGCGATTCGGGTAACTGAGGCAGGCGGTCGCAGCACGCAAACACAGTACGCTCGCGTTCCGCAATAGTCTCGATCGTCCATACCCAAACTTCCGCGAGAACAAGAACAGAGAACGAGATAACGCTTGCGTTAGTATAACTTGGTCTAGGCCAGCCGAGACTAGTACCGGTGCTTTATATATATTTTTTGTACCCCAGATTTTTTTTTTTCGCGGACGCAATTTCGTTTTCGCGGAAAGCAAATTTTACTGCCGCGGAAATCAGCGTTTTCGCTGACAATTCCGATGCCTGTATACACTTGCCAGCATCAGCATCAGCTGAGCCCCTCACCTTTGCTGACAAAGCTGGCTGAGGGCAGTAGAGGGTGGGGCAGGCAGGTAAAATTCAGCGGGCACCAAGGGAGGGAAGCTCTTCACCAAGCCCTTTAGACGGGACAGCAGCAGCGTCAGCAAGCGCGGCGCCACCTCCATGTGACCCATGACCCCCGCCACCAGGATGTCCTCCAGCGTGGCTGACAGCTGCGTCATGTCTGTGCGATCGTCAATCAGCACTCCACCTGGTAGTGGGCATGTGACAACAAAAACATGTGTTCAGTCCTTATCTGTTGATGTTAACCAATATGAGGACAGAAAATCCTACTCTTGTTAAAAAGGAAGTGGCCATAGCATGCATACTAAAAGCAAGTAGGTGTAGAATAAAAGCTCTGTCATCATCGCAATTATGGGGCCATAAGCGCTGGATAGTTTCTTATTAAAATGAGGTTAAAAGAATAAATATATATATAATGTCCCTCTCACCCCTAGCCCCCACCCCCCTCTTTTCCATCTCCCCTCCACCCCTTTCTCCTTTCCCTCCCTCCCCTTCTCTCGCTGAACAATACAAATCTGACAAACAATGTAAACAGCTGCCATTGCCCTGTCACACACAGACCAAAAGACTTACCTATCAAAATATCAACCGACAAAATCACCAAGACAATTATCATCGACAAAAACTTACAGTCAAGAGAGCTTAGAACTGACTCTGCCCATTGTATTGTGCCAAAGGTCAGTTTAGGTTGCATTGTCTCCTTGTTACTCTACAAAGTCTCATTAGAGTCCCATGATGATTAATCAAAGTGTAAATAAATGCTTTAATTATGAAACAGTTCATTTGTTCTTTCAATCCAGCCACATTTCTCAGCCCTTACTTAACAGAATTCTATTGTGAAAGACAAATAAACACAAAAACAATGAACAGTCATCATTCAAAGAGACAAGTGGTTGCAAACAAACAGAATAGATCTGTCCAACAACGAAAAAGAAGCAAATGTACTTTTTTCTTTGTATTTCTCCCCTCTCTCTCTCTGTCTGTCTGTCTGTCTGTCTGTCTCTCTCTCTCTCTCTCTCTCTCTCTCTCTCTCTCTCTCTCTCTCTCTCTCTCTTTTTTCTCCCTCTCTCTTTGACTGAAGGTCACACTTCTGCACTCACTCACAATCAGCTATAGAACAGCTACGTTATATGCAGTCACAATTTAGATCAAAGCACCTCTTGCTACAAATCTGATTCAACAAATACTCAATCTACAAATCTGGGAAATGAAAAAAGTTTATGGACCAATGTGTAAAAAAAAAAAAAAAAGGGTGAATTAATTAAGCAGTTCTAGAATTGATAACGTATTCCTGCACTCAAGACAGAGTTCTGGGAATGCTACAAGAATGCTACAAGAATGCTACAAGAATGCTACAAGTTCTGCAAGGGTAAAAAGAAATGATAAAATTTTCACCTTGATGGGAACTATTCATGATCCGCAACATTATTTGACATGATCTGTTCCAAAAAATGTGATGAGAGCACCAAAACAGCAAAGAAGACCAGCAAAAAAAAACAAAAAAAAACAAAGTCAAATATGGGGACAAACAATGACCATCCACATACACAAGCATTGTTCCTCACCTTGAGGGAGAGAGGCAGAGGGAGCCACCAGCTGAGCCAGTCTGCTGTAAAGAATTTCTTCTGGATGCAAATCATCGGGCAGCATCAGAGGTCGTCGGGGTCTGCACACAAATCACATATTGTCAACAACCCACACTCACACATACAAAAACCTTCCAATCTTCAGTGCTGCCTTCATTACTCATAGCGCAGTTGTGACATGTAGGCCAAGTATCTGCCTAGGCAACCAATTCTCAGTATTAATCCGGCCCACACATTCAAGCCACAGGGGCACTGGAAGCAGTATAATGTGTAGGAGGAAAAGATCCTCTCTCTGTGCACCAGCAGGATCTTGTTAGACAGCCAGTCTTTTTATCTGGTGGTCTCTAAATACTTAAAGGTGAGGAAAATCAGAAACAACACACCCACTTATTGATTCTTTAAATCACAGAGGCATGAAAATGGAACAGACTTGAGACGAAAAGACCAGAGACATAGACGGAGCAAAGTGGAAACCATCATAGAATAAGGAGGTAAGGCAATAAAAGACTTGTAAAAAGACTCAGAGAAGAGCAAAAAAGAGAGAGAGATATTAACAGCAATCCAGCTTAATGTATTGACAGAGAGAGAGAGAGAAAAAAAAAAACAATTCAGAGGAAAGAATGCCAGCCTGGCTTCTCACTTCTGATAAAGATGCGGTGCAATGACACGATGCAGGGAGCAGGCAGTGGCCAGCTGGAAGGCGGTTTTCCAATTACCCATGTGCTGGGCAAACCAGGCCGCCTCACACACCAGCCCCGACAACAGCAGGTACTCCAGTGCCCTCTCCATGGTCCAAATGGATGACAGCTTGTGCTGGCGCACGGCGCTGCTGATCTCCTCATGATATTTGGGCAGGATCCGGTTATCTGTCAAAACACAACTTACCCCTAATGATAACAGCAGCCATGAAAGAAATATATGTCTGGGGTTCTTCTTAGATGGGGCATGTGGTGCATGAATTGTTGAATTGACCTGGATCCCAAACATAGGAAGTACAAACAGAGCTATTAACATTAATTCTATCTGTGTTTGGTGTTTGATGATACTACAGTTATGCTAAGCTGGCACATTTTAGACATATACATTATTCATGTAGCCACTTTTTAACTATTTTCAAATCACCCAGATTATTAGGTACTTTTTACTGACCACATTTTGACACCTTTCCTTTTCTTCTGTGTAGTCAAAAAAACTTAAGATTTTTAACCCTTCAAAAAAGGGCCAAGACATTTGATGAGAATTGTTTGGAATCAGCATGTAAGAAAATGACACCCTTTGTTTCCTAAACCCTCATTGCTAATGAAAAATGCATAATGGAAGGAAAAGGTAACTGTTCCAGTATCTCTTTCCAAACCTGTATATCACGAAACCATTAACATCATTCACATTTGAGCTTTTTATCACTTTACAATGGGAAGGTCACTTATGATCTCAAGATGCTCCAATCAGAATTTGACAACCAAAACGTTTTGCCTTGCAGTTCAAATTTTTTTTTTTAATCAAAGGGAAAAAAAAAGAACATTTCTTTCTTAAAAAAGGGGAAAAAAAGAATTCAGAAAAAAAGACAGGCAAAGAGAAAGCACACAAGTAGAAGTGAAACGCATTCTCCTCCGTTCATTCTTGAGCAAAAAGGAAACAGCCTCACTGATGATGTTGGCCTGAAAGTGTACGGCAGGCAGCGGCTGAGGGTTGTGCGGGGGGAAGATGTAGACGGTCTGGTTGGTGAAGTAGGCGGCCATGAAGCGGGCCAGAGTTTGCACCACCTGACGGATGGACTTGTCCCGAATGCACGGCACCATGTCCGGTTCCTGGAAGGCCTGGGAGAACACAAACGCCCATTTGTTTCTGTAAGCATCTTTTCCACTTCCTAGACAACAAACACTGACCTTTATCTCATAAATCCTTTCAAACAGTTAAAAAGTAAATTTTTCAAGTAAATCATTTCAAAGTGAAATGATTACCTGCGGTCGTAACAACAGCTGTTCTGAAGTAGCTGGAGCAATGATAATGATGCAGTAGGTAGAATTTATGGCGTCAGAAGGGATAACAGCACTTGATGCAACAAAGATCACTATTAAGGGTCAACTTTAAACCACACTCAGTTTGCATCAAACCTTCCAAAAGCTACTGCCGACTGATAACAGAGGTACGTCACAGCAGTTTTCTCTTGTGGAGGCATTCACTCACACCAGCTCTGAGCTTTAGCAATCATTGTTGTCACTTGGTATTGCTAGTTTGGACAGCATATCCTGGATGTGGTTCTCAATGGGGTTCCGCATGGAGACGAGCTGAAAACAGCGGCAATGGAGTGTTGTCACCGGGAGGGCACTGAAGATAAGATAATCAACAACAACAAAAAAGAAAAAGAACAAATAAAGAAAAAGGCACTCTAGTCAGATGTCTTGATACTGCTGCTGCACCAACCTGAGACTTGAGGGTGTCGGTGACAAAGGTCATGAAAGAGGGCTGGAGGGCCGGGGCCTGGTTGAGGGGATGGGTGTCGATGGCCGACTGGACGTTGGCCTGGACCACCAGGCTGTCAATCAGCTCCACAGCGGACAGCAGGTCCATCTTCAGCAGGTGGGTGTACAGCAAGGAGTGCAGAAGCTTGCCTGCATGGGCTTCATTGCCCGTCTCTGCAGCAAAGGCCCACAAGCAGTTGAATTCCTGGCTATGTTCAGTTCAACACAGAAAAATGTACTAAAAAAATAAATCCTGCAAATGTTTCTAGTGTTCGTTGCAACAACTATAGCCAAGCCTGTTATATAATCATGGTGTATGTATATTGCATGTGTCATTATTATGTTGTCATAAGCATCGATAGCTGTCTGCTATAGAGCAGTTTGTTGAGCACAGAATTACCACATTGATACATTTAAGTTTGGTGTACATCTTAGTTACATTTCCAACCATTAATATGAGTGGTCTTTTATATCAACGCTGCGCTGTTCTTGCAAAACATGATCTTAAGCGCTGATTATGATTTGGGTTGTGAAACTTTTCTGTTCGTTCCATGCATCAGAACAGGATTTGAGAATCTTCTTTTTTAAAATGCACTTTCAATTTTATGAGGACCAAAAGTATGTGCCTTTTTGTCTCTTTGTTAGTACCATCATTGTACAGTATTCCATAAGTTTCATACAGTTGCGTATTGTACTGCATTGTGAATTGTATTTTGTTGCACTGCATTGCATTGCTTTGGATTCTTTGTATTGCTTTGTACTGGGTTGGATTGTGTTGCATCAAACATACTGCATTTCATTGGATTGTACTGATTTGTATTGCAGTCTAGCATACTGTATCATATTCTAGTGAACTGAATTGCATTGCATCATGCTTCATCGCATTTCAAAGTGCTATATTGCATTGCAGTGTACTGTTCTGTATACAACATGGCACTGCATTGCATTGAGGTGTTTTTCATTACATTTTCTTGTAATGTATTGTATTACGTTGTATCGTACTGTGTTGTGTTGTGTTGTGTTGTGTTGTGTTGTGTTGTGTTGTGTTGTATTGTCTATTGCACTGCATTGAACTGTGTTGCTTTGCATTGCATTGCATTGTACTATCCTGTATTACCACAATAGATTTTAGTGTGAAATTCACTCTGCTCTCCAAAGGAGGCAAGGTTAGCATGGTAAACATCTTCCAGCTTTAACGCCTATTGGATTATGCAACAGAATTTTGCCAGGGACAGTTCTCTTCTTGCCGTCAATTTTTTTTTTTCCAAGTGCACTAAGTGCTTACTGCTCATGGGACCTTGTTTAAAGTTTCACTGGAAAGACCATTACCCAGACCACCAATTACTCAGGTATACTCAAGAGCAAAGAATGTATTACCTCGAAACCTCTTCAGCTGTTCTCGCCAAGCACTCATTGCCAGTGTGTGCTTCCCGTCCAGACTCAGTTTGTCTCCTGTTGAACAGATCAGCACCGATCAAGGCATGATGCCTAGAGACAATGATAATCCTCGTCACCATCAACACCACCCCGATGATGATAGGGATAATGAGAGTGGTGATGGTTGTAATGATGATGATGATGATAAACAGCAGCAGTGATAACACTAATCCTCGTCACTGTTGTTATCATCATCATCATAAGATGTCAGTGCTTTATATTTTGCGCATGGAATCAAACAAGTAAGGTTATTCAAACCAGCTCTCCCACACCCCTTCTACCCTCTATATCCTCCCCTCTCTTCCATGCTCCACATTCTCCTCTCCCCACAATTCCAGTTCCCCATCCTTCCTCCTACCCCCAACCCCTCCCTCCCTGTTCCTTTCCCACCACTCCTCATCCCCACCACGAGATATGCAATGCAATGAAAAACAAAAACCTGTTGATATGGGCATCGCTGCGGCAGTGTTGGGCACAGACGCATTAACGGCCTGCAGACTCTGCTCGATGAGCGAGAGCAGCTGGCGGGCATGTTGGAAGTTCATTTGGCTCTGTGACCCCTGCTGGTAGCTGACCACTGCCTTGTACAGCGTCTTCCAACTGCCTGCTAGTCTGCACAGCCATACAATGACGTTGTTAAAATGAAAGGAGTGGAAACGGAGGATAATGATGTCTAAAACATACATCAAACCTCTCTTTCTTCTCCCATGTGGAGTCACTAGTACAACACTAATGAACAGGTCACCAAGTTTCTCCAGATGTGTTGTTATGTGCCATGACTTAGGTCTGCACCATGGTCAAGGCCTGTAAGAACTGAATCCAGCATGTGATCTTAACCCATCTTGATGACCGTAGGGGCAGCAAAAAATTAAAGCATGATATCCCTATCGAAACAACAGTACCTTACCATCGAAAACGTACAAAATTCATTTTCAAAAACGACACTCAAAACTGCTAACTCTTCTGTCAACAATAAGTAACTATTTTTGTGCTGCATATCAAAAATGTACAAAACTCATTTTCAAAAACGACACTCAAAACTGCTAACTCTTCTGTCAGAGACGATAAGTAATTATTTTTGTGCTGCTTATTTGCGCCACCAAAATTGAACTCATCCTCAGATAAAAGTTCTCTCTTTTCGACAAATTAACATTATTTGTGGGGGGGTATGTTGAGCTCAAAATTTTTCAAATGAAATCCGCAAATCAGTACTCATAAACAAACAAGAAACTTATCGAAAGAAAGAGATCATAAAAAGTGACACCCAGAAACAGACAGGGAGTGACATCCAGAAACAGACAGGAGCTGACATCCAGAAACAGACAGGAAGTGACAACCAGAAACAGACAGGAAGTGACACCCACAAACAGACAGGAAGTGACACCCAGAAACAGACAGGGGTGGCACCCACAAACAGACAGGAAGTGACACTCAGAAACAGACAGGAGCTGACATCTAGAAACAGACAGGAAGTGACACCCACAAATAGACAGGAAGTGACACCCAGAAACAGACTGGGAGTGACACCCAGAAACAGACAAGGAGTGGCACCCAGAAACAGATAGGAAGTGACACCCAGAAACAGACAGGGAGTGACACCCAGAAACAGACAGGGAGTGGCACCCAGAAACAGACAGGAGCTGACATCCAGAAACAGACAGGAAGTGACACCCACAAACAGACAGGAAGTGACACCCAGAAACAGACAGGAAGTGACACCCACAAACAGACAGGGAGTGGCACCCAGAAACAGACAGGAAGTGACACCCAGAAACAGACAGGGAGTGACACCCAGAAACAGACAGGGAGTGACACCCACAAACAGACAGGAAGTGACACCCAGAAGATAGGATAAGATAATGTTGCTTATAGCCCAGCCGACCGCAAAGGGCCATATCAGGGCTGTCACCACGTTAAAATCAACTCACCAGTCATTAAAAAAAAAAAATAAAAAAATAAAAAAACCTTTCATACATCTCGTTAAATGACATCATCTAGAAACGCACCAGAAACTTTGTTAAAAATCTTTCTGCCGTAAAATCTTAAATCAGATGAAAAATGTTAATCTCTCTCAAAAACTCAAGGATCACATCAGGCGGGACATCCCTGAACAGGATCTTCATGGACTCCGCTGTAAAATGTTTGTGTCTCACATCGTGCAAGTCCCAACACTCTAAAAGAACATGTTTCATTGTGAGTGGCGCATGACATGGAAAGCACCACGGAGCTTCTTCACTCTTTAAAAGGTAAGCATGGGTAAAATACGAATGGCCGGTGTGCAGCCGGCACAGAACCGTTTCCTCTTTACGACCTCCCGACGTGGATGGGAGGAACTCCTGAAGGTTTGGACGGATCTGAAAGAGTTTGTTATTCGTCTGTGTGTTCCAATCCTCCTGCCAGAGGTCTCTCACATAATCGTTAATTTTCGGTTTCACATCTGAGCAGGGAATATAAGTGTTGGACAGTTTCTCTCTTGTGGCGTTCTTGGCTAAACGATCAACCATTTCGTTCCCGCCGATGCCAACATGGCCAGGAACCCAAGCAAGAGTAATGTTGTAACCGTCCGCCTTCAACTTGCTAAAAAGTTCCAAAAAAAGTAAAAGTTCTGGATGCTGAAGGTTGCGGCCAGCTATGGCCTCCAAAGCTGACAGCGAATCCGACAGAACCAGAAAGTCCCTCTTTGAAGAATGTGAGATTATCTTCAAAGCCAGAACCAGAGCAGTAAGTTCAGCAGAATAGACAGAAGCATCTGAATGTATATGTTCCAACAGTATCTGAGAAGGGGCCCCAGGGCAGTAGGCTGCACAGGCCACTCCATCCTCAGACTTGGAACCGTCAGTGAAAACTTTTTGATAGGATGGGAATTTCGAACAGAGCTCAGCATACAATGCCTTGTACGCCAGAGAGCTGGTAGACTCTTTGCGAAAAGCTGCAAGATCGAAACGAATCTCTGGTGTGAAAAAGGTCCACGAAGGTTGATCCGGAAACTTGGAAAAATCGGAAACTACTCCCAGGTCTAGACCTGCATTCCGCACGTGAGGCTGCATACGAAGACCAAACGGCGGAATACATTTAGGGTTGTTTTCAAACTTACTTTGGAATGGAGGGTCAAAGACACAGTCATAGGCAGGATTCTGCAGTTCTGAGAACAGTCGGATATAATAATTTAAAGACAGTTTCAGCCTGCGGTTGGACAACGAAGGTTCGCCCGCCTCTGCGTACAGGCTGTACACAGGGGTGGTGCGGAACGCTCCAAGACAGAGACGAAGCCCTTGATGGTGGATAGGGTCCAAAAGTTTGAGGTAAGAGGGTCTTGCGGAGCCGTAGACAGCACAACCATAGTCCAGTTTGGAACGGACCAGGGCTCTGTAGAGGTGCAGCAAAGTTTTCTTATCAGCGCCCCAGTCGGTGTGCGCTACGACCCGCAGAATATTCAGAGCTTTCTGGCAAGAAGTTTTGAGGTTTTTGATGTGGCTGAGAAAGTTGAGTTTCTGGTCAAAAATGACTCCCAGAAATTTAGCCTCTGTAACAGCTGGAATGGGAGATTTCCCTACTTGAAGTTCAGGCTCTGGGAAAAACTGACGGAAATTATGGAAGTGAATACATTGCGTCTTTGTTGGAGAAAAGGTGAAACCGTTTTCATCCGTGACACCCAGAAACAGACAGGGAGTGACACCCAGAAACAGACAGGAAGTGATACCCAGAAACAGACAGGAAGTGACACCCACAAACAGACAGGAAGTGACACCCACAAACAAACAGGAAGTGACACCCACCTTTTGGCCACCAGCTGAGCAGTGTCGACAGCCAGGTGCTTGCCCTGCCTATCCCCCATGCTTGGATCATGCTCACCTCCCCTCCGTGAAGCTGCCAGTGGCTCAAACACTTCTCCCAGCGCTCTGTGACCACCTTGACCCCTGCACACACACACACAGAGTTTAAAGCTATGTCAACACATTACATATGTACACCTGCCATACATAAACAAAAGTGATTAATCTCCAACGAAAATGCTTGACTGAATGACCATAAAATCATGTGCACATAAACACAGGCAAATGCATGCATGTACATTCACACAGGAATGCATATACACAAATAAATGAATGCACACACACACACACACACACACACACACACACACTCACGCTCACACACACACACACACTCTCACACACACACACACTCACACACACACACATACACACACACACACATACACACACTCGCACACACACACTCGCACACACACGCACACACACACACACACACACGCACACACACACACAGAGCAGTCCAGAAATCATCCAACGCCCACACAAACTCAGTAACCAACAGGTTTCACAATCCTTCTTGTTCAGCGGGAGCAGCAGGACACTCACCCACTGTGCAGTGACTTGGGCAGCCAGACGTACAAGTTGTTCAGCGTTTTCTCCGTGAACTTGAGCAGAGTGAAGCATCCTGACAGTGTCTTCAGGCGAGGATCAGTGGTCTGCAGGGCGCGGCTCTCCAGCACCGTTGCCATGGTGCCATGAGCCAGGTGGAGGATGGAGGGAGCCAGGTGTTGGTGCAGAGCATCAAACTGGGCCAGCTCCAGCAGGTGACGATACAGGCTGATCACCTGTCCAGAAAGGACACCCACACCTTTTTTTTTTTTTTTCAGAAGCATGAAAGTCAAATTTATACTGTTAAGAAAAAAAAACAACCTGGTTTTCCATCATAACGTCAACACTGGTTGCATTGTCAATTGATTTTTTCATGTGCAACTTGAGGGAGAAAAATATGTTTTAGAATTAAGAATGTTTCAATTTGCCAAAGACATTTTCCTCTGCTATGCTGAATTCTCATACAACTTCACTGTTTCGTCACCTGAAACACTCTACAAAAGAACGAGAGCTGAAAACAAAAACACAATTGTCACCGGATGTAAACATTCATCCTGAGCTCTTGTAGCTTGCTAGAGAAGCTAAGTAAGTCTCTCTGGCAGTTGTTTCATGCATGGAAGCAAGAGCCAGACATGCCTTCCCCAAAATCTTTTCATCAAGAACAGATAATGCAAAAATCTGGAACAAATTGAAAATTTCAGAACTGTTGCAAAACACACTGCATTCTTACAACTGTTGCGAAACACACCACATTTTTACATACGTAATGATGTGCTGATGTATAAGTATGCATGTTCAGCACACTCACATCATCACAGCCTCCATGACAAATGGAGAATCACAGAATGTGATTCACATGCAGAGCAAGAAATGTTTTCCCCTATCGGTCCCTGTAAGTATGGTTATTGTTCATGGTATTATCAAAGGTGTGATGACAATGATTTCTTTGTTTGTTTGGTTTTTTTAAAGGAGGCAGTACTCCTGCTTATCCAGTTTATTCATTAGTGTTACACATTCTGATTTGTTTCCTACAGCTATCTAACTGTTCACGCTTTTGCTTACTTTTGGCTCAGTTTGGTCACTTCCACAGCCATTTATGTACTAATGTTCAAGCGCAAGTTTGAGGTACAACTTACGTCTGCCATCAGATTTGTTCAGCAGTTAAAAAAAAAATGCTCCCGTTTCTTTTTGAGATGAGTTTCGTTTTGCTTTAGAAAAAAAAGCAATCTGTAACTGTAACACCAGGAACAGCCATTGATTTTCACTTTTTTTCTACATGAATATGGGTGATCTGGGACAGTGGTAATCACTGCAGGTGAGGTCTTTCTCCAACGTACAGGTAGTTCATTTCACACCATTCTCACCTGATACAGACTAGCCGTCTGGACAGCCTGAGAAGGCTGGCACTGTTGCTGACGCTCCAAGGCATCAGACACAGGGGGGCAGTCGAGGATGACGGAGAAGAGTTTCAGGAGGTTATCCACCAGACGTTTGACCACGCCATCCAGGTTGGCAGTCCAGGGCTCGGTAGTTGTGGCTGCCACTTTCCACACTGTCAACATGGCGCGCTTGGCTGACACCACGCTCTTCATGATGCCTGCAACCGCCACACACAGGCATCGCTGAGTTTTGAGGAGACAGAGATGCATGTCATCAGACAGGGGTGAAGGGCTGGGGCAAAAGGAGAGGAGAGTTGGAGGTACACACAGACACCACTGAGTTTTGAGGAGACAGAGATGCATGTCATCAGACAGGGGTGAAGGGTTGGGGCAAAAGGAGAGGAGAGTTGGAGGTACACACAGACATCACTGAGTTTTGAGGAGACAGATATGCGTGTCATCAGACAGGGGTGAAGGCTGGGGCAAAAGGAAAGGAGAGTTGGAGGTTGTTTGTTTTTCTTTATGATTTTGTTTTATCAGTCTCAGAAAGCAAATTATGGAAAACAATTAAAACGATGACAAAACCATGCCCATAAACTCATTCCAGGATGGGATCACATGCATACGTGCATATACATACACACACACACACACACACACACACTCCCCCCTCCACACACACACACACACACACACATCCCCCCATACACACACACACACACTCTCTCTCATATAGATTCACACACCAATGGTAAGTCAATGGCTTACCATCCTCCCCCTCTCTGAGCTCAGAGGAGTCAAGCACAGTCTGCAGGAGGTCGGGTTCTCCAAACACAATTTTCCCAGAGCTGAGGTTGTTGACAACTCCCAACCTGGTCAGGGTGTCTGCCTCAGGGCCCAGGACCATGCTGACTTCACTGTCTACCGTGTCATTGAGGCCACCTCCCATGTCCTCAAAAGAGAAGTGCTTCTTGTCATGTGCCTGTGTCTTGGGGCGTCGGGGGGAGATCTGACCCTGTCCTCCCCACCAGGGAGGTTGTAGGCATTGGCCACCGTTAGGTCGAGGTTCTGCGAGTGTCCCACCTGTGTGAAAAAAAGGATGAAGAAGATATCAGAATAAGGCTAAAACACTACACACACACACACACACACACACACACACACACACACACACCACACACACACACACCCACCACACACTCACACACACACACAACACACACACACACACACACACACACACACACACACACACACTCACACACACACACACACACACACACACACACACACACACACAAACACACACACAGAAAGGAAGAAATGGAGAAAGAAACAAAGGGGGGAGGGGTGAAGGAGAAGAAACCAGCAAAAAAAAAAAAGAAAGAAAGAAAAACTGAAAGGGAGGAAAAGAAAAGGGGGTGAAAGAAGGAAGGAAGGAAGAAAACAAGAATGTAAGGAAGACAGGAAACATGACACAGCAGAAGGAATGAACAAAAGAGACACAGCAGACACAGAGAACAATGTTGAGAAGAAGAAAGAAAGAGAGGAAAAAACAGAAGGAAGGAAAAGAGCGAGCCAAGAAGCAAAAAGAAAAAAGACAGAAAGACCGGGTGAGAGGAAGAATAATATGTCACAAAGCAGGCACAAAGAGATGGAGCAAAACACTTCCTGCGACAAAAACAGTCACACCAGACAGATGCTGCTAATGTGCGATCTAGCACTAAACTGAGTATGTAAAGATTTCATATACACAGATCTAGCTTATTGTCATAAACATACATGTCATATACTACACTGTTAGGGATTGTCGTGAGAGCGCTGATCTTATCTGGGAGTCAGACCAAATATGGGGAGTTTGTATTATACTCCCTGTTTGGCTAGTATACTTACCATGTCAGACAATAGCATTCACGGCAGTTAGTCTGCTCTGCCAGGCCGAAGTTTTTGTGTGGCTAATGCAGTGATAAGACAGTCACGTGGTGCCCAACCCACTTCCGCCGTAGGGAGAAGCCAGTGTAAGTCTCCCATACGTCATTCATCGAGGCCTACGCGCAAGGTAACCCCAGAACCTTGGCGCTAGCGGGGAAGGTAGGGCGGGCATTAGAGTCTGACATGGTAAGTATACTAGCCAAACAGGGAGTATAATACAAACTCCCCATTTTGGCGTCATATACTGTACCATGTCAGACAATAGCAGAATTCATAGTAAAAGGAGGAGGGCGAGTGCCCTAGTGGTTCCTGGGGTTACCCGATATGGATGCATTAGCCGCCACAAAGGATATCCCATTAGAACCATCAGCCCTGGTCATGCGGATGTCCCTCAGATAAAATTTTATGAAGGGATTCTCCGAACGCCAGAAGGCTGCCTCCAGGAGGTGGCGCATGGGAACAGAGTGCTGGAATGCTGCCGAAGTGGCCACGCTCTGACCTCATGGGCCCGGGGGAAGAGACGGGGAGATCCTCGGATGCCTGGGAATAGGCAGTTCTGACCGTCTTGGAGAGCCACCTAGAGACAGTGCCAGCTGAGATGTCTTTCGTGTTACTGGGGTTGATGGAAATGAGAAGACGTCTTTGTGAAACGCGCCTGGGCGCGAGCGTTCCCAGTAGTGTGTTAGACATCGAGAAGGGCAAAGGGCTATGTCCGAAGAGGTGTCGCCCCCTAGTGTATCCGCCAGCGGGCGGATGATGAGGTAAGGGGAGGGACTGCCGGGTTCCTGGTTCTTGGCTAGGAACTCGGGAAGGAACTTAAGAGAGACGGAGCCGTCTCTGTGGAAGGCAATGTCTCTGGGGTCCCCGCTAAGGGCATGGATCTCGCCTCGCCGTCTCGCGGAAGCGAGGGCGAGGAGGAAGGTAGTCTTCATGGACAGAAGGTCGAAAGGAATGGAGGACAAAGGCTCAAAGGGGGGTTTATTGAGGACGTCAAGAACAGTGAAGAGGTCCCAAAGGGGAACACGTCTAGGGATTGGGCCTCACGAAGAGAAGCCCCTCTGGAGATCTCTCTGAGAAGGAAATCATTCTCAAAGGAAGTCGGCCATTTGGAGGATGGTCGTGCAGATGGCCGACCTGTAGCCCCTGATGGAGCTAGCAGAGAGGTTAAGTTGGGACAGGAAATTTCCTATTTGGATGTTGGTGGGGCGAATGTGAGGGACAGAATTGGCTTTGCACCATGAGACCCATTTCCTCCATCTGCAGTCATAAAGGGACTCCGTGCTAGCTCTGCGAGAGGACATGGCTAGGTCTCGGAGTTCCTGAGAGGCCCCGGCGATGGAGAGGGTATTGAGGACGGAACGGGACCTGTCCGTTCGAGAGGGGGATTTGGATGTTCGCAGCCGGGCTGACACAGAAGCCAGGCGTGGAGGTGAAGAACCTGGGGATTGGCGTGAGGGAGGCCGAACGGGGTTGCCTGAGCATGTCCCACCTGGTGTTCAACTGGAGAGGGGGTTCGTGAGTGAGGGACTTGAGGTCCGGGAACCAGGACTGAGTGGGCCACCATGGGGCTATGAGAATGAGCCTGGTCTCTCGAGTCTCGCCTTCCTGATCACCTTGTGGAGGATCGGGAAGGGAGGGAAGGCGTAAGCTATGAGGCCGGACCAAGGAAGGGACAGGGCGTCGATGGCGTAAGCCTGGGGGTCCGGGACCGGGGACACATACACTGGCAGACGATGGTTGAACCGTGTGGCAAAGAGGTCGATCATTGGTGTGAACCAATGTTCCCACACGGTTGAAAGGGTAAGCCGGCTGAGGGTCCATTCCGTGTGGAGGACAGACTTGGATCGGCTGAGAGAGTCTGCCAGGATGTTGTGAGTCCCTGCTATGTGTCTCGCGCGAAGGGTGACCCCCTGCGTGTGACACCAGCGGAGGAGGGCCTCTGTACGGAGGGAGAGGCCGATGGAGTGTGCCCCCCCCCCCTTGTTGATGTAACAAGCTACCGAAGTGTTGTCCGTGAAAAGGAGAACAAATCGGTGGGCGACTATGGACTGGAACTGGAGGAGGGCGAGTCTGACCGCCTCCAGTTCCAAGATGTTGATGTGAAGACGAGCAGTCAGAGGATCCCAAACCCCCGAGGCGTGACTGCTCTCCAGATGGGCCCCCCAGCCCGAGTTGGAGGCGTCTGTGAAAAGTTCCAGGGCCTGGGATGGGAGGGAGATGGGAACTCGGGGGCCAGGGTGGATGGGCTGAGCCACTCCTCCGTGGCCCAAACGAACCAAGGCCCTAGGGGGACGGGCTGGTTCCAGCTGTCGTTGGTCTGGGACCAACGACGGCGGAACTCCCTCTGAAGCTGTCGCTTTGGAACTCTGCCTAGGGGAATGAGAGGAGACAGGGACTCCATCATCCCTAGGAGGGAGGGAAAGTGTCCTTGCCGAAGTGAGGGGAGAGAGGCGAAGGTGGGAAATGAGATCCACTAGGCGAGCGGGACCTCTCCGGGGTCGGGGAGACTACCATGGAGGTGGTGTCGAAGCTCATGCCCAGGAAGGTGAATTGCTGACTGGGCGAGAGCTCGCATTTTGCGGGGTTGGTGACGAACCCCAGAGAGGAGCAAAGCTGAAGTAGCTTTGAGGTGTGGGATTGGGCTAGGGCCTGAGAGGGGGCCAGGACGAGCAGTCGTCGAGGTAGACAAGGAGGCGAATGTCCTCCTGTCTGGCAAGGGAGGCCATCTCCTTGACTACCTTCGTGAAGAGGAAGGGAGCCAGGGAGAGTCCGAATGGGAGGGCCTTGAATTGAAACATCCCGGCCCCGCCAGACGAAACGAAGGTATCGTCTGTGGGACGGTGGATGAGGATCTGGAAGTAAGCATCTTTGAGATCTATCGAGGTGGCCCAGTCCAGATGGTGGATGGAGTCCCTGATCTGGGCCGGGGTCTCCATCTTGAATCTGGTTGTCCTGAGGAATCTGTTGAGAGGGGAAAGGTCGAGGATGGGCCTCCAGCCGCCCGAGGCCTTTGGGACTACAAGAGGCGAGAGTAAAACCCGGGGTTGGGGTGTGGTACCTCGGTGATGGCGCCCTTGCGGAGAAGCTCCTCGATTTCCAGGCGAAGGGCCTCCGCCTGGGCGGGAGGTGGGTCGCCGGTGGAAGGAGGAGGGGAGGACAGGAGGGGAGGGCGTTCGTGTGCCCAGGGTAGACGGAACCCATCCTGCAGAACAGAAACCACCCAGGGGTTGAGACCCATGCGCCGCCACTGGTGGGCGTGCCGGGACAGACTGCCTGCCAGGGGGGCAGAGGGGCTGAGGTGTGTCTGGAAGACTGACATGTCCCGCCCCTCGGAAGGTGGGTCCGCTAGTCACCTCCGGGCCGGGCCTGTTGGCCGAACCGAAAATTCTGTTGGGGTTTTTTCGGTTTGGGCGTAGGGGGTTTGGCGGCCTCGAGGGAACGCTGCTTGGGGTAGGGCTGGGGTCTGGCTGTGGGTAGGGCCTGACGAAAGAATGGTCTAGAAGGGCGGTGCTGACGAGGGTTTGTGGTCGCAAAAGAAGCGGCCTGTTTGCGCTCCTCGACGGCATGGGAAATGACCGCAGAGGAATAGTCGCCGAAAAGCGACTGCTCCTGACCCGGAATGCAGCGTAAGGCCGCCTTGAGCGCTGGGGAGAGATGGGCCTGTGATAGCAGGGCGTCTCTCACTGCCAGAAGGCAGTTAAAGTGACTCCTGGCTGCGCTGTCCGCCGCAGCCCCAAGGTGGTGCGCTATCTTGTTGACAAGAAAACGCATAAGGGGGTCATCAAACAGGCTGGGGCCTGCCTCAGTGTCGCCCGGGTCTGAAGACGCTGAGACAATGCCTCCCTCATTTGGCCAGAGTTCCTCCGCTCGCTGTAGGAACATGTCAATGAAGGCATGCCCCGCGGTGGTGTGCAGAATGCCAGCTCTGGCGATTCTGTCCCACTCTGTCAGGGTTTTGATAGAAAGAGAGGTGGATGTGGGAGGGGGGCGGTTAGGAGTGAGCCTGAGGTCAGCCGGGGGAAATGGCAATCTCCCTGTGGCCGGATTGGCAGAAAAGAGAGAAAAGACATGAGGGGCCTGACGCGGGTCCTTGAGGAATACTCCTATTGGGGCCGCGTTGGGGCTGATAAGAAGTCAGTCCCCGGTGGGGGAACGGCATGTGTACCCCTGGCGAGGGAGGCCGATCTGCCCAACAAAGGAGTGATGGTCTGGGGGGCGGCTATCCTTGACCGTGATCGCTGGGTAGGGGGTGACCCAGTGAAACGGGAAAGGGCGAAGATGTTGTTAGAGGGAGGGGATTCCTAACAACAAGATCAGGGCGCCAGCTCTCCAAAATGGAAAGGTCCCCAGACTGGGGGAGGAATTCCTCAAGCCCCTCCTCCAATTGTGGGTCAGTCTGATCGTGAAGGGGAAGTTCAGGTCCACCTTCGGAAGGCCATGTCAGGGGTGCGTGGGAGTCGTGAACTCGTTGGGAAGAGGGTGAAAACGAGGACGACTCCCCGGTGGTTCCGTAATCGGCGTGAAAACTAGGGACTGCCGATCGGACAGCGCCCGAGAGGAATGGGGGCCCCAGGTCGATCCAGCTCTGGGGGCCGGATGCCACATGAGGCCAAAGATGGAGTCGGGGGAAGAGTCCGAGCTAAGCCACTGATTCCTCTCGGGGGAATAGAACCACCGGTCCCCGGGGAGAAAAGGAGGGCTGTGGAGGCCCAGAGGCAGAGTCTCCTCGGGGACCCGGGTAACCTTGCGCACCCCGGGAGAGCACTGCCTCCTGCATCTCCCGGGTGGGGTCCGCACCGGCCCCTTGCGTGGCAGAGGGGTCGGGGAGTGTTACGATCGCCGAGCCTCCTGGCCGTGTGGTAGCGGACGGGGATGGCTGAGACGACGCGTAAAACTCAAGGGACGAGGGGTTTACCCCTGGTCCCGCTGGTCGATCCTCCCTCCTGAGGAACGGGACCGCGGACGTTGCCCAATAGGGGAGCGGAAGAAGTCGGCTCCCCAACGTCCTGTACCCCTAGGGGAGATTGAGACGATCGATCGGGGCGGTTCGACCGTCGGGGGTGAGGTCGCAGATCCGAGCTACTCGATGCCTGCGTACCTGACCCGGGATTGTGGTCAGTGGGGGGGTTCCACCGAAGACTGGCCACATTCCCTCCACCGGAGTGTTGACGCTCCTCGTGTCCGGGTCGTGGCTGAACCCGGACCCGGTTGGGGAGAGCGTCCTGAGACTGTGTGACGTTAGTGGAGGTGCTAGCGTCACAAGTCTCAATAGATCGGGTGACGTGCGGTGATTCCGTCCGCGAGTCGCCACCCGTGCCGGTCCGGGTATCGGCAAGGGTCCCCTGGGGCCGATGATCGCCGGACGCGGCATGATGGGAGAGGGTCTCCTTACGCGGTCGAAGTCGAACAGGCGAACCAGTCAGGGAACGTGAAGATTTAGAACGGGAAGGTCCTTTCATGGGAGCCTTGCCCTTGGAGGATTTGGGCTTAGGGAAGGAAGCAAATGAAAAACAGTCGGCAATGACTGCCGATTGTTCATCCGACTGGGACTGACTGTTGACTTCGATCGCGACGATCGTGTATCCGCCGGTCGGGTAGAGGGGGAATCGGAATGATGGTCGCGCGTCCCCCTGCACGGAACCCTCCTCTACATCCGACGTACGCTCATCGTGTGCGTGAGCGGTTTGTCCCGTGAATCGACACACGACCCCTCCGGGGTAGAGAGCGACTGCCGAAGAGTGGAGCGCCTCGAGCCGTTAGTGTCCTTCACCATGTTGGGCACTGGTGGTGGGGAACAAACACGGAACGCACGATCGCAAAGGGGAGACAAAGAGGTGGATTGAGGGATAGAAAGGGCTCAACCAACGTCGTGGAGACACTGAATTGTATTAAATGCAACGAGAAGTCAGTGAGAGATCGAGGCAGGTCGATCGTAAGTGACGCGGTTTTGGCCGGTCGAAAACAAAATGCGCGAACGACCGGCGAAGAAATGGAATCCGAGTGGACTACGTGAAAGTTAGGCGAATCGGGAGTCCAAATGGAAGAGAAGGGACCGAGATTCGTTAAACAAGGGGCAGTAAAAGCCAAAACTGGGGAGAAAGGGCGAAACCGGCGATGGAGTTCCGACTTTCGAAGATCGAAAGCGCCGAATGCAAAGTCGCAAGTGCCAAGACAAAGGCACAAGGCGAGGATGGCGTGGTTAAACAAATGAATAAAGCACACCAAACCAAAAGCCCCACCGGTTCAAGAATGAAAGGGTGAAGCGCGCAAGCCACAACAAATCAGCAAAGAAGCAAACACAGGCTATCTAAACACAACGGCAAAGAGAAGGCGGAGACAGAGCACAAGACTTATCTTGCTTGGACGGGAGGCCGAGAGAGAATGACGTATGGGAGACTTACACTGGCTTCTCCCTACGGCGGAAGTGGGTTGGGCACCACGTGACTGTCTTATCACTGCATTAGCCACACAAAAACTTCGGCCTGGCAGAGCAGACTAACTGCCGTGAATGCTATTGTCTGACATGGTACAGTATATGACGCCAAACATAGAGTTGTGCATTGGCCTGCCTTAGAAGGCACACTTGCAAACTGATTGACGAATACTAAGTTGTTGCCAGATTAATCTTTAGTTGTACTGAACACACACACACACACACACACACACACACACACACACACACTCACACACACACACACACACACACACACACACACACACACACACACGTATATACACACGCACATGCACACACACATGCATACACACATTCATGCATACATGCACGTGCATACATTCAAATGCATCTCACATGCATCCAACTCCCATCCACACGCAGACAACACCGCTCCCCGCGTATCAATACGCATCAGTTGAGTCCCCTCACAGACGACAAAGCTTCATTCTCACGCCGCTTTCACTCACCTCTTTCAAATGCTTTGAGGACTCCAAGACGACAGTGCGCATGAAGGCGAAGGTATTGAGATCCCTAGGCAGTTGGAGGAAGGTGACCAAGAAGCCGTCAGAGAAGACGAGAATGGGCAGAGTGGGATGGGAAGACACTGAAAACCTCTGCTGTAAAGGTTCACC
Source organism: Conus ventricosus (assembly GCA_018398815.1). NCBI lineage: Eukaryota > Metazoa > Mollusca > Gastropoda > Neogastropoda > Conidae > Conus > Conus ventricosus. The sequence goes on along the minus strand of CM031606.1, from coordinate 59,552,415 downwards.
ATCTTCTGCGGAAGAGACCTCAAATTCTCTGTCTTGCATTATCTGTCTGCCTTCCTCGCTCCTGTGAGAGACACAAGGCATTTGTCTTTCTGTTACGGTCAGGGTAAAGAAATTGAAAGGACTTTAAGAGACAAACTGAAGAGGCAGTCAGACACAATAAGTCATCTTCACCATCAGAGAATTTGTCATCTAAATATCAAGCTCACACTTTCTATGTTATACAATTATGTGTCGTAGAAATATTCAGCGCTGGTCATTTCATGCACATATTTGAAATTGCTCCCTTTTGTTAGAGCCCCCCCCCCCCATCTCTCTCTCTCTCTCTCTCACACACACACAAATCATCTTTTCCTTCATCCCTCATGTCAAATGAAGACACATGGTTTACAGCTGAAAGCAAGGTAAAAACATCACTTTAAAATTAAAAACGCCGAGACTAAAATTCAAAAGCAAGCGGGTCATCACCTCAAAGACTGACCTGATCACCAGTGACGTCTTTCGATCCAACCTGCATTTTTACACTCTGAAAATAAGCAACGAATTGGAGACGATTCAGTTAACTTAACTCACTGCACAGATATGAGTGGGTGGAGAGGCAGGAAGTAGGCCGGCCCCATGTCCATGGAGCATCCATGCGTGGCGATGGCCACAGGCTCCCCCAGGCGTGACAGCAGGGCAGAGGAGCCGTTGGACAGCATGCAGGCCAGAAGCAGGTTGTCGCACAGCCAGGCCATGTCATTCACCCAGTAGTTTCTGCAGACGAGGAAGTGGAATGATTCAATTCAGCCTGTCACGAAACCCACTGCAAAGGCTTTCTTTAAAGACCTGGCATTTCACTGGAACTGGACTTCCCACTAAATCAACACTGTCTCCCCCTTAAACTTTTGTTTTTTCCTTGAACATTTTTGTTTTTGCTGGATCTAGGCTCACTAATTCAGCCTCTGTGTGTGTGTGTGTGTGTGTGTGTGTGTGTGTGTGTGTGTGTGTGTGTGTGTGTGTGTGTGTGTGCATTTCCTCTGCGTGTGTGTGTGTGTGTGTGTGTGTGTGTGTGTGTGTGTGTGTGTGTGTGTGTGTGTGTGTGTGTGTGTGTGTGAACATGTGCATTTCTCTGTGTGTGTGTGTGTGTGTGTGTGTGTGTGTGTGTGTGTGTGTGTGCGCGTGTGCATGTGCATGTGTGCATGCATGTGCGTGTCTGTGTCTATGTGTCTGTGTGTGTAATGTGAGTGTGCATGTGTGAACATGCATGAGTTCTTGTGTGTGTGTGTGTGTGTGTGTGTGTGTGTGTGTGTGTGTGTGTGTGTGTGTGGTGCGTGCGTGCGTGCGTGCGTGCGTGCGTGCGTGCGTGCGTGCGTGCGTGCGTGCGTGCGTGCGTGCATGCATGCGTGAGTGAGTGCATGCGTGTGTGAGTGCATGCGTGTGTGCGTGCGTGCGTGCATGCGTGCGTATGTGCATGTGAAAACTCATGCGTGTGAGCAAAAATACGTATGTGTATGTGCATGTCTGTGTGTGTTCATGTTTGCTCAAGTAGTATATGTGCATATGTGTACATATGTGCATGCATATGTGTGTGTGTGTGTGTGTGTGTATGTGTGTGTTCATGTACATTACAACACTATTTCTTGAAACAGGGATGCTACTATTTTTCCAGCGTTAGTTTCAAACCTGTTTCCTGAGAGAACCTACTTTCCCCTCTTGGTCTCGGGTTCCGTATGCCACAGCCTCTCATGGACGACAGCAACAGCATGTCGGTGACCGGTGACACAAACAGCATGCTGGTGTCTGCTGGTGACTTCTGATTCACCGCCACAGCCAGGATGCTACCATCAGGGGAATAACGCGGGACATAAGCACCTTTGATGTTGATGGCCTCGCAACCTGACGAGATGTTGCTCAAAGGGTACTGCAAACATTTCCACTGGTACTGAATGCTGGGATACCTGACAGGGCAAAAAGGAAGAGAACCCATAAATATAGAAACAAGTCAGGACAAACACTGACAAGCTGATGGAGAATTAGTTTGTTGTTTGGGGCTACTGGACATACAGAACATATAAAGCTAGTTGTCAGAATAACTCCAGCTTTGACAAACCAGAGGATAAACACACACAAGCATGAAAGGACTATCATTGCTATCAATACAAGCTCTCTCAATTTCAGATAACTCCACACACTATTGTCCATCCTCATACTGACTCCTAGTGCGCTTGGATATCTCTCAGATAATATTTAAGCCTCAATCACAGTGGCAGTTCAGAATGGGATTCCAGCAAGGGTGGGCTTTGATCCAAGCAGGAAAGAACTGCCCGACACTATTACTCAAAAGGAGAACTTCACATGCAAAATTACCAGCATATATCAGTGTGTGTCTTCAGCTACCAAGAGGAAAAAAACAAGTCATCAGCAGTTCAGCATGCTGTAATGACAAAGAAAAATCAAATTCCTGTTCTTCTTGCAATGATTCGAAAACAAAGGCGTGTCCATCTCAAACACTTTGATCTTCAATCTCTTCATGTTACATATTCAAACCTCCAAACCCAGATTATCCATAAATCATCAAATTGAAATTCTGAGACACATGGCATAGCATGGGCCACCAGCAGTCATGGATATTCTGGACTGTTCAAGAATAATGACACAGACACATGGCATAGCATGGGCCAGCAGCAGTCATGGATATTCTGGACTGTTCAAGAATAATGACACAGACACATGGCATAGCATGGGCCACCAGCAGTCATGGATATTCTGGACTGTTCAAGAATAATGACACAGACACATGGCATAGCATGGGCCACCAGCAGTCATGGATATTCTGGACTGTTCAAGAATAATGAGACAGACACATGGCATAGCATGGGCCACCAGCAGTCATGGATATTCTGGACTGTTCAAGAATGACACAGACACATGGCATAGCATGGGCCAGCAGCAGTCATGGATATTCTGGACTGTTCAAGAATAATGACACAGACACATGGCATAGCATGGGCCACCAGCAGTCATGGATATTCTGGACTGTTCAAGAATAATGACACAGACACATGGCATAGCATGGGCCACCAGCAGTCATGGATATTCTGGACTGTTCAAGAATAATGACAAAGCACTGGCAGTCAAAATGCATGGAACTTTGTCGAAGGATCAGGAACCATAATGTGTTAGAGCCATTCAAAATACACCCCTCACCCAAGAAACAATTTCTGGAAGCCACTTGTACTTTCATCCCTAATCTGGTGTTCCATAGAGATTTCAGAAATTATTGTGCAATTTGAGCATACATCATTTGATAAACAATCATCATGTGAAACTTAACATATGCAAAGCGAAACCTAAGGAGTGTCGATCTGAGTCAACCGATGATGATAAAAAGTGAAGCTGATCTGTTTGTAACACATACAAAGGGTCTAAACTTTCCTACAACATATGCCGACAGGAAGAATACAGTAGCTTTCTTGCTTAATTCTCTTTATATGCTTTTGGATAAATGACATTCAACTGTAAAGATGAAATACTTGGTATGAATTTCTCCTAAACATCTAAGGTGCTAAAACAGACAGAAAGCATTTATTACCAAGCACTGGCACAGAATGTAATCCTTACACATGTGGAAATGACCTACGTTTTATCAGCAGCAGGGTCAGGTGGATGGAATCGTATGAGGATTGAACAAATGTTCATGTTGGCTCCTCTGTTGAATACCATGGACACATCACAGCAATCACCCAGCAGCTGTTACAGAGAAAATAAAGAAGTTGATCACCAGCCACATGAAAGTGAAAGCATAGAGGGTTAAACAGTGTTACAGACTGGTCTCTGTTCTATGGCCAAGCTTTATAATACAATCCATATGACTTAATCTATGATATTATCGCAATCCACACTTCTGTTTTTGAGCAGGGTCCAGTTCTTCCAGCTTTGAGATTTCAATTAGAGTTGCTAGATGAGCAGCCACTTTAAATATTTAAAAGACTAAAGTCACAATTTTTTTCATTTAAAAATCAACCCCCCCCAAAAAAAACAAAAAAAAACAAACTGAGATTATCTTTAGCATTATGTTGACGTATTGTATATTACACAAAGATATTAAATCTGTGTAGAAGTGCATCACATTATACTTTTAACAGCTTCAATCAAACAAGTGCAATAATTTTTTTGCTCCTTTGTAAAACACAGGTACACAACTTGGAGCTCATGCTGTGTTTCCTCTCATTTTCCTCTGAGGTACATATAACCAATAGAAAAAAAATCTTTTTTACTTATTTCCTATAAATACCAGAACATTTAACAAATAACATAATGCACAATTCAAATCCAGTTTTGACATACCTGACCATTTTCTGATGTCCTTTTTAGATAAAAGAATTAAACAAGGCACAACACTCTTACTTACAGAACTGTTGGTAAACATGGCATGGAGACAGAACTCCTGGCAGTCAAATCCAGGAAGGTTAATGCCTTCAGGGGCCACAACCTTGGACCAGCGCCCCACCACGATGTCCCCTTTGCCCTCAAGGTAAGTGTGGCTCGTGTCACGCTGCCATAGACATAGGTGGGTGTGCTGGGCAGCCACTAACAGCTTGTTGCAGTCATCGCTTGCAAACACCTGACACTGACCTGCGTGGAGATAAAATTAATGTTTCAAGTGGTCGTCAATGTCATGTCATAAACATCAACAAAC
>CM031606.1:59505237-59542737 GCA_018398815.1 Conus ventricosus | reverse complement strand
TGTCTTTATCTTCCATCCATCCAGCTGTGCTGAACTGTCCTCAATCAACCAATGAGATGATGATCATCTAATCCTAAACAGAGAAAGCAGAGATATCACTAAAATCACTCCAAAAAGGGAAGTCAGCTAGAATATATCTGCAGAGCTAATGCCGGCTGGGAGAGAAGTTATCAAGGTCATGAAAGTTTTCGGTAACAAGATCTGGCAGAAAGGAGAATAGCTGGCACCATGGACCAAGTCTCTGGTCGTCACACGCCCCATGAATTGAAAGGTAACCTTCTCATGGATCATAATTACCACACAATTAGTGTCATCAACCACTCCAGTAAAGTAATTCCTCAACAGATTCAAACCACAAATAGAAAAGGTTCTTGCTGAAAAACAAGCAGGTTTCTGAGCTAGCAGAAGCACAACTGGACAAATCCTTTGAATCCTTTGTGAGAAACACTATCTGACTATGCCAACACAATACATACCATGTTTTCAAACATAAAGACAGCATTTAACAGGACCCAAGATGTAGCCTTACAGGCAACATGAGGAAGTTCAGCTATATAGGAACCAGCACAGTCCTCTACAATGGCAGCCTGGGTAAATGGTTCTGCACAACCTTTAGTGTCAGACAGGGCTATCTACTCTCCACCCCACTCCAGCACCCCCCCCCACCCCCACCCCCACCCTCCTCCTCCTTCAACATATTTCTGGAAAGACTCATGCCTGATGCACCAGAAGACTATCTTGGGGCTCTGATCATGGAGGCAGGGCCATCACTAACCTATGCTTTGCCAAAGATATCATTGGCTTGGCTGAACAAGCAGAACTTGCCCACCTAGTAAGGTGCATGAACAAAAACATCTGCAGCACGCAAAAACATGCAAACAAACAAACTGATGACAAACAACACCAAAGACATCTAAAGAGACATCCACAGTTGGTTCATGAACCTGAAACAGTAACTAAGCATTTTTACATATATCTGGGAGCAGTTTGTGACAAAGGGTCCAAACCAAAAGTCCCTCTAAAACATCTCGAGCATTAACAGCACTCTCAAAACTAAAGACCATCGGAACAACACATAGAGTGCTCAGTTCAAAGTGAGAATGATCAAACTCTGTAGCTGTGAAATGTGGACTCTGACAGCAGATCTACAAAGAAGAATCCAGGTAATGGGAAATGAAATGTTACTAAAAAAAAAAAATTAAATAAAAAAAAGACATGCATCTCTTACACAGATCATGTCATTAATGAAAAAGTGCACTACAGAACTGAGGTGGCCATACAGATATATAGAGGCCTCTTTGAAGACCCGCTGACAACAGGCAAGAAATGACAACTGAATTGGTATAGTCACATTATTATGACTCACAACTTTCCGTCATTAAACCTTGCAACAACCATCTTGCAGGGCACTGTACTAAGAAAGACAAGAAAGGCAGACAGAGAAAGAACTGTGATAATAACATCCAGGAAATGAGGAAGAGAGTGCCTAGCCTTTGGTTATTCCTAAACAGCACCTGAGAACAGATGAGGATGGTGATCAACTGATGCTTTTCAAATAAACTAACTTTGGACATGCATGGAAGAGGAAACTGAAACAGAGGTCACCATCACAGCAGGGCATAAAGGAACATTTTTCTCCACTTTCTTTAAAGAAAAATGACCAGTGAGAACGAGGACGAAGATGATGTTATAGTAGTTCCATAGTCATGGACTAGAATGCTTTGATTCCTTTCACATATATTTACAAATATATTGAAAGCAAATAACATCTTAGCTTTCTTATACAGGAATATCAATGACTGCCCCCAAAAGGTTAAAGACGACTGCTACAAAATACTGGTTAGACCAGTACTGGAATATGGTTGCTCAGTTTGGGATCCTTACCATCTAAAGGACATTGATAACCTCGAAAAGATTCAGAAGAGAGCACCACGGTTCGTAACAGGGAACCACATCAGAGAAAAGGGAATACTAGGAAGAACATGAGGAAATTAGAATGGAAACCCTTAGAAGAGAGAAGAGCTTTTATCAAACTTAATATCTTCTTCAAAGGCAGAGCTAAAGTAATTGATATTCCAATGGAACAACTAGTATTGAATAAAAGTAGCACCAGGAGTGGCGGTCATGTTATACAGTGTGGCCATACAGATATATGGGCAGAGGCCTCTTTGAAGACCCGCTGACAACAGGCAAGAAATGACAACTGAATTGGAAGAGTCACCCAGAGATCATCAGCAAGAGTGGCATGAGACCAGACATAGTAGTCCACTCTAAGTCAACCAAGCAGCTGATCATGATCGAGCTCACGGTGCCATATGAGAACAGAATGGAGGCAGCTCAAATCTACAAGACTGAAAAGTATGCTGATCTGGCAAACAGCCTGAGGAGAGAAGGCTATCAGGTCAAAGTCCTCACTGCAGAAATTGGAGCTAGGGGATTTGTAGGAACGTCTGCATACAGCCTCATGAAACAGCTCTCAGTTGCGGGGAAGGGAAAAAACCAGAGCCCTGAAAGCAATGGCAGAAGCGGCAGAGAGGTGTTCAAGCTGGATCTGGTCAAGGAGGAACAAAAGTGAACTTCATAAGGCTTAATTTCCCTACAAATATCAGGTGTCCCTCGTGGCTCAGTGGTTAAAGCGCGAGTCATTAAGTAGAAAAGGAGCATGTCCAGAGGGTCATGGGTTCGAATCCCAGCCATGGCTCGTCCCAAGATGGGGGAAAAAAAAAGGGGCAGCAGAGGGACATCCGGAGTCATGAACCGGGTGTGGCCCAACCCCCCTAGAGTGTCAGGAGATAAGGGCCGAAACACTTGCTTGAAGGGGGCTTCTCTTCTGAGGACTCTCTGCTGCCACGCTCTCCATGAGTTTCTTTCTACTATACCATACCTGCATCAAATATTGACAGCCACTTACATTCTTTTTACCCCAGTTCTGTACGGCTGTGGAACTCACTGCCGGGTGCCATCAAGATTGCCACAAATGCAATCTCATTTAAAAAACAAATTGATTCGACAGTTTTGAGATCTGCATATTGACAATTTTCTATTTTTACTTCCCCAGATATTTTACTATTACCTGGGCCTGAATTTGGCCATTGCTTTTAACTTCTTGAATATCGAGTGTGACCCCTTGTTGCCAAATTTGCTCCAGGGGCCAACAGTCTGAGTCGCACTGTTTTATGTTATTTTATTTTACTTTTTAACATGCGCGCTGGTGACCTACTCGTTTTTGAATGAACCAGTATTTTAGGAAGAAGAAGAACAATACTATTATATCACAGTGACAGGCTATGCAACATGTGAAATACAGACGGCTGGAGATGCAGTTAGAACTATGCAGAATGGTTCAGTTTTGCCAACTTGGGTCTACAGCAACTCTTACAACTTGGTCCACTGGTTCTTGTCATCGCAGATCACTATGCAGACACCCAGTGCTCTAACTCACTACATGTTCTAAACCTGTTTTACTTTCATAGTCTTGAAACACACTGGTGTACTCTTTATGCCTAAATGGTATTTAACACAACATTATTCATCAGTTATTAAATATTTGAAGTATGTGCATGAAATAGATCAAAATGTGTGTGGTTTATTATTGTTTTCTGCTTCAGTCTCCCTCAGTCCGAATACTGAAACACTGCCTGACCCGTCATGAATTAAACTTAATCAATGGATTCAAACAAAATTAAGTAACGGAAACCCATCTTGTTCTATTTAAGCAAAACCAGTGAAGTCACCTTAAAACAGAAAGCATCGAGTCGAAAATTCACAAATCTCTTCGTGTCAAAGCATGTTGGAACAAACGGCCGCCATTTGTAAACTTGACCCACTACCGAGGTTGTCAACAAAGGGAGATCGCTTACGAAGATGAAGGGAAGTTACTCTAAAACTTGCACCATGGCTGCTAGTCGGCGACTCGCGAATTTGACAGTCTCTCCAATTCTTAAATCCAATTGTATTCTTGTCCGACTGTCACCAACAATTCAAACAATTAGACAATTATCGTCAGACATAGATAACGAAAGTTTGGAGAATTTTGACGAAGACCTGGTGGAGTTGGAAAAACTGAGAGATATATCGGGTTTGAGTGAACGTCAGAAGAAGCGGCTGAGAGGTCAGATGCCTGACATTGACATCAACAATCAGTATCAAAACAGCATCAGGTGCGTTGTTAAAAAAAAAATGTGTGTTTCAACTTAATGGCTTTCTAAATATCAATGAGATACACCTATATCTTTTAAACCTAATTGTTGGCAAGGCAAACCAAGTAATAGGAATGGTAAAGAGAGCCTTCACATTAATATTATCAGACAAATACTTTCACTACATTATACAAGTCCATTGTAAGACCACATCTGGAATATGCAAATGTTATCTGGTGTCCTGCAAACCTAAAGAGGCAATCCGTCCTGATCGAAAGAGTTCAGAGGCGTGCAACTAGACTGCTGAAGGAATGCAAAGAAATGAACTATTATGATCGACTAAACTTTTTGAACCTACATTCACTGACTACGAGGTGATCTTATACAGATGTTTAGAATTTTCCTCGGATATGATGATGTTGATTTGCACTCTTTGTTTTCCCATGCACCTGTGAATGTTACTAGGAACTCTGCAGGCAAACTCTTTGTAATACATGCCAGAACTAACAAGCGCAAATTCTCATTTTCTTTCAGAGTTGTTAACCCCTGGAATGCACTACCTTCATCAGTTAAATTTGCAAAATCTGTGAATGAGTTCAAGAACCTCATTGACAAACTGCCCCAGCTAGAAGATCTATTTTATGGTTATGACGAGTAGAAACCCCATTAGGTACGACCATTCTAGATAAAAATAACCAGAACCAAACTATGAGGGAACAAATATTAGACCTCGCGGTCTAGGCGTAACCAAACGCCATCCCTATTACTACTACTACTGCTACTACTACTACTATAAGTATGTGTCTTGTTACTGAGCTTGATTTGCACCGAGTAAGTTATTGCCCAATTCCTTGGGCTACATTTGTTTTTAAAACCCCTTGAGCACCAGCATCTCTGTAAATGAGTGCATTCCCCTTGCCAAGGACGTTTTTGCATAAAATAAAAAAAATTCATAGCTCCTCATCCAGCATAGAAAACCCCTTAAAACTGTACATTTTAGGAATCTGCGTTATTCCTCTCTGTGCTGACATCAAAATAAAACCGAAATCTTTATCTGGGTATGAGCACCATGCTGTTATATTATAAACAAATGTTGAAAAAAGGATGAAATTTGTTAGAAAATTTTTTTGTAAAATATGAACATGTAGCTGGAAGTTTTCGCCAGTTGGAACTTTTATCCTCGGGTTTCCACTAAATGGCAGTGTTGCTGGGCTATAAAAATTTGGTAGTAAAAAATTCGCTTGAAACCTAGCTGTCCTAGTTCGAGTTGCAGCTGCTGATTGTCTCCCACGCCCCGTTGACACACCGCCTCTCCCTCTCCCACTGCCGTGAACCCCCCTCCTCACTTCAGTCTGTCTTCTCTTTCGCCCCGCACAGACTGAAAGCAAATCTTCTTCGTGTGTGTGTCAGTTTCAAGCTGTCGAGAATCACACATGCTGGCTGGCTTACTCGGTATAACTGACATTTGTGTCAGCTGGGTCAACTTGACCCATCAATGATGCATGCACCAAATCGCCGTCACTTTCCCATGTGTCAAGCAAATCGACTGATTCAAGATTTGAATCGCCCTCTTCTAGAATAATACTCGCTGTTTCGAGAGCAGAAAAGGTTTTTCGAGTCATTTGTAGGCCGCTAAGTCCGGGTGTTGCGTCGTCTGCTATTGTTGGTGAGTGAAAACTACTCAGAGCCTGTGGGGTCTTCACTTTCAATGGACTGGGCACACAGTATGTGTACACATCATGAAATATGATTTAATTGACCACTAGACAGGATCCTAAACCTTCGTCATACACCAAATAAGTCAGTGAAATCGCTAGGGTTTTCCAGCTAAAAATGGCGAAAGATCATAGACTGAAATTTCGGTCGCTGGCACTGAAGCGGAAGTTTTTTATCGACCGAAATATCAGTCGCTGGCAGTCAACAGGTTAAACCGTCAGTGGTACCATAGTGAAAGAATTTGGTGGCAATAAGTTGTGGACACATTTTTAACGATGAACTTAACAAACATTGGGAGTGAGATCACGAAAGGTTTGGTAATTGTAACATTACATACAATACAGACACTGGTCGTAAAAGTACACCAGTGATCGTTGACACTGTGTGAGACATGAAATAAAGCTGAGGAGGCTACCTTAGTCTCTTGATCAAGATTTCATATTGCATCCTGTTCAATAGTTAAAAAGGTAACACTGACAGAATGCCTAAGATGATCATTATAATCAATATCAGACACATTTAGTTTCAAACCCAAAGTGCAGTGATTGCACAAGTAATTCTTAAATGTGGTACAACAAACTCAAATAGGCAATTGCCAGCATCATAGCAAGTCAAGTGCTGCACCACATTATCTGACATAAAACTGTATTATCATCAAGCATAGGTGAAGTTACCCTTGAAATCCATCCTCATATCAAAGAGTACCTCATATACTTATAAACTTAGGAGACAAGGCTGTGAGATCAGTCAAGCCCTAGCTACAGGCTGGAAAGTTCAAGAGACGGTGAATGTGGCATCTAGGAAAATGTTAAGATCAAGGATGTAGCACTAGCAGGACACACATGATGCACTAACAGATAGGGACTGGAATCAACAGAAATGAAATGGTCAAAGGCAAAAGCAGATAACATAAATTGAAGAAAGAAGATGATGCTGAGAGAATACAAAAGGCTGTCTTCATGGCCAACAGGTGTAATGGGTGACCTGGGAAAACATGCTCCAAGGAAATTTCAGAGGGTATGAAATATGACATATGATTCTTTAGGGTCAGCTTCATCCCTAGATCAACATATGGCCAGCAGCCCTCAAAAATAAACTTTGACATGAAATGTGAGGAATCAGATGGCTTATCACAAGTGTTCACTCTGGGCAAACAAACAGTGGAGCATGTCCTGAATCATTCCAAATAGTTCATGCAGGAAGGTACACATTGAGACACAACTAAGTGCTTGAGGAGATGGTACATGTATGTGATTTGCAATGTCAGAGGAAACTAAACCATCAGGGCTCTAGCAATGACATCCCATATGGTAGGAGGCCACAAATCCTGGTCTGGAACAGCTGTGACATAGGGAGCATGGAAGCAGGCTTTACCAAAAGGAGTGGATGACTAGAGAGCACACAGCAGACCCACCAGAAGGGGAAAACCATTGGAATGTCATTAGGAAGAGTGGCTTGAGGCCTGATGTAGTGCTTCACACAGGTTCTTCAATACATTTGATTCTGATAGAACTCAGCATGCCATATGAAAGCAAAACGGAGTCCTGAAGCTCACTTTAACTACAACTTACTAAACTGAGAAGCATGCCTGTCAGAGTCTTTGCCATAAGGGTTGGTGTAAGGGAGTTTGTAGGCTCATCAGCCTACGCTCTTATGAATTTATTCCATAAGATTAAGAATGGTCAGTAAGGAATGAAGGTGAACTTTACAGGCATAGATTTTCCAACTTTTATTTTTAGATAACTATGGGGGTAAGATATGATCAAAAAAGGCAACACCTTGAGCACCCCAATCATCCAGAAGGTGCAGATTTGAATTCTGACAGCACTGAAAATATTTCCAACAGAAGAAGGGCATTTGGAAGTTATGACTTAGATGTGGCCCAGCCCCCATAGAGTGTAAAGAGTTAGGGCAGGAACATGTCTTAGGGGAGCTTTTTCTCTGAAGACCTGCTGTCAAGCTCTCACTAGACTTTCCTCCAATGTAACAAGTGCTAGATGCATAATGATCAACTTTCATACTACAAACATCTGGTCACATGAAAATGAAACCAGTACACAATACTTTTGTTATTTCATCATATGAACTGGGAAAATACCTGTTATTACCAGCAAACGCAATCTCTGAAGGTGCATTAATGGCAACTCTGTTTTCTAGTTTTTAAGTTGACCAGAATGATTGACAGCGTGATTTACTTATTTAGTCACCATTTCCAAAACCTTATGCAAAAAAAAAAAAAAAAAATGTGTACTATTCTAACAAATCATAAGTCAGATTGCTTTATGATTCTATTATTATGAAGGAACTATCCATATCAAAGAGCCAAGTATCAATTGAGGAGGGGGGGGGGGGAAGAGTTAGTGAACTGTGCGTGGTGTTTTTTTTTAGAGCTTTGTGCCACAAAAAAATTGATGAGCTGGAAGAGGGTGCAGATGTTGATCTTCTTGACTGTTCCAAATAAGATATATATGTATATTCTCCAAAGTTGCATTGAGGTGGAGGCAGGAAGAAGTCTCATTTTTACCAAATTAAGAATATTTGCTAAAATGGGTGATGGTAGGGGAGGAGGTGCTGAATCCAAACTTATATGTGTACATATGAAAATAATTCTTGTCTTTGATATTTGCCAATGGCGTGTGTACACTTTTTATAAAAACTTCTCCAGAATATGTGCGTTGTGATGCTTTTTAGAGTGTTTTCCCTTTTTTTTCTTAAAGACATTTGTGGGCCAGGAAAAGGGGAAGGGAGTTTTATGTGTTGAACTAATGAAAAACATCCCGTTTGGGTTTTCTTTTCCTTTTTTTTTTTTTTTTCTTTCATCAATAGTGTCATTGGACTTTCCGAGCTAATCCAGAAATTACAATATTATATTAAGAAATGCTTTACAAAATTAAATTGCAGCACCAGCAAATTTAATGCTTCCCTTTGATACCCTGACCCCTCCATTCTTGATGCCTCTTGCCACCAGCACTTGTACCAACAGTTTGAACTAAAATTTCTCATGTGAAGAAACTTTTAGTAGCTTTGTGATATTAACACAAAGTTTTGACTTTTAGTGGGTTCCCACTATATCAAAATAATCTTGCAATATAATTATGATGCTAAAAGAAACTGTTGGAATTAAACTTTGTAGGCCAGATCTATAAAACTGTCTTCCAAATGAAAGCATTTTCATTCATTAGTTTTTGCTTCAAATGACACATATATATTATTTAAGAAGAACATGGTTTTTTCTCTACATGCAGTTGCTAAGACTTGCAGAACATCATTTCACCTTTAATTCTGCAGTATTTTTCCATCAAGCTTGTCATAAAAGTTAACCCAGACCCACTTTTTTCAATAAAATCCTCCGGGGGTTGCAACCTTGCCGTGGTCGGAGGGCTTGCGTGGTCCTGTGATCCCTTAGGCTTTGCTGGCGGGGGCATCAATACTTGAAGATAGGCTGGTTTTTTCAAACTGCTTCTAGGTCCGAAAAGCCAAGATGCTGTCTGGCCTAAGCGTAACGTGGTAAGGAGTTGATGCCCCTGGTAGGGCTTCCCATGTCAGATAGGCTAAGGGTGAGGATCCTGACTAAGAGTAACCCGCCTTTCTCCTTTTCTTGTTTTCTGCCTTCCTTATTTGGCCCTTTTCTATCTTCGTCTCCCCTTCAAGTCTTCTTTTCAACACTCCTTTTCTCTCTGTGGTCTCCTTAAGATCCGCCGCGTTTGCCGTGCGGTGCGACCTGTGTCGGAGGGGGATGAGATCCTGGTGATTGAGAGGGCCAGCGCTCTCACTTTGGCTCGGACCTCTCCTAGACAGGAAGTACACTTTGGCCCGGGTGTACTAATCGGCTCCCCTTTTTGGGGCTGGGTCAAGACAGACAGTTCCCCTGCTGGCCAAGTAAACCCCTGCAGTGCTCAGCTCTCTGTCCCCGGGAGTTGAGCATGATCAGGGGGGATAGGGTTGGTGGTTCTCTGTTTGTCGTATATCTCTCCCAAAGCCTGGAAGGGGTCAAGACATTGGTTTCTTGGCCCTGGCCCCTTAGTTGGACTCCAAGGTGGGTGGGTAAGGGAGGGATGAATTACAATAAATTAAATATGACTTCTTTAAAAAATATCCCCCCCAAAAGGAAGAGGAAGGCAGTCTCCCCTGTTTCAGGGGATTTCGAAGGTGACAGCGATTTAGATACTGAGGTACGACAGAGGACAGGTTTCTGGGCTTCCTGGCTCGTGGTGGAAGGGACGGAGCAGGAAAGACCCCTTTCAGCTCTGAGCCCTTTTGCTGTCCAAAAGGGCTTTCAAGGCTTAGCAGGTGACCCTCAGTCCGTCAAAAGGTTGCGAAATGGCTCATTCCTCATTCAATGTAGATAAAAAAAACAGTCTGAACAGCTGCTGAAGGCAACAAAATTTGTGGATAGGGAGATCAGGGTGACTCCCCATAAACAGTTAAATTCATCCAAAGGTGTGATTCGCTGCAGAGATCTAATGGGTGTCTCAGAGGCAGAAATAAAAACGGAACTGGCGTCCCAGGGTGTGACGGAGGTGCACAGGGACAGTCAAGAAAGGTGCAGAGAGAGTGGCCACCAACACCCTCTTTCTGACCTTCTGCAACCCTGTGTTGCCTCCGGTCATCAAGGTTGGCTACCTGAACGTCCACGTTCAGCTGTATGTCCCGTCCCCATTGAGATGCTTCCGGTGCCAGAGGTTTGGACATGTCAGAGACCGCTGTTCTGGGCAGGAGGTGTGCGGTGTGTGCTGCAAGGCAACCCATGATGGGCCGTGCAAAGATCCGGCACATTGTGCTAACTGCGGTGGCGACCATCCCTCCTCTTCACGAAACTGCCCTCTTTGGATACAGGAATCCACTATCCAACGAATTAAAACTGAAAAGAAAATCTCCTTTTTTGAGGCCCGCAAACAGGTTGTGGGCAGTCAGACGCCCACAGCATCTTCATATGCTTCGGCCGTAAAGAATGTATCCACTCGGTCAGTCTGCTGCCAGACTGATGAATTTATCTTTTCCAAGACACTGCAAGGAACAACTGTCAGCTCTGGTGGAAGCAGGTCCACCACCTCCCAAACCAAAGTGAATGCCCCTGGTGGAGGCAAAAAATCCGCCACCCCTCAGACTGCCCAGCAGTCTACAACATCTGCTGCTGGGCAGATTAAAAAACCAGCCCCCCGACCTCGAACTCCTCTGTCCAGTGCCCGTGCGGGCAAGGGAGTTCAACCCAGTGTGGAGATGGTGGAGATGAGGAAGAAACCTCCACCGTCTCCCAAACCCAGACCTCCTTCACCAGTTGGCAAGTCTGCCAGCAGGTCTGAAGGCCACAGTCCAGTGAAATTAAGCAACAAATTTACACCTTTGGAGGCAGATGCTGATGAGGAGATGACCTGATCTCTCTCCTTTTCGCCCTCTGCACCATGGATAGTACAGTATTCCATTGGAATATCCGTGGTCTAAATTCCAACTTCGAGGAGCTGCAGCTTCTGTGTCAATCTAAAAAACCTTCCGTCGTAGCTCTTCAAGAAACTCAACTTCAAAGCCAGAAGACCTTTACTCTTTCTGGCTTTAATATTCTTTCAAAACCTGCACAACCATCCACGTTGGGACTGTCGGGCGGTGTTGCCCTTCTCATACACAAAACTCTGCTGTATAGTCCTGTCGCTCTGTCTACCTCCCTTCAGGCTGTAGCTGCGAGAGTCACGCTCCACAAGACTGTGACAATCTGTTCTCTTTATTTACCTCCTTCTGTCCCGGTTTGTCGTCAGGACCTTGTCAGTCTGATAGGAGAACTTCCTCGACCTTTTTTGCTGTTGGGTGACTTTAACGGTCACAATCCTCTTTGGGTAGTGTCAGTACGTCACCCAGAGGTCTGCTAATTGAGGATGTCCTTTCAGACTTGGATTTGTGCTGTCTGAATGACGGATCTGCAACTTACCTCCACTCTTCCTCAGGTTCACTTTCGTGTTTAGATTTGTCGGTTTGTGACCCCTCGCTGTCCTGGATTATGAGTGGTCCGTCCATGACGATCTGCACGGAAGTGACCATTTCCCTGTCCTTCTACAACCTGTCATAACTGAACACGTCTCTGCCTCTCAACATCTAAATTATAAGAAAGCAAACTGGGATCTATTTGCAGCCACTATTTCTAAGGAATTCCAGGACACTGATTTTTTTCAGAGTCCGGACCCAGCTGAATCACTGACTAACGCTATGATCAAATGTGCTAAAGCCTGTATTCCAGTGTCTTCCGATAAACTTCAAATGCCAAAAACACCCTGGTTCGATTCAGAATGCCAACAAATTTCCAAAGTTAGAAAACGGGCTCAGCGTCAGGTATACCAACGACCTTCGGTCCCAACGCTCGAGCCCATCAGAAACTCCGTGCTAAATCAAGACACACTTTTAAAATCAGTAAACGTCGGTCCTGGAGAAGCTTCTGCTCCAGGCTGACATCAAAAACTTCCAAGAGAAAAGTGTGGAACATCATTAAGAAAATCAAAGGAAGAACACCTGTCCCACTGTGAACCATCTCAAGTTTTCGGATTCTTTAATAACAGACAAAAAAGCAGTTGCTAATCTGCTTGCTTCAACCATTGAAAAGAATTCCTCCTCTTCTAATAAATCAGCCACTTTTGTCAAAAACAAAGCCCTAAAAGAAAAATCACCCTGCAACTTATCATCCGACAACATGGAAGACTACAATCTTCCTTTCACGTTAAACGAGCTGAAATCTGCCTTACTTTCTTGCAGCGATTCCTCTCCAGGTATAGATGAAATCCATTATCAATTGTTAAAACATCTTCCGCAAGAAGGTCTGAACATACTGCTACAAGTATATAACCATGTGTGGACTACAGGTTTCTTTCCACCCTCTTGGCGGAAAGCCCTCATTATTCCAATTCCCAAACCTGGAAAAGATCTTTCTAATCCATCCAACTACCGTCCCATAGCTTTGACCAGCTGTGTTTGTAAACTGATGGAGAAAATGGTCAATGCTAGGCTCATGTGGAAACTCGAAACCGATGGCCTTTTGGCGAAAGAACAGTGTGGTTTCCGCAAACATCGGTCTACAGTTGACCATTTGATTCGTCTGGAATCTACACTTCGGAACGCCTTTCTGAACAAACAGCATGCAGTGGCAATTTTCTTCGATTTGGAGAAGGCCTACGATACCACCTGGAAGTCGGGGATACTTCATGATCTCCACGATCTGGGTTTTCGAGGTCATCTTCCGCTTTTTATTCAAAATTTTTTGGCAGAACGACAGTTTCAGGTCCGGGTTGGCACCACTCTCTCTGATGTCCGCGAGCAGGAGTTGGGTGTTCCACAGGGGAGCATCCTGTCTCCTGCCCTCTTTAGTATTAAAATCAACAACATTGTTCAATCAGTTCAGCAGGGTTCAGACTGCTCATTGTTTGTGGATGATTTCGCTGTCTACGCAACTGGAAGCCTGTACCCGAGTATCCAGCGCAGGCTCCAGCTTTGCGTAGATAAAATCCATCAGTGGGCGACTGAAAACGGTTTCACCTTTTCTCCAACAAAGACGCAGTGTATTCACTTCCATAATTTCCGTCAGTTTTTCCCAGATCCTGAACTTCAAGTAGGGAAATCTCCCATTCCAGCTGTTAAAGAGGCCAAATTTCTGGGAGTCATTTTTGACCAGAAACTCAACTTTCTCAGCCACATCAAAAACCTCAAAACTTCTTGCCAGAAAGCTCTGAATATTCTGCGGGTCGTAGCGCACACCGACTGGGGCGCTGATAAGAAAACTCTGCTGCACCTCTACAGAGCCTTGGTCCGTTCCAAACTGGACTACGGTTGTGCTGTCTACGGCTCCGCAAGACCCTCTTACCTCAAACTCTTGGACCCTATCCACCATCAAGGGCTTCGTCTCTGTCTTGGAGCGTTCCGCACCACCCCTGTGTACAGCCTGTACGCAGAGGCGGGCGAACCTTCATTGTCCAACCGCAGGCTGAAACTGTCTTTAAATTATTATATCCGACTGTTCTCAGAACCGCAGAATCCTGCCTATGACTGTGTCTTTGACCCTCCGTTCCAAAGTAAGTTTGAAAACAACCCGAAATGTATTCCGCCGTTTGGTCTTCGTATGCGGCCTCACGTGCGGAATGCAGGTCTAGACCTAGGAGTTGTGTCTGATATTTCCAAGTTTCCGGATCAACCTCCGTGGACCTTCTTCACACCAGAGATTCGTTTCGATCTTGCAGCTTTTCGCAAAGAGTCTACCAGCTCTCTGGCATACAAGGCTTTGTATGCTGAGCTCTGTTCTAAATTCCCATCCTATCAAAAAGTTTTCACTGACGGTTCCAAGTCTGAAGATGGAGTGGCCTGTGCAGCCTACTGCCCTGGGGCTCCTTCTCAGATACTGTTGGAACATATACATTCCGATGCTTCTGTCTATTCTGCTGAACTTACTGCTCTTGTTTTGGCCTTGAAGATAATCTCACATTCTTCAAAGAGGGACTTTCTGGTTCTGTCGGATTCGCTGTCAGCTTTGGAGGCCATAGCTTGCCGCAACCTTCAGCATCCAGAACTTTTACTTTTATATGAACTTTTTAGCAAGTTGAAGGCGGACGGTTACAACATTACTCTTGCTTGGGTTCCTGGTCATGTTGGCATCGGCGGGAACGAAATGGTTGATCGTTTAGCCAAGAACGCCACAAGAGAGAAACTCCAACACTTATATTCCCTGCTCAGATGTGAAACCCAAAATTAACGATTATGTGAGAGACCTCTGGCAGGAGGATTGGAACACACAGACGAGTAACAAACTCTTTCAGATCCGTCCAAACCTTAAGGACTTCCTCCCATCTTCGTCGGGTGGTCGTAAAGAGGAAACGGTTCTGTGCCAGCTGCACACCGGCCATTCGTATTTTACCCATTGTTACCTTTTAAAGAGTGAAGAAGCTCCGTGGTGCATTCCATGTCATGCGCCACTCACAATGAAACATGTTCTTTTAGAGTGTTGGGACTTGCACGATGTGAGGCACAAACATTTTACAGCGGAGTCCATGAAGATCCTGTTCAGGGATGTCCCGCCTGACGTGATCCTTGAGTTTTTGAGAGAGATTAACATTTGTCATCTGATTTAAGATTTTACGGCAGAAAGATTTTTAACAAAGTTTCTGGTACGTTTGTAGATTATGTCATTTAACGAGATGTGTGAAAGTTTTTTTTTTTTTTTTTTTTTAAATGACTGGTGAGTTGATTTTAACGTGGTGACAGCCCTGATGTGGCCCTTTGCGGTCGGCTGGGCTATAAGCAACATTATCTTATCTTATTTTTCAATAAAATATTAAAGTTTAGGACTTTTTTAATTTGGGGAAAGAATTTTGAAAATAAAGAAATTTCTCAAAAGTCTGGGAAATTGGGCATATCCTTGTGATTTAAAAAATATTGAATTAGTAGTTGCTTCTCAAATGTTTGGGAAATTTGGCATATCATTATGATTTTTTTTTTAATTTAAGTTAGTTGTTGGATGCATGAACACTAAAAGACTGTCTATTTCGTAAGTAAGGGAAGCACTCAAATATATATATTTCTTAACCTTTGTTTCCGGTTTCTGTTTGCTAAACTGTAGCTTGCCTTACTCTGGCACTCTCTCTCTCTCTCTCTCCCCCCCCTTCCTCTCTCTCTCTCTCTCTATTTCTTATCCCCCTTCTCTCTCTCGGTCTTGTCTTTTTCATAAGTTAGTAAGTCACACAGATGTTATTTCTGAACTATTAGTTCCGATCTCCATTTTCTAAATTGTAGTCTGCCTCATGTTGTCTCTCTCTCTCTCTCTCTCTCTCTCTCTCTCTCTCTCTCTCTCTCTCTCTCTCTCTCTCTCTCACTGTCTGTCTGTCTCCCACCCCCCTTTAACATTAAGGGAATTGTGGGTTTGTTTGCTAGATACCACAGGAAATTGTATGCAAAGCTTGGTTCCACATCGGGAGTGGACCCACGCTTATCATGGACAGGGCGGAGGAAAGCATTAGAGCTCGCAGAATGGCGCCGAGAGTGGGAGCCTCCCTTACAAGACAGACTGGACAAGCTGGAGGGTCAGAAACAGGAAGCTGCTGAAAAACAACGCATCAGGTTTGTAACCCTGTATTATTATTATTATTATTAGGAATACTTATATAACGACTATCCTCAGCTGGAGACCAAGCTCTAAGCGCTTTACAATCCACACTCGTTTACACAACGGGATGCCCACCTTGGTAGTGCCAACTGAAGAGCTGCCAGCTGGCGCTTCATTGACGTGTATGTGTCATGTATAACTGTGTGTAACATACATGTGCATGCATTTATGAATCATCATGCACTAGCCTGGCTTTGATATGGAACAGGTCATTGGCAGCTACAACTGGATCATTGACCATGTATGGCTATGATGTATTTCAGTTACCATTACAAAAAAAATTATCTAGATTGGTTATCAGGAGATTGAAAACCGTTGATGGAACATTTAATTCATAATTCCATGGTCTGGAGTTTTGTTCTTCAGGCACATAGGGATTGATTGAAAGAAAGAAAGCACATACTCTTTAGCATGAGCACAACTGCATCCAAAGAGTGTAGTAAACAAACAGTGTAAATATTGTTTGGTAGGTCTTTTGGTAGACCTTTCCTCTAAATTCCTAAACTATGTGTTTCATGCATGATTTGATCAGCCTTTTTTCATGGAATAGCCTTAATCAGGCAAGTTGATATCAAAGTCGTGGAAAGCAATAAAACTATTAAAAGTCAGTCTGTGGAATAGCCTTAATCAGGCAAGTTGATATCAAAGTCGTGGAAAGCAATAAAACTATTAAAAGTCAGTCTGTTGTCATGTTTAGTTTTGTTTTCTTATGGCTTGGGCTAAGAAGGCCTCCAACCAAGAAACAATAATCACAAAGGTTAACAGATTACTGCTATTG
Source organism: Conus ventricosus (assembly GCA_018398815.1). Classification (NCBI taxonomy): domain Eukaryota; kingdom Metazoa; phylum Mollusca; class Gastropoda; order Neogastropoda; family Conidae; genus Conus; species Conus ventricosus. The sequence continues at coordinate 59,525,978 of CM031606.1, read as the reverse complement.
TAACTGACTTGATACAGCTGGCTAGCTGACTTTAAGCAGTGTGTTTCTGGATCAAAATTTGTGCCAACTACTGGCTTTGACTGGCTGCATCTGATTTGTCATTTGTGATTTTGTCATGTTTTTTTTTACATGTGCTGTGAATGACAGTGGTACCAAAACACTAGGAAAATAAACTGGGTTTCCTTTTGCCATACTGTCTTGCAGAATTAGCAACCTTTCTTTATAAAGTTTGCTTTATTTCAGTCACCTCACTTTGAAACTAACTGGGTTCCCTCTGCTTTTCAGAGGTGACACAATTTCTATCCAAGATGAATTTTTTTATATTTTTGATAATGTGATTTGGAATTAGCCTTCAGAAGTGAAGTGAGTTTCATGATAAAATCAATAAATTTTGTTATTTCAAGTGTTTGTTCGGCAGCCTTGCAATCAAAATTAATCACTGATGGCATATTTGCGAATTAAACTCATTCATTTGATTAACATGCACAGATGAAATCTGCTCAAATACAATATGCCATATATTGATTTTTCCATCATTTTGTAGCCTTTTCGTTAAAATCTAGCTGAGTTTCTTTTTTTTTTTAGTTTGATAGGGTTTCCATTTGTCTTGAAAAACACAGAATCCTTGGATCTTCTTTATGTTACTTAAAGAGTGTGCCCAAGGTACTTTAGAATTATCTGACCAACAACAAAAGAAAAGAAAGTATGACTACCTTGATATTCTGAATTGCAAATCACACACACATGTATGTGAGCACATGCGCAAACACACACATACACACAGTGACACACACACACACACACACATACAGTGACACACACACACACACACACACGCACACACACACACACACACACACACACACACACACACACACACACACACACACACACCACACACACACTCTTCGACCCCCCTAATCACTGAGATCAGTCATGAATGTGGTACAGTTTGTAGAACTTATCTCTTCTCAGCACTAGTTTTGAAGTGCTTGTCGTTCCATCTCATGACTGTAAAGGTAGATTTTTTTTTTTTTTTTTTTTTTTGTGATCTAGAGATGAAGACTTGCTGCTCAGTTTGGGGGCATATAAGAGAATGTGTTGCCCTTCATTTTGCAATTTTTGTGCATTCACCAAGTGAATTGTTTTTCCCATACTTCTTTTGGCTACTGCAGGTGTTCGACGGCTCTTTCAGTGCAAAGGTTTATTACTTGCTGTGACTTATGTTTTCACCACATGACGTGATTCTTTGCATGTTCTTGAAGTGACCATCCACGTAAGAGCCACAGTATGGTTGTGGTCTGCAGTCAGGTTTTAACATCCACCCAAGCGTGGTTGTTCACACTCTGCGCACTGACAGCTTTGGCTTGTGAGTCGCAGAATGGTGACTGTAGGTGGCGGTAGCTGACATACATCGTCCTGAATATCTTTTCAGCTTTGTAGTATTTGATGGTCAGGCTTGCTATGAAACATGCTCCCACACCTGTTAAACTTTTGATCTGATATGCCTGTGCGGGCATTTGATATTCTATCTGAGCTTGGATGGTACAACCACAGATTGTGCTCAACTTTGACAGCTGACCAGATCAAATTTTTGTTTTCATGCTCCACACCATCTGTGTTGGTGCATCCCAAAGGACCCAAAGGCTTTGCTTGTACATTCCTTTTGAAAATACTGTTTTCTTTAAATTGGTAGGGTTTCAGTCCACGGACATGGTAATGTGCTGCGTTTAACTTTCCAGGGAAGAGAAGATTGCAGAGAACATGGCCAAAATGAGCCAGTGGATTGCAGAGTATCGCCTGCGCCAATCACAGAAGGAAGCTGAGGTCCTGAAGAAAGAGGAGAAGAAACGCAAGATCCTGGAAGAAGCCAGAGAATACTTTGGATATTACGTTGACCCCAGGGATTCCAAGTTCCAAGTCAGTACAATAATTTGGGTATTCTCTCTCTCACAGTCAGTACTACCTACCAGCACCTCAACTCCCCAGCCTTCCTTCTGTCATCCACCTGTCTGTCTTTTAGTATATTTGTGTCAGTGTTTCACTGATGCTTAAGCTGTCTCTGCTTTTCCAGTTATATGGCCTTTCAAGATATATATATATAATATATATATATATATATATATATATATATAATATATATATATATATATATATATATATATATATATATATACTAGCATCGATGACAGTCATGTGCTTAGGTACATTTTAATTAATCTAAAGCTATGTGCTTGGATGTGTGTGTGTGCGTGTGTTTTAATTGTTATTTAGCTATCCATTCTCCATACTACCTTCTGTCATCTCCCATTCCACCTATCCTTCCCGCCCACCTCTCCCCATCCCTTCCATCCCTCCTTCTTCCCATCTGTTTCCCTCACCCTGCTTTCCTCCCCCAGTCTCCCTTCCCTCCTATCTCCCTCCTTCACCCTCCTCTCAACCATCCCCCACTCGTTTCCGTGTCCCTTTCCCCCCCCCACTCTCAGTCCACCCCACCTTCCCTTTCTCTTGTCCCCAACCCCTCCTTCTCCTGTTATCCAAACATTGCTTCACTTTACCATATAGTCCTATTGAGAATGCAACCAATGCAACTTTCTAGCTCAGAAGTGTTTTGCTGTTGATGTTTTCACTATGCTAACGAGTCGCCATGCTAAATTTGGAATGGAGAAGACAAAATGTATGGACTCATATTACAAACAATTCCTGCAGGCTGCGCACAGACAGACAGAATGTGCTTTATATATTGGCTTTTAAGTCGTATGCTTGGAGAAATTTTGATCAGTTAATCAAAAGTAGTGTGCATGTTTTTGATTTACCATCCTTTCTATTTTTCTCAGATTCTAACCAGAGAGTCTTGTTCATCGATTGTCCTGTGTATGCCCATTTCAGTTCTGTCATCCCACAGTTTAGGTTAGCTCGCACACATGACCCATGTGTCTGAGACTGCACAGTTCAAAGCGTGGTCCTGTGTACACATCCATCCACCACACAGCCGCATTAATGTATCTTATATATATCCCAGTGCATATTGTGTATGGATTGAATACATATATTTTTTCTGAAAAATCAAGCGATGTGTCCAGTATTCCAAAACGCTGTGAAAATCTGGAAATTTTTATTGCTTGCCAAAATGATACAACTGTGATTGATATCATGTTTTTAATTGAATCACCATTGTCAGGTAAATTTCCTTTTACGTGCTTGCTTACAGTGGTCACGTTTACAGCTTTGAATGAGAAATACTTCCACACACAAATCTGTTTGCAGTATGAGCGCCCTCTTAAACAATAGGAAGTGACACCGATTTTATTGGGTGGTATATATTTTCTGAACAGACAACAGCTATGATTTTCAGGCTTGAGGCTGCACCATTATGTAAACCGTACCGGCCTTTATTGTTTTGTTTTTAATCAGGAAAAAAACATTTCATGAACCACAACCAAATGATCAGCTGCAAGAAAATAGTGATAAAAACTGATAATGAAAATGGCAAACCACAGTCTGTATATTCTGAGGTATGGCTGTTGTGACTTAGCAAGTAAACAGAAAAGGGCAGTACTTACAATGAAAAAGAAAATATCAGATTCTTTTTCATCACAGTTCTTAGCGACTCTGAAACCACTGAAGGACTCGTCTTTGGTGTCGAATAAGATTCGAGTTTCAAGAACTCTTTGTTGACATTAGCTATGTAGTCTGCAGACCACTCGTGCTGACAATTACACACTTGTGCAAACTGTGAAATCTGTCTTGTCAGCTGTCAAGACTATGCCTGCTTTTTGAAAATAGTGATAATCATGGACTGCTTTGATTTTTCCATTGGGAGAGTTTGCTGTGCTCAGTATGCCACTGATGGATATATTAACTTTAGCTGCTGCACATAGACTGCCTTTTCAGTGGCCTGCATCAGTAGCCTTCATTGAAACCTGCTTTGTTGGTTTGACTTCTCAACTTCATCAAGATTTCTTAATCATGTGGCTCATGAGTTATTGGTCAAGCAAAGATGATATTCAGGTATGTAAGGATATATATATCCTCATATGCTCATATGGAGTGTCAGTCATACATGAATCATCTTTCTGTGCAAAGTGGTCAAAGTTGATTTCTCTAGACATTGATTCTCAGTTTGTCCAGTCAACTGTAGATAAAGAGAACATAATGCCATGGCGAGTAGAATAGAATTGGAAAAATCCCTTTGTGAGCTGCTGTCACTAACGTCAGTGAAGTAGCCGCAGAGGTTACAGTTAAGGAAAAAGGTAGCAACTTACAGCACAATATTTACTTAAAGTAAAAAATGTCTGCTAGAGGACTGTGCTAATTTCTGCGTCATCTCTACCTATTCCCGAGCACATGCATTGAATGATCCGACAGTTTCACGCTGTTCTTCCTCAGACTGTTGTTGTCACTCTGATTCATGTACCAACTTTCGATTTTGTGTGAAAAAATCAAGTTAGCTTTGCCACTCTAATTTCTGTTTGGGCATGCCATGTTTCAGGAATGACAAGGGTAGAAATGCTTTTGTGTGTGTGTTCCACAGTTGTCATCTGTTTCATAAGATGACAGGTTGTGACTGACTAGCGTTTTGTGGTCTGTTGTTCACTGTTTCTATTTGCATGAATAGAAATGTGCAAGCTCTGTGAACAAGTTTGTGTTTCAACATCAGCAAACTGACCTGACATCATTGAATTGTGACTTGTTGATGCTGGCAAGAAGCCTTCACATTTCCTTTTTACCGGTTTCTCTGCTTGGCAGTTGTGAGAAACTGAGTCAGAATTAGTAGTCAAAGTCAGTTTTGATTTCCAAAAGAAGTGGCATGTTCACAATGACATTTTAGAAAACTATTGCACACTGCAAGCTTTTTTTTTTTTATAATACAAAAAATGGAGGTCTGCAGATGAATCAGCACAAATTACCAGAATAAATAAGAACTGCATCAACTTAATTCAAGAAACAAAAATGCATTTATTTTTATTTGTACTTTCAGCATTAGTCTGTTTCATGCTTAGTCTTATGAAAATGTTTCATTACCAAGAAACTTAAATACTCTGAAACAGTCATGACATAAATGACATGTTTTTACCTCCCGTTTCTTTTTCTGTCTTTTTGGGGATGAGCAATTTAACAAAAATGTTGAGTGCTTTCCAAACTTACCCTCAAAATTTTTTTTATATATTTTTTTTCATACATGAGACAATTTTAAAGGTAACTGCTTACCAACGTAGGAACTGCAGAGTAGTTGTTGACAGATGCTGTACAGAATGAAGTCAGGTTAAAAAAAATACAGAAAACAATTTAAGATACAGGAATGCCTTTCTTCAAAAAGTGTACAGTACAATTCTAGCTTTGTTTTTTTGTTCATGCGTGTGTGTGGGTTTAAAGCACAAATGTTAAAACAATGCATTTCCTTACTCATGTTATCTCCTTTCTGGCATGAAAGTTCGATAATCAAAAAAAAAAAAAAAAAAAAAAAAAAAAAAAAAAAAAAAAGGAGGGATGAGTGGGGCAGGGGAATTTGGCATGCAAATGCAAAACACACACACACATTTATTGATGTCATCTCATGTGTTTGTGCAGGAGATGTTGGAAGAAAAGGAGAAGCAAGAGAAGGCCCTGAAAAAGAAACAGAAAAAAGAAAAACGAATAGAACTGCTGGCTGCTCGTCTTCAGCAGATGGCACAACAGGACGGAAAGTGAGATGCAGAACTGTGGAGACATTAAACAATGGACAGTGCATTTGAATTTAAACTTGACTGTTGAGTGGATTCATGTATGGATGAGATATAGGAATTAGGGCTGGCTGTGTGGTTATGTGCAGCAAGAAAAACTGATGGAGAACGACTGCCGTTTATTTTTTTCTGTGTCGTCTTCATACACTGTTTGTGGCATTATTCCTAATCCCATGCAGTTCATTCCTCCAATGGATACATAGCCTCCCAATGCTACTTCAGCAGCCCTACCGCTTGCTCTCCACAGGAAGTAATCAGTATCAGGTCACCATCGTGGGTGAAAAAAAGGATCGTCATGAATATCATGAAGCAGTCCACAAAAGAATTGCTTTATGTTGAGAAGTTCCTCGTCTGAACCAGTGCATGGGTGAAACTTTTCCGTCCATGGACGGAAATCCGTCAAAATGACTTTCAGTCTTGACGGAACTTCCGTCAATTTATTTTTAAAAAAAAAAAAAAAAAAAAAAAAAAAACACGATTTATCGGTTCCGATTTTGTGTTCGATCCAAGTTTTCCATCTCATACCGGAAGTAGCTGTTTCTGTGTTTCCGGCATCTTCACAGGCTAACATTGGCGCGTCTGACTGACAACGAAAGTTTGCACGGTGCTCCAGAAATTAAGTAGTCATGGCTTTTTTGAAAGACGGAGATCCAGTAGCATGCGTCGAGGGCCAAATTAAAAACAAATGGAGATGACAATGGCTAAACGAAACTGATGACGACGGCAATGAATATCGCAAGTGGTGCAAGAAAATAAATGTGGCCGGCAGGTGTTTCTGTATCGTTTGTTCAAAAACGATCAGTTACGGAGCAAACGGAAAAAAGAAACTTCGAAGCCATGCTGATCACCCAGAGCATAAGAAAAACATGAAGGCGAGTTAACATTTTTGTATTCTTTGCTAAAGTAATTAGAATCAAATTTAAAAAGTTGATGGGGGGGGGGGGGGGGGGGGGGGGAGGGATTGGGGGGGCTAATTATACTTATAGTTGATATTTTTGGTGGGGTGGGAGTAATTTAATGTATATCAGGGGTGGAAAATGTTCCAATTTTTTATTGTTTGGATTTTTTTAAAGAGTAAATTATTTTTTTTTTTATATTACTTTTAGGTGGTGGGTGGGGGGGGGGGGGGGGTGATTGGATTCTTAGAATTTTATTATTGTGAGTGGGGGTTTTGTTGTTGTCAGTTTTCATTTTGTTTGTTTATTTATTTATTATTTTTAGTCCCTTTCCTTAAAAAAAAATCATGTTTGTTATGATACTTTTTTAGGAAAAGAAAAGGTTAAAAAACAGAAATGACCTGAATCCTCCCTACACTTTACTTTTTTTTTTTTTTAATTTCACCAATTCCCACCTCGGAATATTTATCACAAGCAGCCAAAAAAAAAAATGTAGCTACTGTCTCCTCCACGTCTAGCCTATTTCCAGCTGCAGCCCCACCTGTCAACATTTCTACATCTGTATGTCCATCTGTGCCCCGTCATGTTCAGTCTGCTTCTTCAGCTGCTCCATTATCTCCAGACCTGGCTCCAGTAGAAAACGAAAGCTGGTGCTGCAGACATCAGGCAGTTTTTCAAGCGCCCACTACTGGACTGAAAGACTTTTTTTTTTTCTTCATCTTTCCTTTCTTTTCTTTTTTTTTTTTTTTTTTAGTTTTCTTTACCACTCATGGTTTGACAGGGCAAGAGAATTTCATTAATATATGACTGCTTAATCAAAATCAACAGGAATCATAATGACTCGTCCTTGCTTTTGTTTGACACCATGGAAAATGATAGAAATGTGGATGACAGCTTTGCACTTTATTGATGGACAATTCTGAAAATGATTGAAAGGATGAATTATACTTCATGTATGGTGGCTTTTTGACAGTGAGGACAAGAGGAACTGACAAGATAAGAAGGCCACCTTTGTTCATCCATTTTCTATATGTGGTGTGGTTGCTAGGAAAGACAAAATGTGCTGACAACATGTCAACTTTGATTTCTCCTTATTTAAGATGGTGTGATTCTTTGGACTTAAAAGAAAATGGTGCCGGCAAGAATAAGGCTACTTTGGTTCCTCATTGTGCATCTCAAATGTGTGAGCATGTATATTCTTTTTACACACAGTCTTGATTCAAATAGTAAAGTGACCATTTTAAACAATTTGTGGGGGAAATTTTGTTGATTTTTGGAATGTTTTGATCAGTTCAGATTGGGTGAGAAAAATTTCCCTTTTTGAGTTTTTATATTCTGGTATATTTCTACACTTTTAGACTTTAACTTTCCTGAGCTTGTACAATAAGCCATGAATATTATTTTTATTCATTTAAATGAATTAATGGAACATAAAGTCTAACAGTAACTCACAAAAGCATGTTACAGTTAAGCTTTTTACTGCAGAAATCATGTTACAATTAAGCTTTTTGTGGTGCAGGAGAGCCAACGAAATTGGCCTAAAAAATTTTTAAAAATCAATTTCGCCCGGGGGTCTTCGCCCCCCTGGACCCCCCAAGGGGCGCTGCCCCTGTACCCCGCCGGGGCCTAGGCGGCCCCTGGACCCCGGCCTAATTTCAGTCAAATCAAGTTTTGTAGGTTTCACCCATGCCAGTGTATGTTGGACAGCAACTGGTGGACCCTTCTGTGGACAGCATTTGTCAGTCACGAAGTCAGCGTCCTAGTAATGTAGGTGCCTCCATGTCCATACTGCAACAGTCTCCGAGTATGAGTTTGCCATTACCAGAGACGTTGTTCTGTCAGAGAGACTCACAACAGACGTGCACTTGGAAGGCAGTGTTCTTTAATGATGATCAATGAAAATGATGCTGTTGAAATTCATTCTGGTTTGAATCTACATGACTACATTTTGCTTCCTTTCACGTTTCAGTGTGGGCTAGAAATAAAAGATGCAGACATTTACAACGTTGGACAAGTTATTTGTTCAGGGCACTGAGACATATATTAAACGGATTGAAATTGACAACTGATTTGAACTTTTAGCACCCACAGTATGTCTATGTAGGAGCTGGTATGGGCCAAAGTCTCGCATGTTTGTATGCGCCTTTGATTGGACTGGAACCCATATGATTCCAGCCTGCAAACAAAGTGTCAGACATTGCACACCGATGGTTGAAAGCACTGCCAGTTTACTCACAGTACTGTTTCCAGGAATTGGATTTAAAAAAAAGAGAGAGAAAGAAAACAACCAAAAAACATGATTTTTTTTTATCCCTTCAGAATGATCTGCTTTATTATATCATCTCTTGTTGTTTCATGTCTTGTTTCACAATTGTGTACACCTGTGTATGTCTTAGAACTGAGCTTGTCTTGTGTTATTCATCTATGGTTTGTGGTTTGATTGTCCTGGGCAGTTCTATTTGTTAAACATAAGGTCACAATGTTATATTATCCTGGGCAATTCTATTTGTTAAACATAAGGTCACAATGTTATATTAATAGTGGTGGTGTTTATGATTCTGATTAGATTGAAAGATCAATTCATTATAGTGGATGGAAATAAGTGTGTCTTATTACAATAAATGCTGAGCATAAAGAAAAGACATAAAGCTTTAGCGCGCCCACTCTTTGGAATTCTCTTCCACACAGCTTACGTGACCTGCCCACATTATCTAAATTCAAGTCAGAGTTAAAAACATACTTCTTTAGGAAAGCCTTCTTCAACCATAATTATCTAAATGCTGCGTCTGTTATTCTGACCTGACTTCTTATGTACTGCATGCAAAACTGTATTGTTTACGCTTGAACCGATGAACTTGATAAGTGCGCCTGTGTTGGTAAGGGGGGGGGGGGGGGGGGGGGGGGGGTGAACACATGTCAGTGCAAGTGTTTGAGTGTGTGTTGAGCGCAATGAGTTGATCCCAAGAATTGCGCCATATAAAATCCATACATTATTGTTATTATTATAAAGACTTTTTTTTTTATTAATCAAATGTCAAAGTGTGATGACTGGTATACTTTGTGTGCATGAGGAAACCAGATTAAAGATAATTCATTTGCTGATTTAGAACACACAAACAACAACAACAAAATGAATGAATAAATAACTAAGCCTCCTTAACATATTATTCCTGGAAGGGTTACAAAACCAATACAATACATGCAATAATGTGGAAGAAGAATACATTAACCTTTATGCTCTGGCTAAGCTGTGATATAAGATCTGTACTTATATTTGTTTATCAAGATTAATCAGTCATTTCAAGAGCACTTTGTATCTGAAAAGCAAGAGCATGTAGACAGCAGCACGTCATCAAGATGAAACTCCATGCCTGTGGACTAAACTCCGGGTCCTAATTTCATCGGATGGAAGCGAGTGAGGTGAAATCCTTAACTGGAAACGGCGATAGAGTCGTGAGAAAGGAAAAGGAAGTTGCTTTTCTTCATCAGGCATGGTGCTTATAACAAAGATCTGCTCCTAAAGCAAAGTCTTAGGGAACCCTGGCATCATGAAATGAGCTGCAAGTATGAAGCGAGCCCTGAGAAGGGGCTTGAAAAAAAGTTAGATATACTCAGCATGTCATACCCATTAAAGGGAGCTCACTTTCTCAGATTTTGTCATTGTTTTTCAACCATATCCAAAAGGGGTTAGAACAGAATACAGTCAGGTAAATTAGAAAATTCATGGACATTAAAGTTTCGTTTGTGTCTGAGAATGCTTAACTTCTGACAAATCCTAAATCTTTACCTGTTGATTTAATGTCAACTGATTTTCTAAGTGTTATGACATTCTTTTTACCGGTGGTTCATGCTATGTTCCAATTTCTTCAACTCATGTGCTACAAATCAGTCTCCAGTGGATTAGATTACCTATCGATGTGAGAAGTGCCATTGCGACAACAATGAAGATGGAGTACCAAGAAACACAGATATACATACACCCTCCAAACTATTTTGCATATATTTTACATTCTTTATTAGAAGCGATTCTAATAAATGATTAGAACAATTATGGAAAACATGTCAACAGCTAGAAATGTCATATTTTACCAATATTTGTAATGACGAGATGGCAATTAAGAGGGAATATGTCATTCAAACAGTCAATTTTCATTATATCTGTAAATGATTTTATTAATTAGCTAAACAATTCTTTCTGCATTGTGTGAATAAAGCACACCAAAAAAATCTCAAAAATGATGAATATATGAAAGAAAACAGAAGATTCCCAAAAATTTTTTTTTGAGCCAACAATGCCACATTTTACCAATATCTGTAATGACGAGGTGGCAATTAAAAGGAAATATGTCATTCAAACAGTCGATTTTCATTATATCTATATTAGCTAAACGACTCTTTCTGCATTGAATGAATAAAGCAAAAAACAAAAAATTCTTTAAAATGATAAACATATGAAAGAAAACAAAAGATTCCCAAAAGATTTTTTTTTTATTGAGCCATCCAGACTGCGCCGTCATCAAATTTGGAGACAATTAACTAACGGATAATAAAATTTACCCAGTGAGAACAGCTTGCCCATCACTTTCAATGACTGAACTCTCATGTTGGCACATTGTTGGACATCTCGAAGTCGGTGTTCAAGACATCCTCTGCTTTGTCCCCTAGTTCCAACACTCTTCTGTGCATCAAGAAAAATTCAAAGAGGCACCAGTTGTGAACGGAGTTGTCTCTCATTTCGTCTATGTGTCATTTTTTCATATGGAAACTGGGATCCTAGCCAATTGTTTCAGCCACGTCAGGATGGACAGAAACAAACTTTGCTTCCAGAGTAATTCCTGGATTGCTGTCAGTAATTCAGATGAATATGTGTTGTCACTCTTTCTATGCTCTCAATCAGCCCCGGAAGTTTCTCTACAGTCTTCTGGGACTACTTTGTCAGTTTCAGACCTTGTGTACCCATCTCTTTGCCTTATCTGGGTTGACATTCAAGACTTGTGGTATCAATATTCACTGACCTAGTTCTGCCAAGTCCTTGATTAACCATTTTATTGCAAAATTTAGAAAGAGAGGGGGTTAGTTACCGCCAATTTAATGCAACTGAACTGCTCTAATCCTCTTAATTAATGTCATAATACCAGCTCCTCTGGCTTAAGTGCCCATCTTCCCTGGTCTCTAGAGATCATTAGATTGGTTAACTAGCAAGGCTGTTCTGAATATCTGGAAATATTGACCATTTTCTTGTCATCTGACATAGGATCCTTTTTCAGAGCCAAAGCTTGTGTATCTGCACAACAAGAGCCTATATTTCACTTTCTTTAATCGAGTGATCGTACCTGGTGTTGCCTTGTATGGCGTGTACATGCATGTGTCTGTGTCTTTGTTGTTTCGTTTTCTTTTAACCAAATGGCAATCTTGAAGGAAAATAAAGTATCAGTTTCATTCTTCAAAAGTGCTTATTCTCTGTAAGCTAAATTCAATATTAATCATAAAAAATTTGCAAAATGTTCGAAAACATTTTTTACGTACATGGTGTAATACATACATGGTGTAAATTTAGAAAGGGCACAATCATCAAAACCAGAGGAGAGGGTGTGGAAATATAGGGGAGAGAGGACAGCTGCTCAGAACAAATAGCAGTAATACAAAATGTGAATAATGAATTGAATGTTGTCAGAGTAACCTAGACCTAAACACCTGATCAGAATGGTCTCTTTCTCAAAAATTATTTTCAATGAGGATGGCGTTTTGGACACAAACTAAAAGTGTTGACACCAGAGATATTCATGTTGAACAAGGTCCTGAACAGTGGTGCCGATGGCTGCACAGTGGTGTGACATGATGAAGAAACAGCTCTGGGAGTTGTTGGAGGAGAATGGACCCATCACCAGTTATCGCGCAGACTGCTTTCTGCTCAACTGGGCAGATGCAGAATCCCGCATGACCTTTGGGGCTTTCTTTTTCATTGCGTTATTGCCTGTCTTCCCCTCATTTTCATGCCTACAGAAGACTTAAGGGAAATTGTTCTTACTGTAGTTGATTGGCAGCCCTTAACCATCCCCCCCCCCCCCTGCCTCCCCCCAAAAAAGAAAAAGTAGATGGATAAAAAAAAGAATAACCCCCCCCCCCCCAAAAAAAAAAAAAAAAAAAAAAAAAAACCAACAACAACAAAACAGAAAAGAAAAACCAAACAAACGAAATTAACACAATAACTAAAAACGCTCAGCCATGTTGAAATTGAAATAGTTAGAAACACATTTGATGATATATTCAGGTCTGCCATTTTACATTTCTCACTTCACGATAAAAGAAATGGCAAGAACAGCTGTAAACATTCTAGTCAACAGGGCATGGAATAGAGAAAAAAAAAACCATTACAGAATAAAGCAGTGAATTTGCAAACTGAAAATGATGAACCAAGATGCAGCAAGCAGTAACAACAAATGCAAACTTGAGAACAGTTTTCTTTTTTTTTTTGTTGTTGAGTACAACACCATTTTGTTATATTGGTAAATAAATCTGTAACTATTTTATTCTTGAAGTACAGCAGTCTGTCACCTAGTTGGCAGAATCCAGAAGACATAGTAATCACAAACTAATGGTCATTTTCCTACATTCAACAAGCTTTATTATCCTCTTACACAATACTTGATTCATTACTCGACAAACACAAGACGAAACCAGCTAATCAGACTAATCAAAATTGAAAACTAAAGCTTCTCTCCTCATCAGTCTCCAAACAACCTGTCATCCAATTGGCAGTTTCCAGAATTCAATTAGAATTGTCAAAGTAATGGATGTACGAAGGAATCACACTAAAGCTGATTTATTACTCTTTAATTTGGATGGGAAAAAAGACTGTTACATTATAAAGTAGAGTTCTTGACAAAATTTGCGGCATACTTTGTCATAACCAGAGAATGTGTCTTCCTCCGGTGTGACTGAGGGTGGTGAATTAAATTCTGAAAGAAGCATCAGAAGTTATCTTTGAAGATGATCTCAGGTATCCACACTTTTGAAAAAGTACAAAGAAACATGCATGTAACTGGGTAGGCTGTTGATCGTGATTTTAGTGAAATCTACAATAGCATAACTTATAACTGGGGGTGCGGAGAGAACGGGGTGGGTGTTTTCATCTTGAATATCACATGTGATAATGATTGAAAAATACCATGCTACACATGTACGAAAACACAAGAAACAACAAATGACTTCTGACTGCATCTTAAGTGTAACATATACATCTTTTTGGCTGACAATGAAAGTGATACAGCAAAGAACTAGTAGACAAGGTTAATTCGCTTAAATGGATTCTAATTCAGCCATCAAGGTTAACATGCTTAAATTGATTGTAATTAAGCCGGCAAGGTTAACATGCTTAAATTCATTGTAATTTTGCTGTCAAATCATGAGATCTGCGGGAAACCTGCACCAGCACACGCACGCACACACACACACACACACACACACACACACACACACGGAGAAACTAATCAATTTCATACATAGTTCAGTAGTTCACAACATATTCTACATTCATCAAATAAAGAAGTGGACGCCAAAGAGGTTCAAATTGGTACCCAGCATACGTAAAACTAACACAGTATCTGAAACAGAAATAGACATTTCAAATATTTTATAGGCCAGCCAACCACCTGGAGATTTTTCAGCACAGTCCCCCCATAAGAAAAGGGGGAAAAAAAAGTCCTGTCCTGAAAACAAACAAACGAAAACAAAAACCGCATAACAAAGACAACTCCCATACATTTTACACTGTGCACAATTCATTTTGATAGCTCAACAATTGATGAAACTAGACTGCATTGAGGGCAGTAGTAATCCACCACCCAACCCCACCTTTCCCCTGTCTAGATCTTTACAAAATGAGAAGAAAAAAAAAAAACCATAATGGTTCCACTTAAATATACATGAGAAGGATTTATGAACAATCCTCCACAGCATATTAGACTGTTAATACCTTTTCCGGACAGCTTGTACAGTCTTGCTATCTACGCTTGCTAGACTATGGCAAAAAAAGTTGGCATCACTGTGTAAAGACTCTCTGGAACAAAAACTGGCAAATGGGCCATAAGTACAGAAAAAACATCAGACAACAGTAAAGAGAGACAGAAAGGCAGAAATTGAGCATACCCACAATTTACGGAAAGTGGATTTCTACCGAAGTACCTCTCATGATATGTGCTGAGATCATCTGTTCCAGTGAATGCCTGTGTGTTCTCTGTTGGAGAAGGAAAAGGCAGAGAGAGGCTTCCACAGGATAGAAGTGTGGGTGGAAGAGGGGGTGGGGTCGATTTGACTGAATACATCAAGTAATGCCTCTCTCACAAAACACGATGCGTACAATGAAAAAAAATTAAATGAAAAAGAAATGGACGTTAACACGTCAAATATCACACCAAGTAGACCCATGAGTATTTTTCACATACTCAATAATACCACATAAGCTTAAACCATTCTGTTAAACATGTTAAAAAAAAAAAATGGCATAAAATTGCCCTAACAAATGTTCAAAATCTACATCATCCTCAGGGACAGAAAAAAAAAAAAAAAATTCTCTCATGGCACGAGGTGACTGTACTACACGGAAGTGATTAGTAACCTGTCCAAATGAACGGGACTCCGACAAAGCTGATAGTGAGACAGTGATGCAAGAAACTTATCTATACCGTCTACATCTTTGACCTCATTGACTGGTGTCTTACGAAGAGACCATCCTTTCTGTGCAAGCAGTTGATCACCGATAATACTTAGTTCATGTCACTAGGTTGTGAGGAACGAATGAAAAGGGGAAAAGGGGCGGGTTTTCTTTCAAACACACCAGATGCTCATTTTGCATGAGTGAAGACCAAAACTGCACATTATGGGATTTTCTTGCATGTATACTTTTTAAACATGTTTAATCCTTTGATAAAGTTGGATTGAAGTATTCAAGTAACCAGAATCAAAAAGTTCAATTTTAATATCAAAAGACCTCGGCTAACAGGATTCGCGACTTTAGTGTCCAAAGAGTGCGTGTCCAGACAAGCAACAAGGATTTTTTTTTTTTTGCACATCGGTTTTTCCTTTTCTGTTTTTTGTTTTGTTTTGATTTTAAGTCAACATTCAAACTATCTTTGATGCAAGCAGTAACTGAAGACTGTATGTTGGCAACGATTAGTGTTATTACCGTTTAGATTAATACCTGTTGTTTACTTGCCATGGCCAGAAATACTTCCGAGTGCATTGAAAACTGTCATGTGGATAAATTCTGCGACTGTACCTTTCGCATAAACAAGAAATATTCTCATTCCATTTCAGTTACAAAAATATTCTGAGTACATTTGTTGTACATGAAAAGTGCACATGAACGAGTTCAGTGTGTGACAGTATTTGGTGTGTTAGGCCCACATCTGTATGCAAACATAAAACAACAAAACATCATCTCCAAGCATAGCATAATAACAAATTAAATAACGCTAATGCGACATGCCAACACATCTCAAGCAAAAGAACATTTACAATTGCAGCTTTTGCAAGTCTTTTTCTTCCATCAAAAAGAAAAGAAAATTCACACAACACTTAAATCCTTCAAACCCCCTCCTCTCCTCTCAACGCCCCTTACCCCTTTAATCACTTTCTCCTGTACCCACCCCACGCCTTTCTCCCTCTATGGGTGTGTCTTGAGGCCTATGTCACGTGGAAGCCGCAATTTTTTTTTTTTTTTTTTTTTTTTTTGCCAAGGTAGTGTGTACCGAGATGTTTCCTTTGTAACATACACTGATTTTCAAGCCATTATAAGTGTGGTCTCATGCCATAGTGCCAACGCTTCGTTGGCGAAATATATTTCATATTATAGGAATGATCAGTGAAACTTAGAACTACGTAGTTGGATAGCATGTGAGATGATTTCACGTATTGTTTGAAAATCAAACAGACGAGAACTTGACAGGCCCGCTTAAAAAAATTAGTATGGAATTAAAGAGAAAAAAAAACACTTTGCTTACTGTCTGTTTATTCCAGGGCCTGCGAGATGCGGTGTAGAATTGAAGTCTACAGACAATGAGTCTCGGGGATTAAAAGGAAAATCAAAATACTGCACCAGTCGGACAGTTGACAAAGCAGTGCTCAGCTCAAACCGGGTATTTTAGCGAGGGCATTTCAGCATATATATGAAATGGCTCATAATAAACAGCTTCGCTACACTCGCTTTATCTGAATTAATGGATTCGCCACCAAGGAATTTGTATGTCAGCTGGGAGGAGTTTCATAGAGGCAAGGTGGCGAGAATGCCGAGAATTATCGACAGTCCACTGCATAGCACACTGTCGAGAGGGGCTAGAAATGGCGAAAGGTCCCTAGACCGTTTTGGGGCTCTCGCGAGCGAGAGAGAAATGGGCGACAAATGTAACGTCTAGTGATCGATGCACGAAATGTAGTAACGTTCTCTGATTGCTGCATGAAACAATTGGAACACTGACCCTTCTTCAACAAGAGTTTGAAGAAGTAGTCACATTATTAATTTGAACTTGTCTCCCTTCGCCTTATACATCCCTCGCAGCTAGCATAAGTTTGCCACTCGCGCGAACCCTCGCGTCTATGAAACTGGTCTCTGGACACACTATCGTGTGATATAGGCCCCCGTTTTACCTAATGACGTGGCCAGCTGGCTAGATTCAGACTGTAGTGAGACTTCCTATCCATATGCATCACACTCTCCACCGCCCTAACCCGACGGCGCAGCCCCTTGCGCTTAGAGGGATACAGCTCTCGGATGAACCGCAGGTTGTACTCGGCCGTAGCCTCCGGGTTGCCCACAACGTGAGGTCGGTAGGACGAGGTCAGCTGGGCGGGCCACAGGCTGAACAATCGCTGCAGGAGCTCGTTGGGCTTCTCCCCAGTCTTCGGGCCACACGGGGTGAAGTCGGTACCCCGGCTGGTCGGTGCCGATCCGGTCTTGCCTCCATTGTCCGTCGTGCAGTTGCAGTCGTCTTGCGATAGGATGCCGGTGGTGGTGAAGCCTGAGGTGATGGAAGTCCGGGCGTTGGATTCGCTGGGGCGGACAGCTCGGAAAGACAAGCGGTGGTCGGGTCCCTTGGCCGTTGCAACGTACGGGCTCGTGTCCACGGGTCCACCCTCCCTTACGTTTCCTGGCATTTCTTTTGTTTTCAACGTCGAGATCAATGTCAAATGCCAATCTTATATTTGTGACACGAATCCGGACGCATCTGAAGTCTGCATTTAAAATGAGCACCACCGAATGATTTAGATGGTCAGATACTGACTGTATCTTTCTTTCTAATAGAAACTCTTGTTTTTACCAATCCAGATACCTAATCTACTTGATATTTTTCACAAATGCGTGTGATCGGCCTTTGAATCTAGAACTTGTTTCCGTTAAAGTTTCTCTAAGTTTTGTTAAAAAAAAAATCTCTAAGTTTAGCTCACAGTAGATGCTCACTTCTTCACATCAAACATCGCTTAAAACGATAGGCCTAACAGGTCGACAGACACTTATTTTTTCGACGCACAAACGATTCAGTTCCGGCAAAGGTCAATTCAAAACGAAAGTCTCAGTTCAGTGGTCAGCAGCAGGGAGGTGGGAGATGACGGAATGCCAGACAGCTCACAATCGAATTCCTCTGGATCTGTGGAACAACAACAATGCACGTCATTACGACGTCGGCTTATTATGACGTTTTTGGATTACATTTCTTTTTTCTTTGTTTTTAACAATTGTCAAGTCAGTCTGTATAGTTTATGGTCAAGCTACTCAAACCACACACACACACATAGGCTACATCTATCTCTCTCTCTCCCTCTCTCTCTCACCACACACACACAGAGGCGGGGGGGGGGGGGGGGGCAGAATTGAAGTTAAAAGGCAAAACGAGCCATGTTCTTCATCTTCATCCATTTAACGTCCTCAGTCATCATGTTGACTATTCTGACGTTTTTTAGTGTGGGCTGGCGCAGCATTTAAAAAAAAAAAAAAAAAGTTTTCTTGCTCTTGACACAAACATGTCAAGAGTCTTTGCCTCGACTACTGTGTAGGGCAGGGCGTTCCAGTCCTTTATAGTACGTGGATAAAAGGACCCCTGTTCGGCACTGTGGTTGTTTAAATTGCTGTTCATGTCCTCTACGCTGACGGGTTGAAACAGGAATCAGCTGGGATCTGTCCATGCAGACCAAGCCATGTATGATCTTAAACAGCATGGCCAGTCTGGTGATCTTTCTTCGCTGCCTTAGGGGTGCCAGTCCAGTTGCTTGATGAGGCTGCTGACGTTGGAGGACTATGTTCACCATTGTTTTCCAATATTTCGAGCGGCTGCTCTTTTTCCAAGGACGACAGATTGCATAGTTCACGTCAAAAGTGGAGTGACATCATTGGGTCGATGCTAACAGAAAAATTGCGTCTTGACAGAGATGTTATCATCAAGTGATGCAAAGTCTAAAACATCATCCTGCTGTGATTATTTCATCACTCCCCACCCCAACCAATATACCAACACACACACACATTAATTAACATCTCTCTTCTCCACCTTTTTTTCCTTTTTTTTTTCAAATGACTTGAGTGTTCACTTCAACGCGGTGACAGCCCTGATGTGGCCCTTTGCGGTCGGTTGGGCTGTCAGACCATTATCTTCCTTACCTTTTCTCACCTCCTCTCTCTCTCTCTCTCTCTCTCTCTCTGGCGATCGTCATGGTTGTTTTACCTGAGGGAACAACTGAGTGGCTGTCAAATGCAAGGGAACTCGGTACGTGTGACTATTGATCAGTCATGTGTGTTCAGGCCTTGTGGATGGTTCTTCTTCGGGTTAAGCAGCCACAATCAACTTGCTGATTTTTTTTTTTTTTTTTTTAATTTGCTGCTGTTACTTTAGGGAGGGGGGTGGGGGTGCCGTGACTTCCTGGTGGGTTTGAAAAACAAAGGGAAACCAAAAATGATGTTCGCTGGGCCCACAAGTTGCCATGCCAGCAGAAACAAAGGAAACCAACGGGAGAGAAGGGAAGGGTGCCATATTTGATAACACTAACAATGCGGGGGGGGGGGGGGGGGGGGCGGGGGGGGGGGGGGGCTGCTGGTTGGTTGGTTCTACTCTCCTCTTGACAGCAGTGAACTGCCAGGAGTGTCAGTAGACTAGCTGTAGCTTCCTCAGCTTCTTCGGCGGTAAGGGCGTTCCAGTCCCTGATGGTCCGCGGGAAGGAGATATAAGCCTACTCCTGGTCATGGCCTCTCCTCTTGTGGCATGGCGCTGACTGCAGCTTGCTGTGGTTTACTTGGACCTTGCCAGTGCGAATCTTCCGCAGCATGCTGATCCTTGCCTTCTTCCTGCGGTCCTGAAGTGATGGCCAGCCCAGGTAGTCCAGCATGTTACTCACACTCGAGGTGTTATGGTAGCGGTTCAGAACGAAGCGCGCCGCACGTCTCTGTACTGCTTCGAGCTTGCTGATATTCCTCTGGGTGTGAGGGTCCCAGACTGAGCTGGCGTATTCAAGAATTGGTCTTACAAATGCAAGGTATGCCTTTTCCTTCAGTTCAGTTGAGCCGATTTTAAGGTTCCGTCTCAGGAAGCCAGGGGTCTTGCTGGCTTTTGTGGCAACAGCATCAATGTGGTGGTCCCAGTTCAATTCCTTGTGGAGAGTGATGCCCAGATACTTTGATGCTATTACCTTCTCCAGGGTATGGCCATGTAGTTTATATGGAAAGTCCAGGGTGGTTCGGCGTCTGGTGACTGGGAGTGTGGTACATTTACCTGGGTGGAGCTGCATGTCCCAGCTTTCCTCCCACTCAGCAAGGTGGTCCAGGTCTTGTTGCAGCTAGCTGGGCTTGGTCTTCCTGGCAAGTGACCATGCTGTAGACGGCAGTGTCATCAGCAAACAGCCTTGACTTGGATGTGACAGTGTCCGGAGATCGATTATAGAGGCCAGAAATAGGCAAGGGCCTAAGACTGACCCCTGGGGCACACCGGTTTTCGCAACAGTGTAGGCTGACTGAGAACCCTCAACAACAACTGCCTGTCGTCTTTCCCAGAGGAAGGATTGGATCCAGCGGAGTACCTGTCCCCTGATGCCATACTGTTGGAGCTTTTGGAGCAGGAGGCTGTGGTTCACTTTATCAAAG
>CM031606.1:59492737-59500237 GCA_018398815.1 Conus ventricosus | reverse complement strand
CTAAACGCTGAAAATAGCAAGCGACGTAAAATGTAGACGGAAAAGTTTGTAGCGGTGTAGGCCTACCACGCTAAAAGCGCTACCGTGCCAAAATTACTAGTATGGGATGACGGCTGTTTTTAGGAGAGAGAGGAGGAAGTGAGGTTGTCTGAGGAACAGGAGCAGATTTGGGAGACAAGCCGCATATTTTGTTGAAAGCGGGGTATTGCTTTGTATGTTTCTTCAGAGAAAAGGGAGCATTTGTATGGGGCGTCTATAACACACCAGTAATCTCTTTTACTCAATTTCATCCTTACATGTCTACTGTAAGGTGCGGTGAGTCAAATGTAAACAGCCAGAGAACCACGCCAGATGTCCTCACATTATAATTTTTTTTCCCATTTCTTCTTTCTTCTTTTATTATATTTTATTTTATTTCATTTCATGTCTTTATTTATCTTTATTTTATTTATTATTATTATTTTTTTTTTTTTTTTTTTTGGGGGGGGGATGTTTTAAGAACCCCAGGAACCCTCAAAATGCACCCCTGACGTTGGAAGGCGAATGGGCGGTAGTCCCCTCCCCCCCCCCCCCCCCCCCCCCCCGTTCCCCCCACTGACTAAGCGCACTCTGATCTCTCAGCTAGCGCCTATCAGTGCTTCTGCGATCGATAAATCGGACTAGGAACCTTCCGTGCAACTCTTTCATTTCATTCATGCATGGATTATCGTAGCGTGCCAGACACGCGTGATAGGCATTGCCTCAGTCTGAGGTCGAGGACTGGCGAACTGAACCCAAAGACAATGCGGGAAAAGACATTCAGAGTTTCCGACACTCGCGTTGAGTTGATTGATCGCGAGCTTGTCAGTGTCTTTACAACGGTCTACTTTTGACGAGGAAATAAGAGGGGAAACAAACTGCGAAACAAATAAAAAATTATTGTGCAAAAATCTATAACCAACAGCCGTACAAAGAGGTGATCTGAAGACTGGCGGAGAGAGAGAGAGAGAGAGAGAGAGAGAGAGAGAGAGAGAGAGAGAGAGGGTGGCTTGTAAGATAAACAGATGGCTGTACGACGAGGTCAAGTCATGTTTATTACCCATTCAGCCGATCTTGAAAGTCATGCAGTACTGAGTCTCTATATAGACGTACAGGTGAGACAGACAGATAGGAGAAAAGTATAGACAGAAAAAGAGGTAGATAGCAGATGAAAGGATTCCATAAGTTAGATCAGTGGTTTTTTAAAAATTATTATTATTATTATTATTATTATTATTATTATTATTATTATTATCGTTTTATTACATATTATTATGAGAAACAGTAATGCGTCGCCTGGGTCCGTTTGACAGGCAGGTTTCTTCCCCTACCCCTCCCCCCTCCGCCCCCCCCCTCCGCCCCCCCCCCCCTCTCTCTATCTCTCTCTCTAGTGCGTGCGCGCGCTCCCGTTTGCGCGCGCGCGTTTGTGTCTGTACACGTGTGTGTGTGTGTGTGTGTGTGTGTGTGTGTGTGTGTGTGTGTGTGTGTGTGCGTGCGTGAGCGCGCGCGTGTGTGTGCGCGCGCGCACGAAAACGTCGTTTTCTTTTTCCTCGGTTCCTATTATAGTTTTAAGAGTTCGTGCTTGTCTTGTCTTCTGAGTTACTTCCCTTTAATGAGAGTGTCGTCTGCCTTACACAACAGTAAATGAATGAGTCTGACAAACTTGCAAAATACTGATTAGAAATATAATGTTTGATTTAAATTTATTGAGTTGGAAGTTTTAGTTTGAATCCCTCATACAAAGTCTAACGTTTTCTAAAACCAAAGTGAAGGAAGTTCCTGAACGTGGAGAAGAAATGTGAGGTAGATGAAAATTACGATTGATTTGCATTGATTTACGAACCCAATCAGTATCAAGCCCACCTGCCAAGCAAGTCCTGGGTGGTATTACACAAGTAACATTGGACAAGATATGCTGGGTGGCTGGATCACCACTGAACCATGCATACCTGATCTGGTGGTTTACAGAAAAGGTTGGTATTTCACAATGTGCTTGCATGGTTATATCAAAAGCAAAGCAGTTTTCTTTGCTTCCGTCTTTCTTTAACTTGTAAACAACCCAAGATATTCAAACCTTCGTGTCACTTTCAAGTTTGTCAATTATGCGTTCTTATATCGTCAGCATCTTGTATCCATCGAATATTTCATTTATTGAAAACTGTATTGTATAGTATTTGGTTTAATTTTCTTCAATGTTTGTTTTTGCTTTCGTTATTCTCATTTGTTTCTTGTTATCATTTGTCATCGCTTCTTTGTAATCCTTCGATCTTTTCTTCCATTCTTTGTTGTTGTTGTTGTTGTTGTTGTCACGTAATCGTCTAGAACCCGTGCATGTTTCAGATTCTGACGACTTGGCGTCTGTTTCTGTCGGCTAGCGCTGGGCAGGCATATGTAGCGCTCAAAATACGTTAAAAGTTTTTTTTAAGCTTTACAAAAAGAAGTGTGAAAATTACGAATCTGTTAAACCAGAATGAATACTGCACTGCCCACTTTTTTCACGGTAGAGTACAGTTTTGACTCTAAGCATGCTTTGCAAAATGTGCATGCCCTCTTTTGTGAGAGTCACTGAGCTGAAGTTCACTGCATATTGTACGATGTATCGTTAATAAACTGTGTAGTGTGTCAAAGGCCTGCGACGTGTTTCCCTTTAAACAAGTTTAGCCTGTCAATAACTGAACATGACACATGCGAAACAGCTTGAGTCGCTCTGTCCTGTAGTTTCACCAGCCTGTTCGATAAGTGTAAAACTAGCAATGAAAGGAGCATAGTTTACACTTTCAATACCACCAAAAAATAAAACAATATCTGATCTTTAATCCTGTCCAAGGACAACTGGTCTGAAATCCACGATTTTAGTAGCCCATGTTCGATTGAGTTTGATGTGGTTTCCGTGTGTCGGCAAGACTATTATAGTATCAGAAACATGACATGTCTTGAGTGTTTCTAAATTAGGCTTATAGTGAAGTCTGTTACACTTTGTAATATCAGGCTGTCAAAAGAAAGGGGAAAAAAGTGCGAAAACTGTACACCATCAGTGCACGCTGGGCAGTTTTAGACATTGTGCATGGAAAAGAAGGCATGTCGTGTGTTTGTGTGTGTGTGTGTGTGTGTGTGTGTGTGTGTGTGTGCGTGCGCGCGCGCGCGCGACATGAGTGCGTGCATGTCAGGTCTAGCTAGCATAGCCTTCTTTCATATTTACTTTGCGGCTACTTTTCTCTTTCGCTCTTCGATTAGAACTCCAAGGCTCACCACTCACGGCTGAGGTTGCGGATATGACCATTTTTCATCCAGTCATCAAGGTAGTCACATTCCATCTTCGGGGATAAACCAACAGTTTAATCCTCAGAGGTATATGGGTCTATTGGAGGACTGGGACAACCAAAATAACGTCTTTCACTTCTGGCCGGGCCAAAAGGTCATGCTCTGGTGCGGTTGAGTAAACAAAACAAGTGTAAGGTCCACAAGAGTCAGTCCTCTTTTTTTTTTTAAAATTCATTTTCTCATAACTTTCCAAACAAATTGTTGGTTTGCAGAGACATTTTATTTCCTTGTCCAGTAAATCAGTTTTTGTGAAGGAACAAACCTGCTGCCGTTTGTCATGACTAATTCATAACCCTGTGTGTGTGTGTGTGTGTGTGTGTGTGTGTGTGTGTGTGTGTGTGTGTGTGTGTGTGTGCGCGCGCGCGCGCGCGTGTTTGTGTGTGTGTGGGAGAGGGGCGTGCGTAAGTGTGTGTCCGCGCGCGCGCGTGTATGTGTGTGTGCACGCGCGAGCATTCCATTTTAAAACAAGTAGAGCCAACAATATTTTTCACGTGCAAGACCAGTCAGGGAAGAGGGTTTGAAGGAGGGTGAGGAGTTGGTGAAGTACCGACTTATAGGTGGAAGTAGCAAGAGGGGAAAAGGAAAGCAGAGGTGAAAGAAGAGGACTGTGGACGGGAAGCGGGGGGTGGTGGTGGTGTGTGTGTGTGTGTGGAGGGGAGGGGGGGGGGGGGGGGTGAAGAGGCGGGGACAATGGGGAGGGAAGGCGTGTTTGATACGACATTTCAGTTTTTTTGTTGTGAGTTCCTTTTTTTAAAAAAAAATTAATTTATGTATTCATTTGTTGTCTTTTTGTCTTGGGGGAATGAATAATAATAAAAAAATTTAAAAAACACGTTTTCCAAAAATTATCATTGTACTGTTCTTCCGAATGCAGGAAATGAGATGCTCTGTGGATGTAAAGAATGGTTGAGATGGTGGTTAGACAGACAGAAATATAAGCTGGAGGAGACCGAAAAAGAATTATGGCAAAGGAGGGACAGCTTGCATTGAATGCATGCTTCAACAGGTAACCTATGCAGAGTTTGTTAAAGAAATGTGACATGATCTCGTTTTCTTGCCTTAGGGATAAATAAGCCTAGGAGCTGAATTTTGCACTTAAAAGTATTTCATCAAACACACAATCCATTATATTTTACCAGAACCAGATAAAGAACCATTATGCTTGTGACCAACTCTTCCTGCATTTCTTGATTTTTTTTCCCACCTCATTTGTCTTATTCGGTTCATTTCATTCCTGACACCACCATCCCATACTCCCCTCCCCCTCCCCCGCCCCCTCCCTTCCCCACCCTACATGCATATCGCTGCCGCTCCCTTCCTCTTCCCCTCCCATAAGAAGTTACATGTTTAATTCATTTATAGAGAGGTGCTCGAATAATAGGCACACAGATGGTACGGTATTATAACAAAGGGTAAGAAGTATGCTATGAATACATGGATAATATAATACTGACTTTTTAGAATGGAGCTCCCCACAAAATTCAGCAAATGGCATAAAAGGGAGACTTCAGCTCCAGTGATCTTCCTTCACCTTCACCTATCCCTCGACATCGTCTGTTGTCGTTGGGGCACCCCTGATGATCTGGCCACCACTCTCCTCCATCCGTCCCTGTCCTCCACCGCTCGCTGAGATTCCGCTAGGCTCATTCCAGTCCACTCTCGGATATTGTCCTCCCACCTCTTCCTCTGTAGCGGCTTCCACTGACTTGTTTCTTGAAGGATTGTCTTTGCAAGGCCTGCTGAACAGGACACATGTCCGCACCACTTCATTTTCCGCTTCTTGACGACTGTCAGTAGGTCTTCATTGGGTCCAGTTGCTTGTTGAATTATTCTACGAACTTTATTTGTCACGTAGTCTGTGTAATGGATGCCCAAGATCTTTCTGTTGCATAACAGTTGCCAGAATTCTTCTTTGTAACTCTGCTGTGAGTGTCCAAGTTTCACATGCTTACAGAAAAACTGAGAGGGCAAGGGAGGGCATTAGGTGGATCTTGGAGCGAAGACTGAGGTTTTTGTCCTTCCATATAGGTTTTGGTTTTGCCACTACAGCTGCTG
Source organism: Conus ventricosus (assembly GCA_018398815.1). Lineage (NCBI taxonomy): Eukaryota > Metazoa > Mollusca > Gastropoda > Neogastropoda > Conidae > Conus > Conus ventricosus. The sequence goes on along the minus strand of CM031606.1, from coordinate 59,494,843 downwards.
TTTGTGCGGTTCTTGCCACAATCTCAGGAGAGCTTCATTGATGGATGAACCTAAACAATAGCTGTCCGTTTAACTGGCAGTTCACACAACAGAGCAGAACCGAAGGATACGGAGACTGGCAGTTCTAACAAAGATAGTACATCACAGTGATACATGCTGTTTTTGCTTGATATGTTTGGTTAATGAAATAGAAAAACACGTCAGAGTATTATTTATGCCGTCATTTTTTGTGACACATGCGAACTGTACGTCACAACTTATTTTCTGAAAATTTTCTCTCTCCTTCTCTCTCTCTCTCCGACGAAAATTGGATTTTCATATTAAGTTCGTTTTATTTATGTAGCTTAGTTGGTAAGCGCACTTGCAATGACATCGGCAGAGTTGGACGACATTGCAATCCTCTTCAAGCTCGGTGGAGATTGGTATCTATGCAGGTAGATCTTTAATCACAATCGTGCGCCAGTCGTCCCATGGATTCTCATTTATGAGCAGCTCAGGCTATGAACTACAGGCAATATAAAGACGCCGAACAAGAAATAAAAGGGTCTTCTGGATCTAATTTGGCGACTATTGGCCAGTTGGTCGGATGGACTCGCACAATATCAGCAGACGAAGGAGAGGAAAGAAGTAAGTGGTTGAAATCATCGACGCCGTACAGATTTACCCAGAAGCATGTCCACAAATGTCCACTAGTGCTGAAGAATAAACCAGCTAAGGCAAGTATGTGCATGTCATACTTTTAATGCTTTTTTACACCAAGTTTTTGTACGATACCATCAGTGGCGTAGGAGCAGGGGGATTCCGGTGGGGGTTATAGCTGAGTGGTGGGGGTGGAGGTAGTCTTTCTGCACCTCCCATACCAGCATTTAATCTACCAATTTTCAACAAGCAAACATAAAAAAAAACACCAACATAGCTTACGTTCTGAAATGGGGTTTTTGATTTTAGGGAATTGAGGTGGTGGTGATAGCCGTCTGGATGTTTCTAAACACACACACGCGCGCGCGCGCGCGCCCCTTACCCAAGACGCCCTAGTATTTTTTTCCTCATGTTCTCCCTCCCTTCCCACCAAAATCCACATTCATCTTCGATTTTTCCTACTGTCATCAAAGCTTTCCCCTCCCCCGCCCCCAGATCTTGAGTTTATCTTGTCATGACCCCTACTTCCCGTCCCTCCCCTCTCTTTCCTTTGACTTCCACAACTGTGTGCGACACTGAGCACGCTGCGTTATGATCCATATATTACATTGTATGTTCCAGTATCAAATACTCAAAGAATATTATCTGCTTTGGTATTGAACTCGGCGACAAGAGTATACAGAGTTAACTCCCTTGCTTAATATTGACAACGATCTCCATGACAACTGTGTACCTTCCGATCCGAGAGTTACGAATAGTCAATGTTCGGAACATGAAGTAAACAACACACAAGGCTATCTTGTTTCATGGTGGCAGCGGTAGGATGAAAACTTGACGTCCCTTGAAGATGATCCCATTTTCAATTCCAAGTTCATCCCTGGAAGACCAATAGTTTCTGGTGCCTGTCTGGCATACTATGACCCGAAGAAACCTGTCACCCTGGAGGCTGATGCAAACCAGAGGACTTGGTGCCGCATTACTCCAGAACAACCGCCCTATTGCTTTCGCATCCAAAACGTTGGATCAAACACAGAGCAACTAACCAATCATTGACAAGCCCCTTCACAGAGCGCCGCCCCGTCTACAGAGAATGCTATACAAGATCCAGGGCTATGATTTCCACCTCTTCTACAGACCAGGATACACCACGATACTGTCGGACACTCTCTTCCGTCTACCCGGTCCTCACAGTGTCCCACTAGACCTGAGAATTGACGGAATCAAACTGACGCCTGAAGAGATCAAATCTGATGATGTTCCTCTGATCAACTTCTCCAGAGGAAAACAAGAGCAACTCAGGGAAGAAGCTGACAGAGATTCAACACTCTGCCTGCTGAAAGAAATCATCATCCAGGGATGGTCAGAGACCGTAAAGGAAATTCCTACTAAAATCAGAAACTACTGGTCTTCCAGGGATGAACTTGGAATTGAAAATGGGATCATCTTCAAGGGACATCAAGTTTTCAT
>CM031606.1:59482737-59487737 GCA_018398815.1 Conus ventricosus | reverse complement strand
ATTCTTTCCAGTTCCCACACCCCTTCAATCTATATGCATCTAACCTACCCTCTATCTCTAGCCTCCCACCTCCCGAATCGTTTTTGTGTTCTGTTGGTTTGTTTTGTTTTTGATTGGTTGTTTATTTGTTGATCGTTACTATTCTACTGTCTATACAGTAATCTTAAAATTTAGTTAGAGGCTAAGATCATCTATCTTCTTCTTCCTAAAATACTGGTTCACTCAAAAACGAGTAGGTCACCAGCGCGCATGTTAAAAAGTAAAATAAAATAACATAAAACATAAAACAGTGCGACTCAGACTGTTGGCCCCTGGAGCAAATTTGGCAACAAGGGGTCGCACTCGATATTCAAGAAGTTAAAAGCAATGGCCAAATTCAGGCCCAGGTAATAGTAAAATATCTGGGGAAGTAAAAATATAAAATCGTCAATATGCAGATCTCAAAACTGTCGAATCAATTTGTTTTTTAAATGAGATTGCATTTGTGGCAATCTTGATGGCACCCGGCAGTGAGTTCCACAGCCGTACAGAACTGGGATAAAAAGAATGTAAGTGGCTGTCAATATTTGATGCAGGTATGGTATAACATTGACCGCCACTCCTGTTGCTACTTTTATTCAATACTAGTTGTTCCATTGGAATATCGATTACTTTAGCTCTGCCTTTGAACAAGATGTTAAGTTTGATAAAAGCTCTTCTCTCTTCTAAGGGTTTCCATTCTAATTTCCTCATGTTCTTCCTAGTATTCCCCTTTTCTCTGATGTGGTTCCCTGTTACGAACCGTGCTGCTCTCTTCTGAATCTTTTCGAGGTTATCAATGTCCTTTAGATGGTAAGGATCCCAAACTGAGCAAACCATATTCCAGTACTGGTCTAACCAGTGTTTTGTAGCAGTCGTCTTTAACCTTTGGGGGGCAGTCATTGATATTCCTGTATAAGAAAGCTAATATGTTATTTGCTTTCTTACATACTAAATTGTAATGTTCTTTCCATTTGAGACGACTATCTATAATCACGCCTAAATATTTTTCAGCATTAGTTTCTTTAAGAATAGTATTATGGATAGAATAATCTGATCTAATTGGTGAGCGTTTGTTACATATACGCAACACTTGGCACTTTTGGGATGAAATTCCATTTTCCAAGTACTTTCCCACTCTTGTAAAGCGTTTAGATCTTCTTGTAGAATGCGTGTATCATTCTTGCTTCTGATTGTTCTATATACTAAGCTGTAATCTTCAAAAAGCCTTATAGTAGTTCCAGGAGAGAGATTTCTACTTATGTCATTTATATAAATTAAGAAAAACAAGGGCCCCAGAACAGTTCCCTGTGGTACACCTGACAAGACTGGTTTACAATGGATGACGACCCTTCCACAACTTTCTGCGTTCTCCCAACGAGAAATGATCTAGCCCATTTTAGCAAAGAACTGCCAATGCCGATGTGTTCTAATTTAAGCAGCAGGCCCTCATGGTCAACCTTATCAAAGGCTTTAGAAAAGTCTAATAAAATTGCATCTATTTGCTGTCTGTTGTTAAGACAGTTATTAAAATCATTGAGAGTTGTTATAAGTTGAGTCTCACAACTCCTTCGCTGTCTAAAACCATGCTGGGCGTTATTTAAAAAGTCATATTTGTCAAGATGGTCCATTATGCTAATATATATTATGTGTTCAAGTAGTTTAGCTGATATGGATGTAAGAGATACAGGTCTATAGTTCTCTGCTTTTGTTTTGTCACCCTTTTTGAATAAGGGAACAATGCTCGCATCTCGCCACTCATCAGGTATTACTCCCTGGTCCAGTGAAGCTTGGTAAAGTAGTTGGTATACCTCACTCAATTCATTGGCACATAATTTTAAGAGCTTGCCAGGAACACCATCGGGACCAGTAGCTTTGTTTTCATTGATGTTGGTCAGTAACTTAAATACTCCTGCTTTGTTTACTTTGATGTTTTGCATTTCAGGGAGTTTATCATCATCCTTTAGTCTAACGTTAATTAAAGGTTTGGGATTTGAGAAAACTGAACAAAACTGCTTGTTTTAGTAAGTTTGCTTTCCCTTCAGGGTCCTGTATTAGGTTATTCTGGTTGTTTCTCAGGTCTGGAATCCCAATGTTGTCCTGTCTCTTACTCCTTATGTAAGACCATAATTTCTTGTTTTGATGATCACCTTCTGAAATCATCGAATTAACATAATTGGAGTGAGCAAGCCTACATTCTCTCTGACACCTTCTCTTAATATGTTTATACCTAACCAGTATTCTTTCTGAATTAGGATGTAGTTTCAATTTCTTAAAGAAACGATGTTTCCTTCTCAACAAACGTTTAGTTTTTGTAGTAATCCATGGTTGGTGGTTCTTGCTTGAAGTTATTTTAGTAGGTATGTTGTCATCCATAATAAATTCCAAGTTAGTTTTTATACACTTCCAAAGGTCACTGACATTATCTTTAACACTATGGACCTCAAAAAAAGACGACTGAAATCATGAGTATCCCTGCGCAATTTTGGTAAATCTGTTTGGTTCCAGAGTCTGATGGTACGTTTAGGGGGTTTTCTTCGAAAGGGTTGAAAGTTGCTCTCTAAGAGAATTATGTCATGATCACCCAGGCCTGCAATTAATTCCTGATTGCCTAAAGCGCCTGGACAATTGGTAAAAAAATAAATCCAGGAATGCCTTACCACGAGTTGGTGCTTCAACTGACTGCACTAATCCAAGGTCTTTGGTGGTATCAAAAAACTGAGTATTAATATTTTTACTGTATTGATTACCAAGTATGGCATCTTCACCCCAATCAATATCTGGTAAGTTAAAGTCTCCACCAATCCATAATATTGCCTTCCTATTGGCCAAAACAATGTTAGAAATGTCTCTGCAGATAGACGAACATACATTTTCATCTGAGTCTGGAGGTCTGTAAACTGATCCAACAATGACAGGTCTCTTATTCTTAAAATTAATCCTACAAAATAAACTTTCACTATTTTTGCCTTGATATAAAAACTCACTGGCTAAGTTCTTCCTAATGGCAATCAAGACTCCCCCACCTCTTTTTCCAAGTCTGTCCTTTCTATAAATATCAAAATCCTCTATTAGAAGTTCACTGCTGGATGTTCCAGTTTCTAGCCAAGTTTCTGTTCCAATTACAACATCAATGTTTTTTTTCGGTGACTAAATTACTGAATTCTTCCTTTTTCTTGAAAAGAGATTGAAAATTTACGACTATGCATTTAAGTTTATCTTTTTCTCTTAATGATTTGGGGTTCAGTTGCACTTTGTGATTTGGGATTTTATCAGTTTTAGAACCAGGGGTGGATGCAAACTTAGGACAAAATTTCAAGTTTTCTTTTGGGATCGGTCTGGTGAGATAGGGTCAAAACGGTTGCTTTCTAAGCTGCAGTCTTCAATAGAATCTTCAAAAAGTCTCGAACTAAAGTTTGGAAGCCTGCAGGTAAAACAAGTCCAAGATATATCACTATTGCATAATGCTTCATAAACTGCTGAATTCATTAACATACATTTAGTGTGATACCATGTATTGCAGACGTCACAGGCAACTGCTTTATGTTTCCATGTGACTCTCAAATTGCAAACTCCGCATGGATATTTTACTTTGGTGGACGGACCAGGATTGAGTTCAATGTCTCCCGATAGCAGGATAAGGCTTAAAAGCCATGATTTAACTCCTCTATGTCTAACTCTTTTATTTAAACAATTCCTTATCACTGTACTATTTCTGATGTTAATTGAAATCAGGGGTTCAAATCTGGGCCTAGTAATAGACGTGAGAACAGTACTCGGCACAGGTGCACACAGGAGACTAACATGGTTCAGGTTGCACAAAGTTTTAAAACCTGCAAAAATGGAACTAAAGCGTCTACGTCTACATGTAAAATTTCAAAATTAAACTGAGTGCTGGGGATATTGTTGTTCCTGTCACATGTGGAAACAGCAAGGAAAAATAGAAAACTTTTAACGAAGCCGAGGAACAACACGCCGGTAGCCATCTTGAAAAGCCAAATAAGAAAGACTCACCTTACCTGAAAGGGTTTAAAACACAATTTCGTTGAAAAAAGAAAAGAAATAAGCGTTAAACTACCAACAGCTAACAGTGCTGATTATTAAAATTCACGGATACTCGTATGAGTAAAAGATGCAAGGCGTAAAAGATTTAAAAATGAATTTAAAACGGGAGCTCCAAAAACCAGGCAGCCTCCTCGCTGGACATGCGCATCACAGATGAACTATATAGATGAACAGACTATAAACAACTGAGCAACCAACCATCAGCCTTTTAGTATATTCACTAACTGGAAGCTTTTCACAGATGTGCCCATCAAGACTCAACTCTGAAGTGCCATCAAATCCCCACCAGTCAGGGTGTTGCTTATTTTGATCTTCATTGTCTAACCCATCATCAGTCAACATGCCATTACTGAATGTCCTCGTGGAAAATAGTTATAGCTACATCGTAAATAACAACGCCTTTTACTTAAGTAGACACTACCATGAGGACGCCTGTGATACCAGTTGTTGCTAACATCTTAAAGGCCTGGTTGAAAGAACAGCTTTTGATGGCATCACCATGACCAGGGAACCAGTCATTTGGCGACGTTGGAAAACAAACACTTTTCTGGCTTGATTGGGAGCAAAAGCGGTTAGATTTCCTCCAGTGGCTTGACACCCTCCACCCACAATACAATTCACTGCTAAGTAAAGAACAACTAAACTTGCCTTCTTTGATATTACTCCAGCAGAAAGTCGTCTCATCATCGAAATCAGCTTCAAAGAAATGGACGCACAATAGACTCACCATTCTTTCATAGAGGACACTGTGAGTACAGTGTCACGAGTTTGTCACGAGGCCTATGACGTTTGACCCAACTGGGGTGGCGGAATTATTCATTTGCTTATTTTCGTTGTTTTGTCACGTGTCCGTCCCTTAGGGTGTCGTTGCTTGTGTGTTCCTCCGTTGTTTTTTTTGGGCTGCGTTTTGGTCATGG
>CM031606.1:59433267-59481737 GCA_018398815.1 Conus ventricosus | reverse complement strand
AAATTCTGTTCTTTGGTAAACGGTTACACCCCACAGCCCAGTAAAACGCGTCGTGCTTGCCGGCAGTCAGTGGAGAATGTGTGGGTTAACTAGTCATGTGAGCGCCGCTGATTGGCCGGGCTGTAACAGCGCCGCCACGGGGCAGTGTTAGCTGATGTAATATGTTGTAATCGAGCAGGCTGGGCGGGAAGGAGTGGGGGTAGGGAGGAAGTGCGGCAGTATTGATTTTTTGGCAGGAGACACACCTGCAATGTACACAGGGAGCACGCCACCGTAGGTGAGGGGTATGCCACTGTAAACCAGGGACACATTTTTTTAAATAGTGTGTGTGTGTGTGTGTGTTTGTGTGTGTGTGTGTGTGTGTGTGTGTGTGTGTGTGTGTGTGTACGTGTGTGTGTGTATGGTGTGTGTGTGTGTGTGTGTTTGTGTGTGTGTGTGTGTGTGTGTGTGTGTGTGTGTGTGTACGTGTGTGTGTGTGTGTGTGTGTGTGTGTGTGTGTGTGTGTGTGTGTGTATGTGTGTGTGTGTGTTTGTGTAAGTGTACGCGCATGTGTGCGCAGTGTGTCTGTGTGTGTGCGCATACGCACGTATGTCTATGGCTCCAAGACTGGCTTCTCCTCCGCGTCTAAATAGAAATATTATTTAAACCCACAAGCAATCCTTCACCACACGGAGGGCAACTTGACCTTAACGGGCTCTCTCTTTGCTAACAACTCCACGCTGTAATTAACATACGCGAAGTAATCGGATAGCCTAGTGCACCACAGTGTATATGGGCGCGTTCAGCCACAACTGCTTTTCCCCTACGTTACTCTATGGGTCGTGTTCAGCCTGGGCTACTTTCCCCTACGTTACTACGCTACGTTTTGGGTATTGAAGTCTTACTTGTCAGAGAACAGGAAAACCTTTATTCTGGCTCACTTTCGCCCGAAAACTGTGTTGAGGGCGAAAGTGAGCCAGAATGAAGGTTTCCTGTTCTCTCCGTCCCTTAGTGTGGCTTGTGGTGCGGTTGCACCTTGGTGTGGTTCAGCTCACGTTTGTTTTGCTTTCTCTCTCTCTCTCTCTCTAATTCCACTGCCCGTGCTATTCATCCTGCAGGTTCACGGGTGGCTGGTACCTTTCTCTCGAACTGCTGTCTATCGGCCTCTCGCTTGTCTTTTTACCTGTCGCACGTGCTTCATTTCTTTTAGTTTGAAGTATGCTCACTCTGTGACGTAGCGTGGCATGTTGGCCGCCATCGCTGAGGGAGGTTAGCTCTTCACTCGAGCGGAAGATGTCTCTGGGAGCGCCTGCTCCCGGGCTTGGTTTCCACCTTATCGTCGAAGGTACAGTCGGTATCTTCAATTCCTACAGTCGGCCTGTAGGAGAGGGACATCACTTCTTCTTTTTCCGCATCTGCGCCTCTGTCCTCTCGACTGGACAGAGGGCAGAGAGAGTCGTTTGACCCCCCTCTTCGGGGTCACCCACGGGTAGCTGGTAAGCATCAGTTTCGTGGTTTGTTTGTTTTGTTTGTTGTTGTTAGCCGGCTTATTCTTCTCTTTTGCGCAATTTTCTTTTGTTTTCAAATTGTAAAAGAAATATTGTTTGAGACCTTTTTTCTGGTTAATTCAGTCTTTAACCTTGCCATTCTAAATTATATCCAAAATTCTTTCTCCTATTTATGCATCTGGTGATGCGGGTAGTCAGTGGGGATGGGAGAGAACCTGGTGATTTCAGGGTTGGTACTTGCTTGGTCTCGCTCGTCCGCCCCTGTCACATTCGCCGGACTCTTATCCTTCGGCCACCGTCTGTTTGTGTGTGCAAGAAGAACGAGTTTTATGTTGCGAGCGTGCGTACGCATGATTTGTCGTTCGGATGCGTGGTTGGAGATTTGTGTTATATTTGAAATGTGGCTATAAAATGTGACAATTATGCATTGAATTATTATTTGCAAATGTGGTGGCAGTTATAAAGCGATGGTCGCTGTGTTGGTTTATTTCCTAAGAAAGGAAATTGTTAAACGTGAGTGAGAGAAGGGTGAAGATAATTCATATTTGTTTTTATAGCCTGTTGATTTAATGCAGTCTTTTACCTGCTTCGTGTGAGAAGACTTTAACGAACATTCCTGATTGATTGGTTTACTGTGTTATGCTCAGGTCTGTGTTGAGCTGGTGTGGTTGGTGTATTTAGTAGACCTCCCCTCGCCCATCATGCGAGTGGCTGTTAGGATTTAACAGCATGGGTCAGATTGTACTGACGGCGGGGTTCCAGTGCCCTTCCTTCCTTCCCTTTCTTCTCTCCTCCCAGCTACGTTTTCCCTCCTCCCGGGGGCTTCACCCGGAGCTGGGACTGGTTGGTGCCACGCTCTGGTTGGGGCCACGCTCTGGTTGGGACCGCGGACTGGTTGGTGCCACGTGCTGGTTGAGGCCACGCTCTGGTTGGGACCGCGGACTGGTTGGTGCCACGCGCTGGTTGAGGCCACGCTCTGCTCGGGACCGCGGACTGGTAGAAAAACCCGCCGGCTTGACTGGCCGGTCCTGATCCCCGTCCAGGACCTCCAGCAACAACGCCACGTTCCCCCCCCCCCCCCCCCCCCCCCCCCCCCCCCCCCGGGACGCGCTCTTCACTGCCTGCTTGTGTGTGTCGAGGGTGTCGGCCTTGAACGACTCTCTTCAAGAGCCGACCCGGTTCGGAGCACCTAGTGCGACAGGGTGCTCCCAGTAGACTTGGGAGAGGCAGGGGTGTGGAGGCACTCCATGGTGTGGAAAGGGATGGATGCTGGAAATGTTTATTTATAATTGTGTATATGTTATATGTGTTGAAATGTTGTGATTGTGATTGTGTACGTCGTATGGTGAAATGTTTATTTATAATTGTGCATGCTGTGTGTGTTGGAATGCTTAATTGTGTGTATGTCGTGTGTTGAAATGCTTGATTGTGATTGTGCATGTTGTGTGTGTTGGAATGCTTATTTATGACTGTATGTTGGTGTGAATAAATGGGGTGTTGTATCGTAATCTTTATTGTGTGGTCTCTTGCGGGGCGTGTGAGGTCAGTCACTCCCTTCACTCCCACCTAGACCGATCCTGTCAGGGCAGACCTCCAGGGGTCGGTCGTGACATACAGTAACACCACCACCCCTACTCCCCCCCCCCCCCCCCCCCCACCTTCTCCCCTCTCCTCTTCCCCGTCACAGCCAGTCTCTTAACGACAGACATACCTGTTCAGTATACACCGTCATTCTGCGAGCCTCTGGAAAGCACTGGTTCAACAGTCAATGGATGGAACAGTGGAGGGGCAGGAGATTGAAAAGGGAGGGGTGAGTGTTGGGGGCATGGGTGGCGTACATCAATGCGAATCCATACATCGTTCCTATCAAATCGTCAAAAGGTATGATTATGTGTGCTGAGTAGGTTCTCACTATCTGTCTGTTCTCCCTCCCTTCATCCGCAGTCCCCTTCTTCCTCCATCCGCCCTCCTGCCTCCAGCTTCCCTTTCAGTGTATGTGATAGCTGCATGTTCTGGTAGGTATGTTTTATTACTTTTTTGATAAGCAGCCCATAGACAGGTGCATAGTTTTGTTATGGTACGTTTAGCCCCTTGAGACGAGGGGCATATCCATCACATTTACTAATATCAAAGCAGAAAATTTAATGCTAAGTTTTATCTGCCCACATGTACGCCCCTCCAACACCCAACACTCTTTGCCCAACCGCCCCACCACTCCGCCGCTGCCGCGCCACCCCCTCACTCTCCCACTCTCAACCACAACACACACACACACACACACACACACACACACACACACACACACACACACACACACACACACACACACACACACGCGCGCGCGCGCGCGCGCGCGCACACAGGGATACAGTGGATCATCCTGAAGTTAACAAGTACTTTGTTCGATTGTTCGTTCTCTTTCAGTCATGACTTCAATTATAGATTTATTTGTTCGATTGTTCTTTCTCTATAGTCATGACTTCAATTATAGATAAAGCTGGATTGTTCTTTCTCTATAGTCACAACTTCAATTATCTTTATTATCTTTGGTAGTCTTGGTGCAGACAACAAAATCGAAAGAAAACAAAGGGAGACAGAGAGAGGCATTTGACAACATTGGTGCAGACAACAAAATCGAAAGAAAACAAAGGGAGACAGAGAGAGGCATTTGACAACATGATCGATCTCTACTCCTAAACAATAATTTGATTATCCAGATATAGCCTGCAGTTTATTTGCATCTTAAAACAGTATTTAAATCGTTCTTTGTATACTAAAAGCAAGCAGATTCAGCTGCCGCATACGACCTAACAGATTACCAAAGCCAACACGCATCTTTACTGGTTATTATCATTCCATTTGTCGAACAGATACATTATGTCGGGCTTTGGGGAGATCTTGAGCGTGCGGCCCATTGAAGCTAATTCAGCAGTGGTCGTGTTCCGAGACCTGCACAGCGCACGACGAGCGGTCAGCAACAAGCGGCTGGGTCACCCCGTGTGTCGTCTGTCTTGTCGTTGGCTCTTCCCCGCCCTGGCTCAGCCCAACATTTTCGCTGCCGTCAAGGATCAGCCCAGAGGCAGCCATGACAGTCTCAGTATCGGGAGAGTGGGGGAATAGCTTTCATCATTATGTAGACCCACTCATTGGTGGGATATTATGATTGGAGACATTTTTATATGGGCAGGATCAACCAAGAACGACATGTCCAAAGCACCTGTACATGATACTCGCTCCGATTTGTTTTTGGACAGGATGATTTTTTTGAAAGACATTTTTTGACTTTAAACTGTTTGCAAGTGGATTGCACTTAACTGTGCGAACGATATAAGATTGCCAGCCAGAAGCGGGCAGGTGCTATATTTCGCAATTCTAGTTAACCGCTACTCGATATCTACGTACTCCATTGCCACCTCAGTGTGCAGTTATCCGGGCTGTCAACTTGCTATGCATGTCTAAGTCAACGAATTTTGTTTTTGTTAGTATTCCTGGCTTTCATCAATTGACAATTCGTAATTGAAATACCGCCACTAACATCATTGAAACAGAACAATTTCATGTACTAGCCGCCGTGACGAAGTAGCTAACGTCGCGGACTCCCGGATAGGAGGTTGTAGGTTCGATTCCCAGCCGAGTCATGCGGAATTTTTCTGCCCCGACCGGCTCCTACCCAGAGTTGAGTTGGCTGCGGGCTCAGTTGGGAAGACTGGGACCACACAGTCGCGTTTCATACTCTTAATGGATGGCGTCTCTGAGAATTTTGCTTAAACTTCATGACCAAAACTGCAGATGTCTGCATCTCTGGTTCAACCCTGTCATGCAGTCTCAGACTGGAACGGAAATCCGTAGCATCATCTTCATCATCCTCTTTCTCATTGATCAGCATTTAAAAAAAAGTCTCAAATTATGCGGCCCTTCATGTTCTGCTCTCATGGTGACCACATTTTCGATGTTCTCTTCATGTCCGTGGCCTTGGTTTGATTCCGTCGGGGTCACAGATATCGGCGACTCCATGGGGACTGTCGTTGGTCGGACGTGGTTTCCCCCTCGGAGGGAGAGCTCACTCACACCGACTCCGCGACTAGGCAATTACTGTCGTCAGTAGCGGGTTTAGTAGGTGGTGTCTTGCGTATGTTGGATCAGAACAGGCGCCACTGATCACCACCGAAGTGACTCGGCAGCAGTGCAGTGTTTCCTCCGGTGGGCTGTCTCTTGACGACTTGACATTGATTGCTCCCTGTGGACTGCCGGTACCGGGCCTGCGGCGGACCGGGCCGGGTTGCGTCTGTGGGCAGGGTGTCGGAAGGAGCGGCGTGGGTGCAATGCCACTGGCATGTACAGAAGATGGGACAGCACACACACACACAAAATAATGTCTTGTTCTGGGAAGCAGACCGTGGGAACTGATGCAATATTTTGTTGATTTGAGAGGAAGGGGGCACGGTGGAGGAGAAAAGAAACGTATCGAGCAAGATTAGCACCATGGATTTGGAATCTCTTCGCTTCCCAAATGAATGCGTTGTTTACGACGCCGTGCACAGCAACTCCATGAAATAAGTGAGTTCCTTAAACAGCCGGGGGAGAAACTTACACGAAAAGGCCATCGGTACTGTCTGTGTGTGCTGTCTAATTTTCTGCAAAAGATATGTCCCCTTGTCAATTATAATCCACGTTTTTGCATGCCTGGAAATTTGTTTGACAATGTTTTAAGCAGGAAGCATGATCAGCACTGAAAGTATAAATGGCAAATATATATAGCTATTTTGATTTAGTTTTATCTTTTATATACTCATGCAAAATAATGTTTACTTTTACAGTCCACATAAAATTCATTCTATTCATTTGTGTCGTAAAATGATTAACTACTTTATTGTTTTGAGTTACAGTCTTATTCATTATCATAGAATATGATATAAAATACCTCCCATGAGGGGGTCAGCTCGATACGTCCACGGCCCGATGCGTCCACGGTCCGATGCGTCGTCCAAGGCCCGATATGTCCAAGGTCCGATACGTCCAAGCCCGATACGTCCACGGCCCGATGTGTCCATTTGGACGTATCGGGCCGTGGACGTATCGGGCCGTGGACGCATCGGCACGCCAGCACCCGATACGTCCACGGCCCGATGTGTCCATTTGGACGTATCGGGCCGTGGACGCATCGACATGCTCCCCCCATGAGGGTCTCCCTTCTTTCTGTGGTTGATTTCATACCAGCTGCCGAGGAGAATTTTTGTTCTTTGGGGTGCTTTCATCTTCTCGGACTTTGTTGTTAGGGACCCTTTCAAGCACCGATTGCCTCTTTTCTCACGATCAGTCTCGGCTTTTTTACAACATCAAAGTACTCCGTGTCCCTGCAGTCAGTAAGGATGCGCATGTTTCACTCTTTATGACTCGAAAACACCGTCTGAAAACTGTTGGACCGCCTGACTTTCGCGTATTATCACAAATCCTTTGTGCGTGCGTTCATCATTTATATTCATCAGAACTTGCATGTACAGTTGTTTGTGTAAGAAGGCATTAGAAGTTTGAAAGTCAACCGAGGCTGCTTCTTCGGTCTAGAGACTTATCCTGTCACGACGCCTCGCAAACAGAAAACACACAATAGATTTATAGGCTGTGTTTCGCTATGCCAAAAACAAGCAAACAAACAACAACAACAAAATGAAGGCTTTGAATGGGCCGTTGTCAGAACTGGCGCCTACTGAGACAGCGTCTGAACAGCGATTCATGCTTTGTCAAAATGTCGACGTGCTTCCTTTGACTCATGGCTTGGACTCTCCACCACCACTTAAAGGTGAATTGAAGTAAAGGAACCAGATTGTTTTGCAGAGGAGGAAAAGGGAACTTGGGTCACTGCAGTTTCATACTGTGTGGCTTTCCGAACATTGTTGGCTCTACACTGAAAACGATGGCCAGACTTTGAAGCATCGTTCGGACACGTTCTTGAAAATCTACCTGCAGTACAACTTTTAAAAGGACTGCATGAAGCTGGGGGAAAAGGGAAAGGAAAAGGCCATCCCAATTCGTCGTACCTTTTAAAAAGCTGAGCTGAGGGTAAGAATACCCTTTGGAATGTCTGAGAAAGTCTGAGTATGCCCCTTAAGATAGCACTGAATCGAGAGACGTATTCAACTTGAAACATCCCTTCGATTTATATCAAGATGAGCCTTCTGTGCGCAGCATCAACTGATCAGCATTTACAGGTTGTAGTTTTCAGAGTACATCTGTCGTTAGAAGTATTGTGTGGTTTGCTTGCTTTTTTTCTCCTTTTAAATGCTTGTGGTTCTGCACTACAGGACACAGGTGCCCCTGTGGACTTTTTAGGTGCCCCATCTCCTCTTCTGACGGCAGTGAGGTGCGCAAGGAACGTTATTTCGGAAAAAGAAGCGTGAAAGGAGCGCATTTTTGACAGAAAAGGATTTTGAACCAGTGGGCACACAGTCTCTCTCTCTCTCTCTCTCTCTCTCTCTCTCTCTCTCTCTCTCTCTCTCTCTCTCTCTCTCTCTCTCACACACACACACACACACACACACACACACACACACACACACACACACACAGAGTGAGAGAGAGAGAGAGAGAGAACGAACGAAGTTCAATGCTATTAAGTTGTAAAGCCCATTTAGCAAATCGGCGCGATGTACGACAGAACGCGACTCGATTTCGATTTCATTGACATGGAAACCACAGCAATGTCTTTTTTCACTTTACAAGACAAAATCGCGAACCAGAAAATGTTACTGGTATGTATCCACTGTCAGTTCACCCCAGGTAGAACTGGTTCAGTCCGTGGAGAGCGCGGATCCGCCGTACAGCACGTGCTTGTGTCTCTGCATGTTTCGTGTTGCCGATGCGTCTCCCTTTCCGAAGGTTGGCAAGTTAAGCACATTCCTTCGATGACATGTGTCTTTCTTCCTGCTTAACGAACCAGAATAACAATCGTCCTCCAAGCACAGATTGCAGGAATATTCCAGAACGACATCATCTGATTCACACAGCAGCACACCCACATCATCCGTTTGATGAAAAACTACCTTCCGACGCTTTGTGTAAATATCGCAATCATCTCTGCACCTGACGATCTGTCAGAGTAGCGACATAATCCCTAACCTCTCCCGTGTCAAAACCGGCGACAATTTTGTCTATGGTTTGTTCTGGACTTAGTCGATGTGCGACGGGTGGATTTCTGGGTCACTGGTGTTACACACCCGACAGATCGGAGCGCAAAGACAGAAGCGCATCCTAAGTATGCGACGTGTCACCATCATCGCGAATCGGCTTGATGTGTTGTGCTGTGTAAGGGAAAGGCTCTAAAATCCGAACACTTAAGGATTTCATCTCAGCAACAGTCCACGTACACTCACAGAAAGAAACAAAAATGACTCTTTAATCAGACATAAAATCAGCTGCATTTTGCTGTAACACAAAATAACACAGAGGTGGAAGGGGGTAGTGTGGAAGAAGGGGGAATGTCACATCCAGAGGTGGAAGGGGGTGGTGTGGAAGAAGGGGGAATGTCACATCCAGAGGTGGAAGGGGGTGGTGTGGAAGAAGGGGGAATGTCACATCCAGAGGTGGAAGGGGGTGGTGTGGAAGAAGGGGGAATGTCACATCCAGAGGTGGAAGGGGGTGGTGTGGAAGAAGGGGAATGTCACATCCAGAGGTGGAAGGGGGTGGTGTGGAAGAAGGGGGAATGTCACATCCAGAGGTGGAAGGGGGTGGTGTGGAAGAAGGGGGAATGTCACATCCAGAGGTGGAAGGGGGTAGTGTGGAAGAAGGGGGAATGTCACATCCAGAGGTGGAAGGGGGTGGTGTCGATGAAGGGGAATGTCACATCCAGAGGTGGAAGGGGGTAGTGTGAAAGAATGGGGAATATCACATCCAGAGGTGGAAGGGGGAATGTTACATGCTGAAGATGACTGGGGCATGGAAGTAAGCTTCTCTCCAGACAGACAAGATGGAAGAAAGTCCACTTCACTGAAGACTGTTCTGTTGCAAGGCCAGATTCCTGCTCTTGCAAATCCATTGACAGCTGTAGCTGTGGAAGCTGCCTTCATGTAGGCCAAGTTGAAAAGGGCACAGATCTAAAACGGTGTGATCTGCCTCCCAGGATTTGCACAGAGCCACATTTCCTGCTCTTTTGCGTACAATGTTTGGAGGGGCTTGAAAAAAGCAATGTCTGAGGGAGTCTGTGAGTGGTATGGGGAGGCAATGAAATAATAACTATTCCATTTTTCGCGTACAAACTCAATTGCAGCGAGTGATCTTGTGTGGGAAACGGCACCATCAAGAACAAGGAGTATTTTGTTCTCTCTTGATGGCTTCACAGCTGCAGCAAAATGCCTGAGCCAAACCAAAAACATGTCCCGGTCCATCCATCCAGACTCATTATTTGTAACCAGACTTCCTGTTGGAGCTCCATTTTTGAGCTGTTCGTTCATTCTCTTCCGTTTAAAGAGAATAAGGGGTGGCAGAAACTGTCCTGCAGCACTGCAGCAACAGACCACAGTTGTGTTTGTTCCCCTTTCTCCACTTGAGAGAGAACCAACTTCGTGTTTGCCTTTGTGTGCAAAGATTTTTTGGCACTTCTTCTGCACCGTCGACACTGCTGTTTCATCCATGTTAAAGATTGTCATTCCGCTGAAGCCTTGCACATCAATTTCCCTTTCCAGTAGATCAAAAAATCTTCCAACACTTTCCTCATTAAAACCATTTGCTCTAGCAATTGATGTCGGTTCTGGTTGCCGTAGAGATATCTCTGGGTGTCGTCTTAAGAAAAGTTTTAGCCAAGTCTTCCCTGCCTTCTTCTTCTCCTCGTTGAACAGGTGAGGCAAACCATTTGCAGAAGCTATATCAAAATCCACACTCATCACCATGTCCCGTGTGAACCCAAGAAACAAAGCTTCGCTGTCTAAGATGTGTCGAACAAGTTCTCTTTCAATGTTTGGTGGCAGAGTGGAGGGTCTCCCAAGAATTTTCTTGCAGTCTTTTGCATATTCATTTTTACAATCCGAACGATCCTTCAGAGTGGTAACTGGTATTCCATAGGATCTGGCAGCAGCAGTCCCATATGGTTGTTGTTTCTCACTTCTTCCATAGCTTGTCTGAGGTCATCTGATGACCAGCTTGCGCTAAAACAAACAAATTATGTTAATTTTTTAAAAAAGGGGAAAAAAGATCAATTAGTGGTAACCGTATGACTCAAAATCCTACACACGCACGCACACGCATGAATGCACGCACTGTGTTCCCTTAAAATCAGTGTTGTATTGATGAAAAATCTTCTCTTTAAATACTTGCATAGACCTGCATTAAGCAGTGTAGCTTTAGAAACGCATCATATTTATTTCTGGCAAAACAAATAATGACTGCATTTTGGCGAAAACAAGTATCAAATTCCGAACACTGTTCGGAATTATGTCGCATGCGTGTTCGGAATTAGATATTGCCATTGGCTCTTTTACGTACCCATGTATCAAAAATCTAACACCACCACTCTGATGTGAACCAATTTCTATGATTTACAAAACATTCAAGAAGTCATCAAACTTAATTACAACAAGCAAGGACAAATGTATGATTCATATCCAATGCGCTTTTATCGTCAAATATAATAAGCGACAATCAAAAACTGAAAAAAAGTCTCACCGCTTTCTTTTGCCGCCTTCTTGAGCCATGGTCGTTTCCAAATGACATCAAGGGAGGTTATTCTTCCCTCCAATGCAGTATTCTAGGTAAAACGAAGCTCCCTTTTTCCAGAATGGGGGTGTTCGGAATTACCTGACAGTTCAGAATTTAGAGCCTTTCCCTTACTGTGTTAGTCCGATTCGGTGTTAAGCACTGCCAGTTCATGGCATCACTAGTGGTACCGAGACCAGCACCAACCTGTTCAGGTCGTCTGCTCTGCTGCTTTGGTCTCTCTTTATCTCGTCGCACCTGGCTGGGGGGCTTCTTCCTATAATACTGGACTTACGTTCTCCGGTTCAGAACAGGATCGCCATTGTTGTTGACACTGGGCTGACCGGTTTCAGTCGTAGAACGACCACCGCGTTGTTGCCTTCTCCTGTAATTTTCCAGCTTAACACAGTATTATCAGTCAGCAGGGCCTTTAGGGCTGTCTGGAAGTCGCTGGAAGTCCAGTAACTGGCATTGTCACAGGAAAATTGAAAACAGTTGCTGCAGATGAATAAATGGCGCTCTGTCGCTTCGTGTCCAACCGCGTGACCCCCGAGAGAGAAGAGAGAGAGAGAAAGAGAGAGAGAGAGAGAGAGAGAGAGAGAGAGAGAAATTTGATTTGAAAGACGTACCCAACAAATCATCACATTGCTGATGTCAAAGTAAGGAATCTGAAGTGAATAGGAGTTACAGAGGTTTTCAAATCATTTTAGTTCCTTTGAGCTTGTAAACTATTTACGTTGCAAACTTTATATATCATATTACATTATATTATATTATATTATATTATATTATATTATATTATATTATATTATATTATATTATATTATATCATATTATATTATATTGTATTATATATACTGTATTATATTATATCATACCATATTACTCGTTTTTGAGTGAACCAGTATTTTAGGAAGAAGAAGAAGATATCATACCGTATCATATTATTTTATATTACATAATATGATATGACATGATATGATGTTATTAGTATATCGTATTGTCTTATGTTATAGATGTCTTATATTTGTGACAACCCTGTTACTTGTGTCTTTATTATTATTATAATTATTATCATTATTATTGCTGTTGTTGTTGTTATTATTTTTACTATTATTATCATTATTTGTTTATTTTTGACGAAGGTTTTTTTTATTTGCACTGACAGCCCACAAAGATTTCTTCTTCTTATCCTTCTTCTTGTTTTATTTATTCATTTTTGACGAAGATTTTTCTTTTATTTGCGATGGCAGCCCAGAGAGATTTCAGAATGGGTCGGCAAGGCTATAATAAAATCGAAACAGCGAAAGCAGTCAGAGACATGTTTGTGATGAGCGAGACATGTTTTGACGAGAGGGTATGTGTGTGGATGGGTAGATGGGTGTTGTGACAGTCGTACAGGAGTGTGGATTGGCTGGGTTGTAATGCAACTGAAACAGCAGCAGATGTCTGACACATATTCGTGTTGAGTACAGTATGTGTGTCGGAGGATGGGGTGAGGATGGGGAGAATGGGGAGGGAGGTGGTGGTGGAGGTGGTAGATGAACGCCCATGGATTCGGGAGAATACATGACTGATCAGGAAATAAAAGAGGAAAAACCATATCCTGATACTTACGGCTGAATGACTGGATTAATCTCATTCACAGCTTGGACCTGTTCTTTGTGATCAGTTTGAAAAGGATGAGTGAGTAGATAGGGCAACAAATTTTGTCCCCGTACTTCTCTTTCCTCCTCTTAAAAACTCGGTGAGCAGAGATAGAGCAGTTTCCCAAGGTAGGACTGTACTGTTTAACACCATACATCATAGTACCGACTTTATTCACACGCAGGTGTACTCTGCTCTCTCTGACCCTATCTGTCTGTCCGTCTGTTTTACTCCCTCCCTCCATCCCTCCCTCCATCCCTCCCTCTCTGAGTGTGTGTGTGTGTGTGTGTGTGTGTGTGTGTGTGTGTGTGTGTGTGTGTGTGTGTGTGTGATCTCCAACTGTCCACATTCCTAGCTTCTAGGGTGTTGAGTGAATCCATCAGGGGAGTTGAGACCTGTTGTGTCAACGTTTACAGAATTTGAATCATCTCCTATTCCCTATACATGTAGCAATACATGCAAACGAAGCAGAGATGAACTATAAGTCAAACAACCGAGTCTTCTTTTCTGCCTCTTTCAATTTCATCCACATATTCTATCCAGAGGTCAAAACAGAAATCTTTTCAGGTCATATGCAGTCAAGAGTTTTGTACCACGTGCACCTGGTTGGTGATCAGAATCAACTGCATTTTCACAGTCTTTTGTATCATTGGGAGAGATTCTTGTACAGTACAAGGAGGGATACCTGAGCAACCGACGTGCTTGTTGTGATTGACAAATACGTGTCAACACGTGTCAGTTATGCGCGTTCCGTGCTTTGTACGGCTGTGTGAGTCAGCAGTGACATCAAGCCTGCTTGGTTTCATGGTTTCTGGGACACGCTATTAGGGACAAAAGCGATCAGTCCGTCAAACGAAGTTAAAATATGTACGGTCCATAAAAGTCAAGACATGCGCTGTATGTTTCATAAGTGCATACTGCGCAAATTTCATACATGTGTGTTTGTGTGTCTGTGTCTGTTGTTGTTTGTTTATGTGTATGTTTAGCACTGTTTTGTCTTTTCATTGATTATTTTCAATATTTTTTTTTAAATCTCAGGAAGAAAAACTGAACGGTCGGCATCCTGAACACAATCTTGTTCAAACCGTATGAAAATAACATGACTTGACGTAACTTTTGAAGATAGTTGTCGTCGTTCGCTTCGTTTCCGGACATGACTTTTTCTCCTCAATATGGCAATAGCCCTAAAAGGTTCTGTGCGATCATTAAAGGGCTGCAATAAAACTGAACCAAAACAGCCCGTAAAGTGCTTGTGATAAATTCCTCTCTCTCTCTCTCTCTCTCTCTCTCTCTCTCTCTCTCTCTCTCTCTCTCTCTCTCTCTCTCTCTCTCTCTGTGTGTGTGTGTGTGTGTGTGTGTGTAGCCTATAAAATGCATGACTGATCAGAAATTACAAACATAACATTGATCACAGCTCCGGTCTGCAACAATTTGTGTACTGTTCATGTTGAAAAGGTTGAGTGGATAGACAGGCCTATAGGGGTTTGTCCCCTGCTTCCCCTCCGCCCCCCCCCCTTCCACCCCTCCCCCTTCCACCCCCCCCCCCCCCCACCCCCCGGCCCCGTTTTTTTTCTCCCTGTTTGTTTCCCTTTTCTCCTATTTTTCAACTCGGTCAGAGGCAGCAGCTTGTTACGACACACCTGCACGGGTTGACACCACGCATGATCTTCATTCACACGTGGTTCACTTGTGGGAATCATTGGAGCGGTTGGTAGGCAGGAGGGAGACAGGGATTGGGGGTGGGCATTGCTCTCTCTCTCTCTCTCTCTCTCTCTCTCTCTCTCTGCACGAGCGCGCGCGCGTGTGTGTGTGTGTGTGTGTGTGTGTGTGTATGTGTAAAGAAAGGATGTCGGGACTGCAAGATCTGACTGTAATGCGCCCATCATTGAATCATTGGACGGCTTATACATGTACTGTATTTCTCCATACATACAGTATCCACGCTCCTTCTCTGATTGGTCGTCCACCACCTTCCATCCGCTCATACACCCCCATCCCCCCACACATACGTACGACGCAAACACACACACACACACGCACACACACACAGACACACACACACACACACACACACACACACACACACACACGCACGCACGTACACACGCACGCACGCACACACATACGCATGGACACACACACACACACACACACACACACACACACACACACACACACACACACACACGTACGCACACACACACGTACGCACGCACACAGTTTATTCCCTTCTTCCTATTCCCTCCCACTTCTTCCACCATCCAACCTCTGAATTGTCTACATTCTTCGCCTGGTTTCGATCGTTCTTGGGGCAGCTAGCTCCATGAAAACTGAACCGGTGAACTGAGATAATGTTAAAAGTACTGATCACCAGAAACCGCGAAGAATTCTGCAAATGGCATGGCCTTACGTACATATTAACGTATGCATATAATGTGAAAGACCCCCGAAACAAAGATAATGTTTTAATAACGCATTCTGTGATTTATCTTCTTTCCACTTCATCTTCGATAGAAACAAAATACAAACGTCTTACGGGACCGGAAATCAGAGAGCCTTTTCTAGTTAGGTACTGCCATTTGTTTTGTTTTGTTTTGTTTTCTTGCGCCATAGATAGTGACACCCTTATGCTGGCGAACAGAAAGATCATATTTCTCAATTTTTGTGTATCCATGAGAGACATATTCGTACGGCAAGATCTCTCAGTTTCGTCGACTGTGAGACATTCAAAAAAGTTTCCGGAGGGGTGTGGAGTGGAAGCTGGAGGACGAGGGTGGGGTAGATTACATCATCTTTTGTGGATGTGATAGACCATCATTCAAGCAACAGGTGTCCGTTACACCGCGTTCCAAGCATAGCTTTGTCGAGGGAGTCATCAGTGAAACATGAAGGCTGCGTGGCTTCAGGATTTCGATAATAGGCTGTTTGTGGCGGAAGTGACCGATCCGTGAAACGACAATATAAATCTTGAAGGTCCATAAAAGTCAAGGTGTGCTGCGAAACACGTGCTCCACGTTTTACGTATGCACGCTGTTGAATTTCTGTGTGTGTGTGTGTGTGTGTGTGTGTGTGTGTGTGTTACACGGGCGAGGGGAAATGTCTTTATTGTGTGTGTGTGTGTGTGTGTGTGTGTGTTGCACGGGCGAGGGGAAAATGTCTTTTGCATCCATAAGTCGCCCTGCAGCACAGCTGGCGATGACGGCCGTCCCGTATTGCCTTCTTCCATTCACCTGTCAACCCACCCCCGCACTGGTAAGATATTTTTATCGGTCATATCTAGTTCCTAGACGCCTTGTTAGCTCCGTGGTAAAGGCACCAGCTTCGCGGTCTGATATCACCAGTTTGAACCCCATTGGCACGTAGCATTAACAAAGTGGCACTTCGTCGCCCATTATGGCTCTGTCGCTATTGATGTGCGTTATATAGATCTATCCCCAGCTGCTCTCCTACTCCAAGCCTCTCTCACTTAAGCTCTCTAGATCCCATGATTCATGCCCCCTTCCCCTTTATCCTCTGTGTGTGTGTGTGCGTGTGTGTGTGTGTGTGTGTGTGACTGTGTGTGTGACTGTGTGTGTGTGTTCGCATGCGTGTCTTTTTTTTTCTCTTTTCTTTTTTTACGAATTCAAGCTGCTATATATGAGGGATTAAAAAAAAAATCCTTATCCGCAGCCCTCTCTCTATCTTTCCATTGTGATGTTAAGCTGCTCATTTGTCTTGGAGCTGATCCTGTAGGGACCACTATAAGAACAAAGATTATTTCCAGCATAACAGTTCCCACCCTGTCTGTCCTTTTCTCTTTCTTTTCTCTCCTTTACTACTGTTAACCAAATTAGAAAAGGGTGAATGAACTGGCGAAATGCGTATAACTGACAACGTCAATCACAAATCTGAAAATAGAATCCTTCCTCGTCTGTGATGTGAACTCATCTCTTGTTGTCAATCAAATCTCTATCATATGGGACGAAGTAACAATCAAAACAGGCTGCTCTTTAGTGCAAATGCGTGTTGGAATCCAGTCGACTGTGTGCATGTATTGCTGTCATGCCGTTCACTCATCTTTGCCTCTGTATGTTCAGCGAAGGGTATGGGGGAGGGGGTTGCAGGTGGCTGAATGGAAAAGGGTGCGACAGAGGGGGAGGGGGGGGGGGGTCGGGAAAGTGTGTGTGGGGGTTGGGATCTGGCGGGCAGAATGAAGCGTAGCCGTCCGTGGAACAGTTCTAAACATTATGAACAGCGACGATTAAAGTATGACTCCACATGGCTGAGAACGATGACGTTGGGAACAATAATTATACTTCTCCAAGCCTCATTAGAAAACGGGAGAGACCGAAGAGGAATTGTGTAATGTGTGTATTCACACAGAGTCGAGTGCGCGCAAAAAGTATAAATAAAAGTCGAGCGCGTGCGCCCCCCCCCCCACCCCGTGTGTGTGTGTGTGTGTGTGTGTGTGTGTGTGTGTGTGTTTCAGAGAGAGAGAGAGAGAGGGAAGAGTTTTATCTTTTAGGATTGAAAGCCCAGTCGGGCCATTCCAAGGTTTAAACGCGCGCACACACACACACACACACACACACAGCGCGCGCGCGCGCGCGCGCGCTCACACACACGCACGTACACACACATGCACGCACGCACACACACACACACACACACACCACACACACACACACACACACACACGCGCGCGCGCGCGCGCGCATGCACGCACTCACTCACTCACTCACACACGTCTGTTTGCTCAGGAAAATCCATCATGTTTTGTATAAGAAGCAAACATGAAGCATTCAGGATTAAATTTGTTAGCTCTCTCTCTCTCTCTCTCTCTCTCTCTCTCTCTCTCTCTCATCTGATGAAGCTTGGTTCAGCCCAGGCCGGCAATGTACGAGTTTGAAGGCGGCTGTTTGACAAGGCAATGGCAGAATACAAAAGGTTCGTTGACAGAAGTACAAACAAAACGCTTGACTGCTTTCCGCTCCCGCGCTTGAGAATGTCTGCACATCGTGACAACGCGCGTCTGCGAGTTCCGTGCTCCTTCAGCTTCGTGCTTCGTTATAATAATGATAGTAGAAGTAGTAGTAGTAGTGATGATGATGATGATGATGATAAATAATGATAATAATAAGGACGATGATAATAATATTAAGAAGAAGAAGAAGAATAGCCTACTTATACCAATTATGATGATGAAATACATTTACATAGCGCCTGTCCCTCAAGCGGGCTGCACAAAGTCAAACAAAAGTGCCTTGTCACAATGATAACAGCGTGTTGTTGTCACAACAATGAAACTGCAAAACGAGCATTGGCACGAACACAATGTTCTTTTCGTTTACATAATACGCATGCGTGCTTGCACATCGGTACAGACGAAATTACGTATATGAAAGCACACTTATTCCTCATGAATTTCCTGTGTAGATAACAATTGTTGTGTTATTATGTTTGACCAGAATAATAATGATTTTGATAATGATAGTGATATTCATTTGGGATGGCCGTGTAACAAGACAGTAGTCTTGTCAAAACAGTCCGTCAGGAAACTGTTTATGGAGGGAGACGAAGGGAAGACAAGAAAAAAAATATATGGTCTGACAACATTGCACAATGGACAGGGTAAACATTTGCAGAGACACAAGTCTTGGCACGTAGCAGACAGGACCAAGGAGAGAAAGAGAAGAGCAGAACGAATTGAAAACGAAACAAAACAGAACAAAACCATAGTGAACGTTGAAAACTTTGCCCTTGTTGCGTCTATTCCGAGTTTTTGCCATTTATTGAAATTGTATTGAAATGAAGTAGGTCTAAAGACACAATCATTGTGACAACTGTGACATTGTGTAGACTAAAAACAACAACAGGGCATTGCGTTCAAGTTGTTGTAGCGACTTCATCGGAGCTCTCCGAACTGACCTCAATCGAGCTCCTTGAACTGAGAGTTATTTTCATTGTCTTTGTGATAAGGTTTAAGTGTTCCTTCCCTTACTTTTTGTGTTGAGTAACCGTTTGTTTTTCATATGAAGTCATGCCAAACAACAAATCTGCGTCTGTTCATAGAGTTGTGTGCAACAAATCATA
The DNA here is from genome assembly GCA_018398815.1 of Conus ventricosus. NCBI lineage: Eukaryota > Metazoa > Mollusca > Gastropoda > Neogastropoda > Conidae > Conus > Conus ventricosus. The sequence goes on along the minus strand of CM031606.1, from coordinate 59,462,850 downwards.
GCTACTCAAAATTGGTGACCCTGACGTCATACGACGTCAAAATTGGCCGAAGGAATATTTTCGGAATCTATTCTACCTGACTTAGTAACACAACTGCCGGCTCTAGATGTCCAATCTAACCAAGTCAACCCAGTGTCCATCAAACAACCAGAATAAATTATAGGTAAATTATTTGTGTATTGTCATTTTGTAGAGCACACTATAAGCGTTTAGCTTGTTGCTGCTCACTTTGTATTGTGTAAAACATTGTACTTACCTGTGATTAAAGATTTGTTTATAAACCAAACAACCAGAATTTTTGACTAAGTCACCAGAGGTTTGGTTTGTCAGGGTGGAAGCTCAGTTTGACGCCACAGGCCAAATAAAATACGACTACGTTGTCAGTGCACTTGACAGCAACACAGCAGAGGATGTCCAGGCCATTCTCACCAACCCACCAACAGGTAACAAGTACAACACTTTGAAGAAAGCCCTGGTCAAGGCCAGTTTTGACACATCAACTCTGCTGTGTGATACGTCCACTGGTGTCACACGCCCAGTTTTGCCAAACCCATGGACTCGCCCAGTGTTTGATCAAATCCATGGACTCGCCCAGTGTGTGATCAAACCCATGGACTCGCCCAGTGTTGGTCAAATCCATGGACTCGCCCAGTGTTTGATCAAACCCATGGACTCGCCCAGTGTTGGTCAAATCCATGGACTCGCCCAGTGTTTGATCAAACCCATGGACTCGCCCAGTGTTGGTCAAATCCATGGACTCGCCCAGTGTTTGATCAAATCCATGGACTCGCCCAGTGTTTGATCAAATCCATGGACCCACCCACTGTTTGATCGAATCCATGGACTCGCCCAGTGTTTGATCAAATCCATGGACCCACCCACTGTTTGATCGAATCCATGGACTCGCCCAGTGTTTGATCAAATCCATGGACTCGCCCAGTGTTTGATCAAATCCATGGACTCGCGCATGCAGGTCACATCCCACACACCAGGCCATCACCAACGCTTCGTGTGGCATAGCATGAAGCGTGAAACTCGCACGTGGTGTAAGGAACGCCATGCTTGTGAGTCCTCCAAGATTTATCGTACCACACGGGCGCCGTTGGTGGAGCACCCGGTTTCAAGTGCCGGGTTCCGCAGTCTACATGTGGACCTTGTCAGACCTTTGCCAGCCAGTCAAGTTATGGCCTACCTGTTAATCATCATTGACCGCTTGACCAGGTGGCCAGAAGCCATTCCTCTTCTTGATGCTCATGCCTCTCTACCTGAGCCACAGCTCTTGTCCATCACTGGATTGCCAGAATTAGTGTTTCTGAAGACATTACTTCCAATCGAGGAAGGCAATTCACCCCAGTACTCTGTGCTGAGTGCAACAAACTCTTGGGCTTTGAGGTTCACACAACCACAGCCTACCACCCGCTGGCAAATGGGATGATTGAACGTTTCCACCGTCAGCTAAAGGCAGCACTCTAAGCACGAACTACCACCCCTAATTGTCTGCAGAGCTGCCATTGGTCCTGTTGGGATATGTTCTTCTTGGCGGGTGGACCCTGGATATTCACCTGCCGAACTTGTCTACGGCTCAGCTCTGCCTACCTGGTGAATTTCTTCAGCCGCTAGATGCACGCACCATGGAGCCCGACTCGAGGTTCCTCAAACATCTCCAGCACACTATGCAAACTGTGCTGCCACCAGCCTCAACATTCCATGGAAAACAGTCTGTCTATATTCCTTGAAACCTGGCCTCCACCGGGTTTGCCTACGTCCGAAATGATGCTCACCGCCACCCGCTCCCTGTGACGGCCCTTACCACATCATTGACACTAATGACAAAGTCTACACCCTTGACATCAAGGCTGTTTAGAAGAGCTGTCTGTGGACCGTCTCAAAGCTGCATTTGTCACGCTGCTCACTTCAGAGAACAGGTTTCACCTGCAGCTGATGTTTCCCCAGGATTGTCAAAGACAACATTTTCTGCAGCAAGCACTGCAGAACCGTCCACTGCACCATCGCCATCTCCTGCTAGAGATCCTCCTCGTTTGACAACTCGCATGGGCCGCGTTTCACGCCAGCCACCTGATTTCGATGATATTCATTTCAGTTTTGTTGTTTTCAACATTGTCAAACATTTCGCTACGTAGTTGTACTCTGCTGGGAAAGAGGGTAATGTAGCGACTTCATCAGAGCTCTCCGAACTGACTTCAATCGAGCTCCACGAAATGAGAATTATTTTCCTTGGCTTTGTAACTAAGGATTCAGACTTTCTTCCCTTGTTGTTGTTGTTGTTGTTGTTGAATAACCGTTTGCTTTTCATGTCAATTTTTTTCTGAGATACATAAAAACTCAGAAACCAAACTCAAGTCTGCGTCTGTGTATTGAGTTGTGTGCCACAAATCATAGCTACTCCAAACTGTTTTCATGTTAGGATTTACGGGCTCAATATTGGGCCAGTGGTACGAGATACAATACTGGAATCTTATTGTGAGATTCAGTGCCTCTTCTGTCTGTTTCAAGAGATCCAAAACTACTGTCATCTTTTTTATTTTGACCAGGACTTGTGTCTCAGGAAGTTGAGAGGCGCGTTGTGAAACAATTTTTGAATAAATACAGGAATCCCTAAAGTTTTGATTGAGAGAACAAAGTCGTTTCAATATTTAAGCGAGATGAAATCAAGTCGTGCTGCGGTGCGAATACATTTTACGCTCGTTTATCCATGGAATTGAATCAAGCTCCTGTTTCACATTTTACGTAGCTCGGCGTCTTTTTGCGTACGTTCCATCAATTGTTTTTCGATCGCGTTCCAGCTTGCTCAGCAATGATAAATCTACCATAAATTACACGCGTTTGGTGATACTTACCTTTTTTTTAACTACGCAGATTCCAGCCGTGAGTGTATTTTAATGCGTCTTTTGTTTCCTTTTTTAACGCAAGCCCGTAACAAGACTTGGGGCGACAACCTACTCCGCAAATTCCAAAACAGATGGAAACAACGGCAAACTTGGAGCAGTTTAGCGATCATGAATCGAACGTGATGCGATCAGAATTCCATGCACGCTGTTTCAGAGTAAATGATAATGGACAGCAGCAATGTTGAAGTACAGAAAAAAAAAATCAATTTAGGTTTATTAAAAAAATAAAAATAAAATAAATAAACATGAGTTGTACGCGACTGATCTAGATTTTAACCCAGTTTTATTCATTTGTCTTGAATGAATCATGTATTGTATTTAGACACCTCCAGCTCATTATCATTGTCATCCATATCCATGTGGTTGACACCATTTTTCCCCCCCCCCCCCCCCCCCCCCCCTCCCCCAATTTTGATAATCAAGTTTCGAATTTGACGGTTTCAAGAAAGTTATGAGCCGTAATCACTCCACGCCCAAAATCAGTCTTTGGGGAAAGAGGAAGGACACATGCCCAAACCTGCTCCCACACACATTCCCGCCACCCCCACCCCCACCCCCTCCGAAGTAAAATCAGACCGACCTCCCCCCTCTCTCCCGGCGTCCTTTCTCTTCTCATCAAATTATCCTCTTCTTCAAAATTCTCAATGTGGCCTCAGTGACAAACATACTGATGAAAATACATTATAGTACCTGAACTGAAGGGCTGAGCGACTTGGGACCTGATCAAGAAGTACTCTCCGCACTGTGCAAAACCCATTAAGCTTACCTGTTAAGTGATTTGGGGCATGGTCTAGAGACATCCACGTAGTGATATTGGCACATGCCCATTTCCACCTCCCTGTCACAACGGGCGATGTGTTCGGGCATGTGCCTTTATTGGCTCCGGGGGAGGGGGTGGGGGTACTTCTGTACCATGCTTCAAGTCGTTCAACGGCTAGTGATTTTGGAACAAGGTGGGGATTAGTTCTGGCACTGGTGCAGACACTCCTCCCGCCACGCCACGCCTCAAATTCAGATGCAAATATGCTTTAGCTAATATGTTTTGTCGTTTGAGGCACTTTGAGAATTCTAAAGGAGGGAAGTTATTTTGGTACAAAGGGTAAAGTCAATCTGCATTTACTCGGGATGGAGAGGGAGGGGGCGCAGGTGGCGAGGAGGAATTTGAGCACGTGCCCTTTCTCATTCACCGGGAAGTGATTTCGGGAATGGAGTGATTAGAGCACATGACATCAGTGTTTTTTGCTTGGGTGGTGTAAGTGTGTGTGCATGCGCGACCTTGTGTGTGTGTGTGTGTGTGTGGCTTGTCATACCTTTGTTGTTAAAAAGCGGAACCACAACTGCGATTTTCAGTTCTGTATGATGCAGAATATCAAGAGAATATCACACTCTAGAGACTATTTGATTTTTTCTTTCACTTCCTTGTGCATACAATGTATAGAGTCAACACACAGGTCCATTATATTTATTCTGTTTCGTTTTATTTGCTTGCATGGCTGTTTCACTTTACAAGATGCTGAAATTTACGTATCTTGTGGACTTCTGTTGTGGTCAGGAAAGTTAACCATTTGTTGTGTGTGATATCACGCTTTCAAATTTTCCATACCTGCGGTCAAATTAATATCGATTCAAGATTTTGTTCCGCTGTGCGATCCATCACAGTGTTTAGCCTTAAACCATGTGTTTCTACTTGAGAGAGAGAGAGAGAGAGAGAGAGAGAGAGAGAGAGAGAGAGAGAGAGAGAGAGAGAGAGAGAGAGAGATTATTGGAAAAAACAACATTCCTCTTTCACTTTTTGTTTAACTGCTTTATTTTCACAAATTCTCACAGTGACGTACAATATTGATCATTTCGGGGTGGGGTTGCGATTAGGGATAAACCCTCACAGTGACTGAAAAGAATCGATACCATTCATCCGTACGTGACAATATCATTCTGAGCTGCACACTTCATCACCATATTTCGTAGGATCTAATTCATGAGCAAATGAACTATGAAAATAAATAAATAAATAGATGAAATAATAACTCAAATGGGTATAACTTATACACCAACATCTGGCATGTCATGTCGTTAGTGCGATGAAAGTAAATCATATGAACACAAATGGAGAAACAAGGATATCCGATCGGATGGGCAAGAGCATTATAGGGTGGGGGGAGGGTGGGGGGGGGGGGTCAAATAAGATCGAGTAATACCACTTACGACAACATCCTCGCATATTTCATATCAATCCATTCATTGCAACCATTTCATTTTGAAGGAATGCGTCATTGCTCGACAGAGCACGGTCACTGACAGAAACAGAACTAGTGGCAACAACAAAGACTTGCCTATCGGATCGGTCTGGTGACCTTAGTCTTAAAATGTTGGCAGTCTCCATTTTCGAGTTCGAGTTCGTTTAACATCCTATCGTCCGGAGGCTGTGCGCAAACAGAAGCGTCTACCTTCTCCCCTTGTGACTGGACGCGAGGCTGGTGGCAGGGATGGGGACCCTGCAGCAGGTAAACGCCGTTTTAAGTATTGACCTGTCGAAAGAAAGTCCACAGCCATTCAGTTCATGATGTAAATAGCGCCGGCGACCGCCAGGACCACATCGGGGATGAATGTCACTGCTGTCGGCGACTCCCATAGCCCCACATATCTATGTACAGAGGAAACTGACAATACAATAAAGGTGCAACACAAAGCCAAACAGAGAGTGAGGCAGGGGGAGGGAGATGAGGGGGAGGGGGTGGGGACAGTCGCAGATTCAGCATCTTTTCATTTGCAATCACATTAGGTATTGATGTAAATAAAGATAAATGCTGTATAGAAGTGAACGGTTTCAAAGTAGTCGCTGTTCCTTTTTCTTTAAATGGGTTCTCTGGTCCATCCCGTGGGCGGAACTTTCATACTGCTTTGCGTATTGGGCCTGGAGAATCCTTGATTTCTTTTTCTTTCTTCTGCCTTCTAACAGTCATTACTCTGTGCTCTCAAGGTGCAGTTAGCTGCGTTAATTAATGGGCTTTGTAACATAATACGATTTGTTGACCTGAGTGTTCGCATGAAACGATGGTCCAGGGCTGGGGAAAAGTGCGTGTGTATGGGGGGAAAGGTGGGGGGGGGGGGGGGGGGGGGGGGGGAGTGGGAGGTAGGTTACGTGACCCAGCTGACAATAGATTTTGAATGTGATTTGACGTAAAGGTCGACATCGGGAAGTTTCAAAGGCAAAATAATTCAGCATGTAATGGAGATCGCTCGTGCGATGTTTTTTTTTTTTTTAATTTTTTTTTTTTTTTTTTACAGAATAATTTGAAGAGGTGGAGACCATCAGCATGCTTGTTTATACTGTGAGGTAAAAGGTCGGAAAAATCTGTTCATTGTATCATTGTATCTTCACCCTCATGGTGCTGCGAAGAGTTGAACCTGGGATCATTCGCATTAAGCTGCAACGCATCGGTGCTGGTTTGTTTGTTTATTTGTTGTTTGTTTGTTTGTTTGTTGGGGGGGGGGGGGGGGGGGGGGGGGGGGGTTATGCGCAAACACTCGTCCATTATAAAGTCACCCGGCGGGAGAGAAGGTGGACGATATTCAAACAAGTTTGTTATTCTCTCACTTACCACAAATCCTCTGCGACCTTTTTTCAAAAATTCCTTGTTGTTATTTAAGCAGTTTCTCAAAATGGATTGAGAACACACACCACACACACACACACACCACACACACACACACACACACCAAGTCGAACATATGTAAAACATAATATGCGAGGCAATGGAATTCCAAAACTATATAAGCTGAATCAGTTACAAATAGTTCCCATCAATAGGCGAAGACGGCAGTTTTACAAACATTACGCTGACAATACCTTGTCACATAGATACTTTCCACGTGCAATGACGACACAGACCATGAAGCCAGTAATGTGCAACACAATGTAATTGCTGATGAAATGCACTACACTTCTCCGCTTCATTATCCAAGCGCACGGAGATAAAAGTATTTAATAGGCATTCATTTCCAATTGACCCTTCAGTGACATTGTGGCAATGTTACCAGCTGGCAAGACTGGAACAAAGGTTAATGTACGCTATGATTGTCATGGATGGCATTGTTAGTAATCTCAGGAGAATTTATTTTGTTGACTCACAATTGAACAATTCGTTCACGTTCGATTGAAGTAGCATAAACATGTTTTCACTTAAAATAAGAATAATTATCACCAACTTTTGATGCTTCCTTTTTCAGAGACAAGTTTTCTATTTTTTTCCCTACAATATATCGAGAATCAGTTTATGCATATGTATATGACATGCATGTTGACGTGAAATGATCTACTTCAAAATCATCGGGAAATATTTTCATATTTCGTTATTCATAACTAAGTAAGATCAGACATGGTCGGCCTGTCTATCTATCTGTCTGCTGGCCTAACTATCCATCTATCTATCTATCATTTGAAAGACCCCTTTTTCATTACATGAATAGTACAGGGTCGAACTTTAATTAAGGACCACCCCGAAAAAAAGGCCCTTTCTTTTTAAATTGGCCAAAAATACAAGCAATGCATTTTTTCGAAGAATTCGACTGGGAAAGGTTTAAGGGGTTAACAGAGTATTCCGCAAAGCTTGCTAAAGCTGTCTTTATTGTCACGTGCGGCATGCACGGGGGGTTGAAAGTTGCAGATTGTTGTCAAAATTGCTTGTTTTTTAGGCAAGAGTGAACACTGCTTCAAACGGTTTTGCACTGAAATTCCAAATGCACGTGCAAAAACCAATGCATTGCAGAGCATTTTACTGACTGGAATGCCCCTAAAAGCAGCACAACGTGCATAATTCTTCATAACACAAAAATGCCTCCAAGACGCAAGCTGTCTGATTTTGACCGGACCCGGGCGATTGCATGGCTGCAGGATCGAGTTGGCATTCGAGAAGTGGCCAGAAGACTACAAGTGTCCCACTCCGTCATCATTCGGCTGAGAGAACGTTTTCAAGCCACTGGAACTGTCAAAGAGAGCCAGCCAAAGAAGACCACTGCAAGAGATGACAGGTTCATCCGCAGACATGCTCTTCGGACCAGGACCACCACCTCCAACACCATCAGGCGTCGGCTCCAAGCTGCCACTAACACAGCAGTGTGTGAGATGACCATACGGCGGCGCCTCAATGCTGCCAACCTTCGAGCAAGGCGCCCAGTCCGGAAACCAAAACTGACTGCGGCCCACCGGGCACGTCGCCTGGCCTGGTGCACAGCTCATCGAACATGGACTCGGGCTCAGTGGCGGATGGTGCTTTTCACCGATGAGTCCAAGTTCCAGTTGAAGCCACGACATGGACGCATTCGGGTGTGGCGGCGTCCCAGGGAGCAGCTGGCAGATGACGTCATCCAGGAGGTCGTCGCTTTTGGTGGTGGCTCCGTCATGGTAGGGGGGGGGGGGGGGGCATCAGCAGTCACCACAAGACTCCCCTGTACCATGTGGATGGCAACCTGAACGGCCAACGCTACCTGCAGGAGATTTTACGGCCTTTGGTTGTCCCAGCACTCCAGCAGATTGGGGCTCAGGCTGTGTTCATGGACGATAATGCCACCCCACATCGTTGTCGAGCCGTGAACACTTTTGTGGTGCAAGCTGGCATCACCAGGATGCCATGGCCGTCAAACAGCCCGGACATGAACCCTATTGAGAACATCTGGGGCGAGCTTGGGAGGAGAGTTCAAGAAAATCACCCTGTTCTGGCAAATCGACAGGAGCTGCTGCACTACCTGCAGCAGGAGTGGGCAAACCTCCCCCAGGCACTCATTACTAGAACAGTCAACACCATGAGGCAGCGCTGTGTGGATTGTGTGGCAGCACGAGGGGGGCACACTCGGTTTTGATCAGACTGTAAAGAAACACTCTTTTTGTGAATGTCATTTTGGGGGTAGTCTCATTCAGGCTCCCCTGTCTAATCGGAAAGAATGATTTTTTCGATGAAAGTGACAAAATGTATTTCACTGATAATGAAATTAAACATTTATAAAGTTTCTGTCGTTTGTCGGTTTTTCTTTCTATGTTTTGTGAGACTGTGTATAAGTGGTCCTTAATTAAAGTTCGACCCTGTATGTTACTAGTTTTGTGGGCTCAGCATTCATGATTTGGGTTCATTGTTTATCTAATCAAACAGTCTAATCCACACACACCACACATATATATATATATAATATATATATATATATATATATATAACAAACTAATAAATTCCAAGGATAAGTACCGCACCGTTCCAGCAACTTACAGAGCAGCTTGGTGTTGCAATGACTGCAAGAAATATTGAATTATAAACAAAGCTTGCTCTTATGTCTTAGATTGAAGAAATAGGGGAGATACGCATTCATATCTGCAGTGGTAGATGATTCTGCCTAACTAACAGTATGTGCTTGAGTGGGTGAATGGGGAAAAATAAAATAAATGCTTCTCAAAATGAGCCTTCAGCAAGCTTATATTCTCCAAGGGGAGAGACATCCTCCAATAGGGAGGGAAACTCACTAACATATAACTCCTGGTCATATACCGATATTTCGAAACTTGGTGGTTTCTCCTCAGTGACCGCGGAAAGTGGTAACTTGACTCCTCTGCCTTTTTCAGTTTAAGAAGAATGCAATCCCAGAAAAGGTTGGTGTGCAATACCGTAGTATGTTTGTTGAGTTTTCAAAAAACCAACCAAAGGTGCCAATCTAAGAGCAAAGAAAATCATAAAAGAGCAAAACAAGCTACATTTTCTTGTGAAAAGTAAAAAATATAAAAAGATATCCTCTAAGACACAAGTGCTGATGGCAAGTTCTTGGAATGAATCCGCAAGGGACTAAAAATACAAACAAACTAATAAATCCAAGGATATTTTTTACTTTTCACAAGAAAATGTAGCTTTTGCTTTTAGATTTTCTTTGCTTCTAGATGGCACTTTGGTTTTTGAACCAAAAAATTACGTATGCACACACTTTTGGATTGATTCTCTTAAAACTGAAAAAGCAGAGAGATGATTCCACTTCGCGTCTTGAGTGGAAAGGAAATTAATGAATCTTCAAAATGACCCAGAGTTATATTCTAGGTGGAGATACCCTCCCAATTGGAGGAAACCTCCCTGAGAATATAACTCTGAGGCTCATTTACGATTTTAATTGTTTCCCCTTACCGCGATAAGTGAACTGACTACTGTTTTATGCAGAATTTCAAGAAGAAGAATGCGAAACCCATTTGCTTCAATACGTAGAGTTAGATGAGTTTTCAAAAATCCAAATGTTGCATCTTGAACAAAAGTAATCTAAATAGCGAACAAGCTACTTTCCTTGGAAAAGTAAAAAATTATAAAATTATCCCTTGAGTACACAACTTAGTCAGCTTGGAATGAATCCGCAGGACTAAATACTTTTAAACTAATAATCCAAGGATTTTTTTACTTTTCACAAGAAAATGTAGCTTGTTTTGCTCTTTTATGATTTTCTTTTCTTCTTAGATGGCACCTTTGGTTTTTTTGAAAACTCAACAAACATATACGGTATTGCACACCAACCTTTTTGGGATTGCATTCTTCTTAAAACTGAAAAAGGCAGAGGGTAAGTTACCACTTTCCGGGTCACGAGAGAAAACCACCAAGTTTCGAAATATCGGTATATGACCAGGAGTTATATGTTAGTGAGTTCCCTCCCTTTGGAGGATGTCTCTCCCCTTGGAAATATAAGCTTGCTGAAGGCTCATTTTGAGAAGCATTTATTTTATTTTTTCCCCATTCACCCACTCAAGCACATACTGTTAGTTAGGCAGAATCATCTACCACTGCAGATATGAATGCGTATCTCCCCCTATTTCTTCAATCTAAGACATAAGAGCAAGCTTTGTTTATAATTCAATATTTCTTGCAGTCATTGCAACACCAAGCTGCTCTGTAAGTTGCTGGAACGGTGCGGTACTTATCCTTGGAATTTATTAGTTTGTTGTATTTTAGTCCCTTGCGGATTCATTCCAAGAACTTGCCCTCAGCACTTGTGTCTTAGAGGATATCTTTTTATATTTTTTACTTTTCACAAGAAAATGTAGCTTGTTTTGCTCTTTTATGATTTTCTTTTGCTTCTTAGATGGCACCTTTGGTTGGTTTTTTGAAAACTCAACAAACATACTACGGTATTGCACACCAACCTTTTCTGGGATTGCATTCTTCTTAAAACTGAAAAAGGCAGAGGAGTCAAGTTACCACTTTCCGCGGTCACTGAGGAGAAACCACCAAGTTTCGAAATATCGGTATATGACCAGGAGTTATATGTTAGTGAGTTTCCCTCCCTATTGGAGGATGTCTCTCCCCCTTGGAGAATATAAGCTTGCTGAAGGCTCATTTTGAGAAGCATTTATTTTATTTTTCCCCATTCACCCACTCAAGCACATACTGTTAGTTAGGCAGAATCATCTACCACTGCAGATATGAATGCGTATCTCCCCCTATTTCTTCAATCTAAGATATAAGAGCAAGCTTTGTTTATAATTCAATATATATATATATATATATATATATATATATATATATATATATATATATATATATATATGTATATATATATATATATATATATATAATAAAACAATTCATGTGTTCCACTTGTTCCTCCACCCTTCATGCTGTAGAGTGGTGCCCTGCACCTTGGGAGAACTGAATCTTTTAACAAAATTTCGGGTGCGTTTTTAGAGATGTATTTGAAAGAGTTGTGTAAATGAATGACTGGTGAGTTGGCTTGAACGTGGTGACAGCCCTGATATGGCCCTTTGCGGTCGGCTGGGCTGTACGCAACTTCAACTTTACCTTACCTTACAAGCAATACTTGTGCCTTTTTTTAAAGCCAAGTTACACATACCGGTGAGTGGTCATTGCATCCACAATGCGGAGAACATATTTCTATGATGTTATCTTTTTCGCTGGCAGAAACATGGTCAGTCAGTGTTTCGGATGTTGGGGTAATTTGTGTGGGTGTGTCAATCAACTGAAACAGGCCTACATAATTATATGTTAGGTTCCATCGAGAATTAATCTTAAGAAGGTCTATGTTAAAATCACCTAAGAGAACGATTTTGTGTCCGACCAGTGAAGCAGCTTCCATCTTTTCGTTAAATTTGTCGTACCAGTCAATGCGCTCAGAGGGGTATCAGTATCAAAATGCAATGAAAATGGGTTCGCTCTCCTTAATCTTAACTTCAACCCAAATAGATTCAATACCATGACGTTCAAGTGAATTTATCCGTATGGACGCAAGAGACTGGCATGAATAGAGTATTAAACCTGTTTGCATTTGAAGAATTGGGTCAAGTCGAATATGGCTGTAACCTGGTATTGATACATCTTCATTAGTTATATATTTGGTTAATCTAGACTCATCACAGCAAAATAAATGAAACTGCTTTCCAGAATTATAAAGAATAGATGATAGCTCTTCCCGTTTTTTAAGTACATGATCTATATTCAACAATTTTATTCTAAGATCGTCATGAGAAGGCCAAGTGTGTACGGTAGACATTTTGGTAGACTGAAGTGAGCAAAAATGTACCGTGCCCACAAGTACAAAATGACTTGCACATATACTACACTTTCAGGCGTGGTAATTGAATACAGTAGCAACACAACTCAATGAAGATAAATCATAAATATCGAAAAGAATCAACACGTGAGACAAGGGAATCCACAAAAAGGAGGGACTGGTGATCACAAAAATATATCAAAAACGAGACTACAGATACCACTTTGAATTTCAATATGAATGATCAATAATTCAATATAATTCACGCACAGCACAGGAAACCCAGTGAACAAATCAATGTACTCTCTCTCTCTCTCTCTCTCTCTCTCTCTCTCTCTCTCTCTCTCTCTCTCTCTCTCTCTCTCTCTCTCTCTCTCACACACACACACACACACACACGCACACACACACACACAATTACAAATGTTCAAATTGTTAGTATCAAGACGTGTATATGAATGTTGACAAAATACAAAAAGAAGCAATAGCAAAAGCAACAACTGCAACCGGACGCTAAAAAGTAACAAATAGATAACGCAGAAACTAGTGTAATATAAGAAATGAATCAACTTTTGTCTGACTTCCAAAGAAGGCGGACACCAGTGCAAGTCCACACGTTAAATAGTGGCAATCAGTAAATGCAAACAACTGGTAGTACAAATGAAAATCCTAGTACACAGCAATTCTGAGCAGAACAATTGTTTTTATCCCACAGTGTCTTTAAATCCTCATGAATACCCGTTAGGCAACTGCAACAAAGCCCCTTCCATCCCCCCCTCTCTCTCTCGCTCTCTCTCTCTCTACTAGCACCCGCTCCTCTTCCTCTCTCTCTCTCACACCACACACACACACACACACACACACACACACACACACACACACACACACACACACACACACACACACACACATCTATACAGAGAGAGAGAAAGAGATCCAATATGTTTTTCACAATAGAAGACGCCTGTCACTGCTTTATGTCATAATTCACCACCGTTGGTAGTTTCGACTATTTAACATATAGGAGATTATCATGTTCAACCAGTGCAAATAACGGTTCATTTCACTGGTCGGATACATAGCTTGGGTAACAGGCAATGAGTTCAGATGACGGGGAGCGGGAAGGACGTCTGAGTTCTGACCATGGTAGGGTGACCTGACCCCATGGCAGTGTTGATACAGGGGGCTGGGTAGTCTATGTCGGGGTGGAGTAGGGTGAAGCAGGGATTCTTATTGGGAGGGACGACACTGATCATTCGTTCGTTTAATCAAAGAAGGGAAATGCTGCATGGAATGTAAGGGGGGTAAGGCATGGTCTGTGACTTGATCATTATTGTGGTGAAGATCTTGATGGTGTTGGGGGTCAGAACGAAGCACATGACTACACTTAGAGGACTGGTTTGGACCCTTTGCATTTTATCCGGTCTTGGAAACGTGAGTAAGAATCACAATGAAAAACGCTACCCATTGACTTATTAGGATTGTATGACTGACGGGAGTCAGGGGTATGCACCTGGATGTACATCCCAGGAGAGAGAGAGAGAGAGAGAGAGAGAGAGAGAGAGAGAGAGAGAGAGAGAGAGAGAGAGAGAGGATGTCCGATAACTGACAGAGTGGATAGGAAAGATAAGCTTTGCTCATTTATGCCTCGCTGAGAATAAATTTGAACATGGTTTCACATTAAGATCAAAACTTTGAAGTTTCCATTGCCAAACTGATCTAGTATCCAATGGAGATCATTAGTCTTATCATCTTATGCGATTTTTCTTCTTTTTTTTTTTCTTTCTTTTTTTTAGGTGCTATGAAATGGCTGGATTTTAAGATTGTCATTTACAAACCTCACGAGCGAACGCTGTAAAGTCATGTTAGTTTGCTGATGTGCATCCGCGCCTTCAGCGTGGTCTATTTGTGTGTGTGTGTGTGTGTGGGGGGGGGGGGAAGTTGAAAGGGGTTGGGGGTGGATGTGTAGGTGGGGTAGAGGGGGGAAGGTAAAGGAGGAGCTTGTGGGTGTCCTGAGCTGTAGTGTTGTCAACGATGACCGTTCACGGGACTGTGGTCTATGCGCGCAGTACACCAGAATTCGTGTGAAAGCTTTATGTGCAATAAAGTCAGTTGTGTCAGATTCGTGTTGAATCTTTGTGAGCAATAAAGTCAGTTGTGTCAGATTCGTGTTGAATCTTTGTGAGCAGTAAAGTCAGTTGTGTCAGATTCGTGTTGAATCTTTGTGAGCAGTAAAGTCAATTGTGTTAGACAGTGTGCATTCTGCCCACAGCTTTCAGCTTTTTTGTTTTTTGTTTTGTTTTTTAACTTCGTACTGTGGGAAAGTTGTCATATGCAGACGCAATATAGAATCCAGGAAGCTATGCTGAAAAGGCACGAACTTTTCTACCCGAGCCTCTTATGATAAATTCTTTTCGAGAGCTTGCGTTTGGTTGCAACCGAATTGAGGAAGCTATCGCTAGGTTCCTACCAGTGTACTTGAGTGACAGCTGGGTGTTCTATACTAGGTAGAAGAGCATCTTGAATTTTCTGGGGTTTTTTTTTCTTCATCCTCTTCTTCTTTTGTTTTCTTTTTGTTGCTGTTGTTGTTGTTGTTGTTGTCTAAGACGCTATATACTGAAAAAAGTAAATAAGATGAAAAACATTGCAGAGGAAAGAGAACCGATTGCCAAATCACTTAGGTAAGCCACAGATGCGCTTTGACCACGTGCAAGGGTGCAGAAAATGTCCAACACTATGATAGGTGCTCCCCAGATCCCCTCCGTTTCAACAATTATGTTTAACGTCTGAAAATGAATTTTAAAAAAAAAGAAGAAATTTCTGCCCCGACACTCCCTCTTTGCTTCCTTCTTTACCGCCCAGTCATTCCCTCTCCCCTCCCCTAGTTCTCCATACTGCTTTCCAACCTCTCTTTGAGATGTGGAAGATTTTGCTTGGATTTTCGAGTCATAAGTGAGTTCCGATGTACAGGGCTTTGGTTGGAATATTTTCTGGAGAGGCTTTGGTCTAGTTCGACATTAAGGTACTGCTTAATTCCGTGGCTGCTGAGTATCATTTAAAGCAGATCACTATGTAAAATTGTGATTGAGAGATATCATGAAGGAGAAAAAAGATAACCAAACATCAAATGCCGCACTTCTCACCAATGCTTCCTCCCCCCCCCCCCCCCCTTTCCCCTGACCCATTCATGGTAGCATGTCCTCAACTCAGATGATGTATATTTCATATGATGAAAAAGTACCCGAGACGGCATCTAATTCTCCATACCATTCAGTCCATTTCGCAGCTCATGTTCCATCGCTGGAGAGGTGCGGCGATTATTCATCCCTGACATTAGGTTCCATGAAACAAAAGTTCAGCTTGTCTTCTAAGAAGCAGCTAGGAAATCGTTCTGTTTGACCGGTTAGAGGGATTATTTCCTTGCCATGTTTCTCGAAGCATTTCAAGTCAGCATTTCACGTTGCTGATCTTAATAATGTTTGTCTGTGTTGCGTTGGGTTCACGAGATCAATATCCTGCATGCTTTTGTTCAAAGGGCGTCTTGAGTTCTTTTGAGAACGTAACCTGTGCGTCCATAGTCGTACTATGCAGGTAATGAGCGATTTTATGCAAAGATCCTTTCATTTCCTCACATCCCTTGCCAACTCCCTGCACCAATGTCTCTTAAACACACCCACCACCAAACGCTAATCAATGTTCTCCACTCCTGATGACACCAGGTCATACGCTTTCCACCCTCCGTCCACCCCTTTCTTTCCTGTTTTTTATTTCAGGGAGCAAAAAGTAGCATTTGTTGTCCATATAATGTATATAAAAGGTAGAAGCAGCCATCTAAAGCCACGAACAACAGATTTACGCAAGCCTGGAGTCTGCCTTGCCCGCCAGAGACAGCGGAACCAATGAAGGGGAAGTGATCAGGCGACCAGCTGTGGAGCAGTGTCCATTGTCCAAACCACTGGCCGATTCGTCTGTCCCACAATTTGCTTCACCACGTTCATCTGATGTGTAAAATGCCTGACCTGGTCCAGACACTGATGTAAGGGGTTTTCTGTCTCATCGCCTAGTGCCTTGGCACCTACGAGCATCTGCGGCCGGCTGGGTGGTAAGCAACATTACCTTACCTACGACCATGACTAGTGAGGTCCAGTAACTCACATGAGGTAGCATCGCTCTCCGTTTAAAGCTCTTCCCAGTTTATGATAAATAAGTGGCGGAATTTGGGACTAAAGACAGGTGCACTCAATGACCCGCGCATTTGGCCAATGTTCCATGACCACATTATCTCCAGAGAGGCTCATAACACTGAAGGACTCGTATCTGAATGGCTGGCATCTGGGCGGAGGGACGTTCCAGTCTTCTTGTGGACGATGAGTGTATAATAAACTTACCAGATAACTGTACGTGGGAACGCGCCTGCTCGGCGGAATGATTGGGGGGCATTCCCCTGAACATTTACCTATGTCTAGCAAAGAAGGATAGACCACTTCGTCCATGTCAAGATCGTTAGCGGGATCCACCTCGAAGCTCTCGGCGTGACATCCGCCGGGGGCTCGTGTCACCGACTGGGACTCTTCGCTGCTGGTGGATACGCTACGCTTTCTCCTTTCGTTCAGATGTCGCCGCAGATGAGCGGGTGTCAGGAACTGCCTGGGCCTCTCTGGCTTTCTCATCCTGGCTCCGTGTATGGAAAAGTGCCCGTCATCAGCCGGTAGCAGAACTCCGCCTTGACCGCTTTCTCGAACTGACAAGCTGTTGCCCTCTTCGCCTTTACGAGACTGTTCGTCTCCATGTGACGTTCCAGGCCTTCTTGGCGCATTTTTGTCTGTCGATCGACGGGTCCTGGTCGCTGTCTTTTTGGAACACATATTGACGATAGCAGCATCTGATAAAGAAGCGGCAGAGACCCTGCACCGCATCGGCTCGTTATCCATGAACAGTTCCTGAGGTTGAGACCGTTGAAGACGACGAGCACGGCGGCAATGACGTGTCGCATACGTTTGACGTAGACTTGGAACTCGTTGTGATGCGGCTGTTGCGTCAGCAGGGAGGTGACGTCAACGGCAGCCAGATTCCTGATCTGGAAGGGCTTGTTCTCACACGGCAGTGCTCCTGTCCAACAGAATACTGTACAGATTATTAACAGAGAATGTCAGACAGCCGGACATGAATCCAGCATGATCCAACGTCGCTCCCAACACACACCAACTTATACTATAGCGACTGGGTTTCCGTGTTATTTCAGCCTGTCACCACACAGAGGGGAAAAAATCCTGCGCTTCGAGAAAAAATCACTGTATAAAACACATGTACAGCAATTGATAATATGACAGCTAACCTACTGATATCCTTAAGACGGATATGACTAGGCCATAGTGATGCTGTCAGCCATTCTGCTCGATTTTTCAGCCAAAGGTCGACTTTGGCTGAAAAATATTTCAAATACCTTTAAAAACAAACAAACAAACCTGTAAATGTTTCAAAAATACTTTTTAAAATCCGTATGGACGACTAATGTCCGCTCTGAACATTTACATTTTTGTTGCCTATGCATCAGATGATATCAAATAGCTGGCATGTTATAAATTGTAACACGAAAACAGTGTAAACAATCCACAAGACACAGGTGTGTGGGTTTCGAAGGCGGAAAAATAGTAGACAACAGCATTTGTAGATAATAACAAATATTGAAAAAAAGGTAGCGCCCTTAGTGTCCTTGCAATTTCTAGTTACAATATGATCAAAAATATAAGTTTGAACTTCTGTGGAAATCAAACATTCGATGAATTAAGTAAGATGCCGAAAATTCAGTTGGAATATTGTCTTCACAGTTGATAAGTAAGTCATCCTTCGGAAAAGAAATGTAACGCAAACTTATCATCTTCCGTTGCAAGTACTTACGTTATTAGCCCTCTTTATCGATTTGACGAATACAGTTAAGATATCCTCGTTCCGCTTGCTTCAGCCCCTAATACTCGTATGAATGGTGTATGATAGTTTATTGTACAACCTTGTTCCGGATACCTTTGTCCCATTTCAACTCACAAATGCGTGTTCTTACTGGGCATTTGAGGTTGGGAGAATATTTGCAGTATATATATATATATATATATATATATATATATATATATATGTGTGTGTGTGTGTGTGTGTGTGTGTGTGTGCGTGTGTGTGTGTGTGTGCGTGTGTGTGTGTGTGTGTGTGTGTGTGTGTGTGCGGTTACAGACCTTTAGTTCATTGTGATTGTGACGCATAATGGTTTTGCTGTCTGCTCCCTAATCCTTACAGCCCTGATGTGGCCCTTTGCGGTCGGCTGGGCTATAAGCAACATTATCTTATCTTATCCCTAATCCTTTCCTACCACACGTGCGTCCTTTTGTTCACCTCAGAAGTGTAGTCTGTGGAGCGATATGCCTTGAAAAAAAAAATTGTATTATTAATCAAGGTATGTTATAAACGTTGAAACTGATATATAAAAAAATTCTAAGCAAGCAAGCAAACAAACAAAGACAAAACAGACCTAATATCACCGTAACTGGCTGGGTTATGAGATATGTTTTGTGAACAAAAGGCGTCAGCTGATTCAGTTTTCGATGTGATGGATAAAGCCGACCCAAACCCACACTGGTGTAATATAAAGCTACTTGAAGATCAGTATTTTTTCCATTGGACGTAACGGTAACATTTTTATGGTGTTACGGTTCTTTACGTTATTCACTTTTTTTTGCATCTTTGGTGTAAATAGTTCCGTTTTAAATCTGCTTGCTGCCCTGCTTGCTACCGTGGTCGACTGGGTCATAGAAACATGACTTGAGTTAAAATCTCAGTATTTCATTTATTTTCTCAATACAGGCATGGAGGTAATCACACTAAAAACTTCGCCGGTTCGACCTCACTGGCGCCCAACCCACAGAAGGCCCTTTTGCTGCCATTTTTAACGTTTTGTCTGTCGCTGTGGGGGTGGGTGGGTGTCAGAGACGAGTTTGTCAGCCCCCCCCCCCCCCCATCCTTTGCCCTCCCCTTTTCCACCTTCCTCCTCTGACCACTAATCCCACCCCCACCCCACCACTACCTACTTTTGGTATCAGTGTAATTTTGGTATTAATGTAACAGATACTCACGATGATAGCGGGATTTCTTCAGCTGAGGTTGGCAGCCGTTCTTGCCGCTGGTGGCTTTGGTGACCACCAGCACCTTGGCCATGGTGATGTTGTCCCTTTCCCCTATCCAGCTGGTGTTGAACTGCAGCAGGTGCGACCGCCTGGGCGTATCTGCAGCAGCACAGACGAGCAGAAGCAAAACTCAATGGGTCGGCGCTCGTCCGTCGAGGAGCCAAGAGCAGTTTACTGTTATTACATTTATTATACCATGCATGAAACCAGAATGATTATGGGGTATAAGTCAATGGTGTGAAGCAGAACAGGGCAATGTGATTGACTGGTAATTGAACAAGTCCTCTGGGAAAGGGCGTTCACTTTGGTCGTAGACGATCCTGCGTTGTGCAACTCATGAATCAGACACCCCCCAAACCAGCATTTACTGTCAACAGCCAGACAAATGATTTTAAGCTTTCGTCTGCCAACTGCCTATACAGGCACCTGTCGACCGCCGTTCATCAGAGACTGTCTTTTACCGATTGTTTACTTCGCAGTGAAGGAATGGTGCCCATGGCTTGAGGTGACTGACTTGCCACGTTGACCAGCTAGCCCACATCACGCTGGCGCACTGGGATTGATACCGAAGTTTGACTGGTCGGTTTCCGATTTCATTCTTGGATGTTAAACCGTTCCATCGGGCTCCTGGTATTTTCCTGAGGTGCTTGATGTTAAACGTGTGCAGTTTCTTCTGGCGAGGTATCTGATACCAGGCCTCACAGGCGAGTAAAAGGACGGGGAGGACGATGGCGTTGTAAAACAGCAACTTGTTGGTTAGTGATAGTTTCTTACTTCTCCGGATCTTGGAGAGCTGGTTGAAAGCGGCTGTTGTTTTTCTTACTGGGCAAACTTTTTATTTTATTTAGTTATTTGTTGTACTTTAGTTTTTCTTCATCGTGCACTTTTTTGTTTTTCGTGATGGCGCTGTCAAGTTAAGAGTGAACACTCCTGCAGATCGATCTCCCTATGACCCGTGAACACAGTTGATGGAGATGTGTATGTGCCGGAAAAGCAGAAAATAAACGACTATGGAAGGAGACTGAGATTTGAAAAAAATGGGGTGAGGAGGGGGGAGGGGGCTGGGAAATCATGATGGATAAAAGTTCAATGACACTTGTATGTAAAGATGATTTGGATCTTGTGCAGCGCAAATACTGAACAACACTGGAAGTTTAAAAAAAAAAGTGGGTGGGGGATGGGGCAAGGGATAGTGTCAGGCATCAGTTGTCGGCCCTCTATGGCCTTTTAGTTTTTATTCTGTTTCTTCTTGAAGTCACACCGATTGGGCTGTGACCGCTTTTGACCCGTGAGAAGGGTTCAGTGCGACACGCACCCGACTCCCCTATGGCACAGTTGTGCGAGCTGCTCGAGGGCCCAGTACCCGTATACCCATGCAGTCATTCTTTACCTGTCAGGCGGGTCAACATAGTGTAAGGTGTGTAAGGAATGGCCCGCAGTTTTTTTCTTTTATTTATTCAGACCTTCTGCATTACATTGTCTCTTCATCCTTTTTTCTTTCAAACTGTCAAAATTATCTATTACAAGAAAAAAAACACACAATATTTTGTACTAATCTTTAACTAACTAACTGACCCTGATTCCCCCTATCCTCCGGTCTTTGAGCAATTGAAGGGGAAAATATAATTCCTAACCATGAAAAGGGATTTAAACCTAGACTGTGATTTTGTTTGCCCTGTCCTCGTGTCTTGCCCTGTGTGGTCGACCTTACTGCTGAGTTTGGTGCCTTGTCCCTGTCTTCCCTGCGGGAGGAGTTCCTTTCGTTTCCCCCCTTCCCCCCCCCCCTCCCCACTCCCTTCTTTATTACTTATCCCCATATGCAGACACCCACAAAGGCAGTCAGTTTGTGACACTTTGGCGACCCTGACACTCTCTCGTGATTTTTAATTGATATCCTCCCCCCCCCCCCCTCTCTCTCTCTCTCTCTCTCTCTGTCTCTCTCTGAGTCTCTTTCTCCGAGCCGAGCCTCTCTCGCTCTTTCTGTAGTACATACACCCTTTTTTTTAATGGCCCGTTGGTTGCATGGGTTATTTTGTTGTCACCCCTTTCTGTTCCCATTTTGCGGTGTGCGGGGGTCTCTTCTTGTAAATAGTTTTGTGTGTTTTTCTGAGGCATCAAGGACTTCGTTCTTTTCTTCTGTTTACATGTGAACCTAACCCTCCCTGCCTCTTCATTTTCCTGTTTATCTTCGATAGAGACCCCTGCATTTTGGTGTAAAACTTTTGTTTTCTCTTTTCTTTTTTTTTGTAGGACTGTGTGGCTTGTGCATTCCTCTACCCTACTGTTATGTGCCCCGGGAAAAAAGTTTTCCCTTTTTGTGGACTTTAAACCGGCAGACCTGCTTTGCAGATACTTGATATGTTTTTAGGACACATTTAACTGGAGTGGTTGTAAACTCACCTTTACAGGGTACTTAATCCTCGTGGTCAGATTTTTTTTTTCAATAGTGAATTTTACCTTTGGGAGAAAAGAGATTGCCAGTCACTGTGGCGGAAGCAGCAGAATAGGTAAGAGAGAGAGAGAGAGAGAGAGAGAGAGAGAGAGAGAGAGAGAGAGGAGAAGAGGACGCTGGTGACCTACTCGTTTTTGAGTGAACCAGTATTTTAGGAAGAAGAAGAAGAAGAAGAAGTGTGACGTAGATAGAGAGAGAGTTGAACTCTCAACAATATGTAGGCTCGTACACCATTTATCCTTGGATGAGTATGGGAAATGTGAAGATGTTTGATTATTTTGAATACAAGCTTTTCATCGCGATCTTGAATTTCAATCGTTTCTTCTCGTTTTGATCGTGATCGATCGGAATTATCTCCGAATTCGACCCCGTTCGCACATCCGATAGGTAAGATGTGGATCCTGTGATTGATTGTCACAAGTATAATCTATTCCAAGTAAGTTTTGAATTCAGATTACTAGTAGAGTGTCTTGTCTTTCCAGGGCGAACAAGCTATTTGTTGGAGGTACTACTTTGAACGAGCCCCTCGCAGCCCTTGAATTGCTTCAGGAGCTACGGGCTTTGGATTGTCAGTGAAGACAAGAGTCGCGGTCATAGGGAATTCTCTCCGTGGGAAAGAATATCTGCTGTCGAGAGAAATGTTGATTTGGACTCATTGGAAATTCGACGAGATGATTGCCCTCACGGAAAGAATATATATTTTTTTGTGATTGAAGGATTGGCCTCTTGGAAAAAATGTGTCATTTTGGTGATGGAAAAGAAAGACGAGTTTTTTTTCCCATTGGAAAATTTAAAAGAGAATTTGGGTCTAAGAACCCAGAATGGGTTGTTGTTTATGTGAGGCAACTTGGTTGTCTATATGATCTGAAAAGTTTGGAAAATGAGCGAATGAATTGAGGTCATGTGACATAGATATATTTCTGCAAGGAATGTTAACACTTTGAATCAAAAGGGGAAAATATGATTGTTGTAACGTCTTGTTGAATAACATCTTGTGAAATAATAATAATAATAATATAAAAAAAAAGAAATACTAAAACTCTCCTCGCGCCCAAAGAAGTGAGGTACAAATAGAATGAAGATTTTCTCTTCTTTTTTTTTTTAAACGGGGATAAATTTAAAATCGTATCCTGGTCTGTCGTATTGAAAGAAAGGAGTCAGGTGTGTTGCTGCGTGCAGGCGCATGATCGTCTCTGTGTGCATATGAGTGTGTGCATGGGGACCGTTATTTGACACCTACCTTGTTCGTGTTGTTTTGTCTTTAAACTAACATTTTCTTCATTTGCACGCGAGTAGTTGTTCTTTTTTTTCTCTTGCTAAATTCACTCATCTCATTTCTTCAAATGTATTCATTTCTATCCACGATTACTTTTAAATGCCTATGTTCATGATTGCGTGCTTTCCTTCTCGCTCTTTATTAAAAAAAAAAAGTTGAAAGGGATTTAAACTGTTTAAAAATATCTAGTCTGTTACCCCTAATCCTGCTAAAGAGAATGATAATAATAATAATGTTAATTTGTATAGCGCCTGTTCTCTAAAATTAGGGGTCTAAGAGTTCTACATAACCAACATGTAATAAAGTTACACGATAAGACATGACAAGCTAAACACAAGACAGGAACTTACTTTACACAAAGCATTATTATTTTATTATTATTATTTATTATTATTAGAATTTTGCCATACGTGTGATGGTGCCAGAAAATAAAAGCAAAAGGTAACCTTCTCGGGTTCCCCGACCAACTGTGAGCTGTAAGAGGTCTGCCGATCTTGGGCATGGCATTATGGAAGACAAAAACATGTTCTTCAAACGCTTTAACCTATCCTGGACTGAATCAGGCACCCATTTACTGCTGGTGTGAACTGCAAAGGTTTTCAAACCGTGATAAGCACTCACAACCGTCAGGTCCTCAGAGTCATTCTCTAACCATTTGACTGCAGTCTTCTCTTGTATACCGGGGACAGAGAGAAGTGTGTGTATGTCTGTGGGGGTGGGGTGGGGGGGGACTCTCGCTCTCAAAGAGATCATTTATCTTGTCTGGATTGCAAATTAAGTGGATTTACAATAAACAGAAAGACGCTGAATCAGGGACGGAGTTGTTTTGCATTCATTTCCTTTTTTATCGTATGCCTTTTATATCTGGACAATAGCTCTCTTTTCCCAAACGAACAAAAGGTTTCAGTACAAATAATCTGTAACCCTTCTGGTCCAAGGTTTGGACTTTTTATCCGCGCATAATTACATATTAGTTCAGTATTCTGTCACTGAGCTTAACTGGAATTCAGTGGATGGACTTGAAATTGGTAATTACGGTTTGTTTTTTTGTTTTTGTTTTTTTGCTTTTCCAACCTCTGCGCCACCTCAGAGGTAGTGCACCCACGCCGCTCATCATAACACCCCGTCCACAGCCACAGCCCGGTCGGGCCCGCCGCAGCCCCGGCACCGGCAATCCACATGGAGCAGTCAATGTCAAGTCGTCAAGAGGCAACCGACCGGAGGAGACACTGCACTGCTGCCGAGTCACTTCGGTGGTGTTAAGTGGCGCCTGTTCTGATCTAACATACGCAGGACACCACCTACTAAGCCCCCTACTGACGACAATAATTGCTTAGTCGCGGAGCCGGCGTGAGTGAGCTCTCCCTCCGGAGGGCGCCACCACGTCCGTCCAGCGACAGCCCCCATGGACTCGCCGATACCGGTGACCCCGACGGAACCAAACCAAGGCCACAGACGTGGAGAGGACATCGAAATTGAGGTCACCATGAGAGCAGGGTATGAAGGGCCGCAGAATTTGAGACTTTTTTTTTAATGCTGATCGATGAGAATGAGGATGATTAAGATGATGCTACGGATTCGGTCTGAGACTACATGACAGGGCTGTGCTCTACGCTTCCATTCATAATATATCCGGGCATCAACCAGGCCCGAGAGATACAGGCACCTGCAGTGTTGGTCAGGAAATTTGAGTAACACTCTCAGAAACGCATCCATTAAGTGGCTGAAACTCGACTGTGTGGTCCCAGTCTTCCCAACTGAGTCCGCAGCAAACTCAACTCTGGGTAGGAGCCGGTCGGAGAAGAAAAAAACCCACATGACTCTGATGGGATTCGAACCCACGACCTCCCAGCCGGGAGTCCGCGACGCTAACCACTTCGCCACGGTTGTAATTACGTTCTTTTCTTTACAGTATACATGTCGCATCGTACCACACGTTTCATCGAATACTGTCACCTTTCTGGCAATGAGGACCCATTAACGTTTGTGTACTCATATTGACTTAAAAGATCAAGTGCGCTTGTGTGTGTGTGTGTGTGTGTGTGTGTGTGTGTGTGTGTGTGTGTGTGTGTGTGTGTGTGTGTGCGAGCGCGCACGTGTAAGTGTGTGCGCGCACGTCTGTGTATGTGATTTTTTTAATAACTAATAGCTGTGTGTGTGTGTGTGTGTGTGTGTGTGTGTGTGTGTGTGTGTGTGTGTGTGTGTGTGTGTAAATTTTGTTTACTATTCATACCCGCCTCGGTTGATCTGGCCCAAGGAATATCCATTCCGGAAGAACGTGTGGCAAAGGTTTCCCATCCACACCACACCTCATCCACTCCATCATCATCTCAGACTACATGAACGTCACCAGAACGACAACGTATTTAATGTGGTCTGTGAAAAGACCAGTGGAGATTTGAACTAAGGTCAATTGTCAGTCTACTGTCCGAACTGATTGGGCTCGTGTGTGTGTGTGTGTGTGTGTGTGTGTGTGTGTGTGTGTGTGTGTGTGTGTGTGTGTGTGTGTGTATTTGTATGTGTGCGTGCGTGCATGCGTGCGTATGTGTGCGTGTGTTGTGTGTGTGCGTGCGTGCGTGCGTGCGTGTGCGTGCGTGTGTGTGTGTGTGTCTGCGCGCGCGCGCGCATGCGTGCTAGCAAACGAGCAGCGTCCTTACCTTTAGCGCAGGTAGTTGTGATCCTCTCCCAGCTCTCGCTGTCCTTGGAAGGGCCTGAAGTGGCTTCGTCCATTGACTGCATGCGAGCGAAGAGTTCCTCCGTGTAGAGAATCTGAGGCTCCACTTTCTGGTCATAGGCACGGCACGAGTTCCCCTCCTCGTGGATTGAAACCCCCCGCTCCTCTCTCAGCCTGGGTGCTCCGTGACCGTGATTTTGGGAGAGGGGCACCACTACGTCTAGTGGCACCAGCGGTGACACCAGCACATTTCCATGCCCTCCGGTGGCAGTGCTGAGCAGCAGGAGAAGAGGCAGTAGGGTGGGTCTTCTGGTGCTTTGCGATGGTGACCATGGTGGGAGCGAGCAGACCGAGCTCTTGCACCGTTTCGCGAAGGATACACCTGGCCTTTTCCGGGATTCCGCGACCGTCGTTTTGTTCGTCGGGCGCATCATCTTCGTCAAAGGTTGAGACTACCTCCTGAACCTTTCACCCAAACCAGCTTCTTCTATGGAATGGTCTCCCGAGCGGTTGACTTTGAGCGTTTGATCTGTTTCAACATATTTATTACAAAATATACTACTTATCAGTTTTCTTTTCTTAGCCTGTGTATTTAGTCAAGCTTTAAACTTTATGTGTTACTTGTATTAAGGCCAGGGTGTCGAATACAAATTCAAAAGTTAAAGCAGACCTCTACTTCACAATGAAATCGTTCCTGTTGTCTCCCCCCCCCCCCCCCCTTCTTTTAACATTCTGACTGTTCAGATTCACTTCTCTCAATATCTGATGGCAAGGGATCTCAACCTGTCTCTCTCTGACGTTGCCCAGGAGACCGCAAAAAAATAGTCCTTTGCCTAGTAGCTCCCCCCCTCCTCTCTCTCTCTCTCTCTCTCTCTCTCTTCTCTCTCTCTCTCTCTCTCTCTCTCTCTTCTCTCTCTCTCTCTCTCTCGACTCATTCTGAATGGGGATGGAGAGAAGGAGGGGCAAAGGAGACAGGAGACTAGACTATGCATAGACAATCTGGAAGAGGGTAATCTGTTTTGGAGCTCGCGTTTGGCAAGAGTGTCCCCTCAGTTTTCGTGGGACAGATGCCGCTGGTGGGCAAACCCGAAGTATTTTGGCCCATCTGTCAGCTGAACAGTTCATGCCCATCTGTCAGCTTAACATTCATGCCCATCTGTCAGCTGAACAGTTCATGCCCCATCTGTCAGCTTTTTCATGCCCCATCTGTCAGCTTAACAGTTCATGCCCCATCTGTCAGCTTTACAGTTCATGCCCCATCTGTCAGCTTTACAGTTCATGCCCCATCTGTCAGCTTTACAGTTCATGCCCCATCTGTCAGCTGAACAGTTCATGCCCCATCTGTCAGTTTAGCAGTTCATGCCCCATCTGGCAGCTTTACAGTTCATGCCCCATCTGTCAGCTTAACAGTTCATGCCCCATCTGGCAGCTTAACCGTTCATGCCCCATCTGTCAGCTTAACAGTTCATGCCCCATCTGTCAGCTTAACAGTTCATGCCCCATCTGTCAGTTTAGCAGTTCACGCCCCATCTGTCTGCTTTACAGTTCATGCTCCATCTGGCAGCTTAACAGTTCATGCCCCATCTGGCAGCTTCACAATTCATGCCCCATCTGCCATCTTTACAGTTCATGCGCCATCTGTCACCTTAACAGTTAATGCCCCATCTTTCAGCTTAACAGTTCATGCCCCATCTGTCAGCTTTACAGTTCACGCCCCCATCTGTCAGCTGAACAGTTCATGCCCCATCTGTCAGCTTAACAGTTCATGCCCCATCTGTCAACTAAACAGTTCATGCCCCATCTGTCAGCTTAACAGTTCATGCCCATCTGTCAGCTTTACAGTTCATGCCCCATCTGTCAGCTTAACAGTCCATGCCCCATCTGTCAACTTAACAGTTCATGCCCCATCTGTCAGCTTAACCGTTCATGCCCAATCTGTCAACTTAACAGTTCATGCCCCATCTGTCAACTTAACAGTTCATGCCCCATCTGTCAGCTTTACAGTTCATGCCCCATCTGTCAGCTTAACAGTTCATGGCCCATCTGTCGGCTTAACAGTTCAAGCCCTATCTGTCAGCTTAACAGTTCATGCTCCATCTGTCAGCTTTACAGTTCATGCCCCATCTGTCAGCTTTACAATTCATGCCCCATCTGTCAGCTTAGCAGTCCATGCCCCATCTGTCAACTTAACAGTTCATGCCCCATCCGTCAACTTTACAGTTCATGCCCCATCTGTCAACTTAACAGTTCATGCCCCATCTGTCAGCTTAACAGTTTATGCCCCATCTGTCAGCCTTTTCATGCCCCATCTTCAGCTGAACAGTTCATGCCCCATCTGTCAACTTAACAGTTCGTGCCCCATCTGTCAGCTTGTTCATGCCCCATCTGTCAGCTTAACAGTTCATACCCCATCTGTCAGCTTAACTGTTCATGCCTTATCTGTCAACTTAACAGTCCATGCCCCATCTGTCAGCTTAACAGTTCATGCCCCATCTGTCAGCATAACAGTTCAGTCAGATCGAAAAAATCCCAAAACATGGGTGTCAAACGGTGCGCCTGTAATCCTGACAGTCAACATCCCGATCGTTATCCTCGTGTGCGCTTCAACTCAGATATTTGACTCCTCAGATCAGTTTGCGTGACCCATGGGCTGAGGAATGATAGCTCTATTTACAATGGTAGCAGAGGTGTTATCTTACTTTTTTTTCGGAACAGGTCTGTTCTCGAAAAAGAATTCTTCTCTCTCTCTCTCTCTCTCTCTCTCTCTCTCTCTCTCTCTCTCTCTCTCTCTCTCTCTCTCTCTCTCTCTCTGTTTCTCTCTCTCTCTCTCTCTCTCTCTCTCTCTCTCTCTCTCTCTCTCTCTCTCTCTCTCTCTCTCTCTCTCTCTGCAGGTCTTGTCACCAGCACATCTGATATATTACATCTAAATCAAGAGAGGTTTCAACCTAATTTAGTAAAGGCTGCCTTGTTCTGCCCGATAAAAAACATGCATAAAGGAATTCCCAATCTCAGATTCTGAAATTAATTGCCCCCCCCCCCCTCTCTCTCTCTATCTCCCCCTCTCTCTCTCTCTCTCTCTCTCTCCTCTCTCTCTCTCTGCGCCACGGTAATGCTAACCCCCTTCCCCTTGCTCCCTCATGCCCGCCGTTTTTCTGTCTATATGTCTGTCTCCCCCCACCCTCTCTCTCTCTCTCTCTCTCTCTCTCTCTCTCTCTCTCTCTCTCTCTCTCTCTCTGCCACTGTAATGCTAGCCCCCCTCCCCCCCCTCACTTTCTCCCTCATGCCCCGCCGTTTTTCTGTCTATATGTCTGTCTCCCCCCACCCTCTCTCTCTCTTTCTCTCTCTCTGCCACTGTAATGCTAGCCCCCTCCTCCCCCCTCACTTTCTCCCTCATGCCCCGCCGTTTTTCTGTCTATATGTCTGTCTCCCCCCACCCTCTCTCTCTCTCTTTCTCTCTCTCTGCCACTGTAATGCTAGCCCCCCTCCTCCCCCCTCACTTTCTCCCTCATGCCCCCGCCGTTTTTCTGTCTATATGTCTGTCTCCCCCCACCCTCTCTCTCTCTTTCTCTCTCTCTCTGCCACTGTAA
>CM031606.1:59410767-59428267 GCA_018398815.1 Conus ventricosus | reverse complement strand
AATAAAGCATAGAATCAATTCACAATTTCTTGATGATTTTCTTTCTATGAGAATTTATCACTTTTCGGAGTGTGATCATTCCAATTTTGTCTATGTCTTTAACGAAAGATATACAAGAATTTCTTTATATTTTCACATATTCATTTTACCGAACAAATCCAAAACCTTTCCGAAACAGTATTTCACGAACGCGGCGAATGTACGCATTTTTACAACTTGAATCAAATCCCAACAATATATGCTGAGCAATATATGCTTAGGATCGTAATCTATTTTCATTCATTTGTGAAATCTTAAATGAGTGTCTTACACACTCTAAGCATGAATTCATATGAACAGGTTAACGTTCAGTCTATGCATACACTGAATCATTCGGCGTCTTTATTGTAGTTCCCGAAACATTCTTCAAGCACATTGCTGAACACTTTCAATATGAGTTGCGGCAGAAAACAATCTCTACAGTACAGCTCCATAAAGAGCGATAGGGTGTGCTTGAGAATTTAAGAAAAAATCAAGGATACCTGCCGTGAGTTTAAATAAGTGCACACAATCGTTGCAAAACATAGCAGTTATAGATCTTTTTGCACGGGGGGAGTTTTAATATTTCCTAAAACCTTTATTCCCACTGGGGGATCTACAAACATAAAGATGTTGCAAGTCTAATGTACTAATTCAGACTAAATGCTTTGATAACGAAATCCAGGAAGCTTGGAAAATGTGTTTACGTGAACATGATATTACGCTGACTGCCACCTTCTGTGCCTATCGTGGTGAAAAACCAGAAATCGCTAGAAAAACAAGAGTGGTCTAAGAATTGGAAATATGATCAGTGGTGCCCGGCTGCTTCTTTTTTTTTTTTTTTTTCTTTTTTACGTCTTCTTTTGGGATCACCCCTAAAATTTGACGTGTTTCATCCGCAAACAGATGTTGGTGTCCTACAGAAGTTGTTACTGTTAATGTTTGAACTATATATAAGCTTACATGCCCCTCTTTTTCTTTCCCACCATTTTGTGCCCTTCCATTCTACTGTGAACCTGTATTCATCACATGTGAGCCTCATATGCAAATAGGTTCTCTTGCCAAAACTACAATTTCCCGTAATTTTGTTATCTGTTCTTATCTTACTGGCTCGAGTTTGTCGGTGTGTTCGTTTATATGTTTGGTTACTTGAACTTTGGCATGAAAAGTGTCACAATCCAGAGTATACAAGTCAAAGCCAGTGCCTATAACTGTTTAACTGTGGAAGTAGAAGTTAATGTTTACTGTGTTGTTTTCCATTATCATTCATTATTCATTATTAGTTTTTTCCCGCTTGCTGGAATTGCATGCTCCATTGTTTTATTTGTGACTATTTCTGCATGTCCATGGGTTGCAATTGTGGTGTACCTCTACCATTATTAACCGAGTATCCTAGGCAATGTAGATTATTGCACTGCAATACGCGAAAGATCAAGAAACGTAAAATAAAATTTAAAGACAGACAGAGAGAGAGAGAGAGAGAGAGAGAGAGAGAGGAGAGAGAGAGAGAGAGAGAGAGAGAGAGAGAGAGCAAAAAAAATGTCTGAACTAGAATTGCTGCATTAGTTTAAAAACTTGAAAGAAGGAAAAGATAAGTACCCAAAGAAGATTGAGATGTGGAGGAGAGAGAGAGAGAGAGGGGGGGGGGGGAGGTAGAGACAGATATACATACAGAGAAACGGCGGGGCATGAGGGAGCAGGGGGAAGGGGGCTAGCATTACCGTGGCAGGGAGAGAGAGAGAGAGAGAGAGAGGGAGGGAGGGAGAGAGAGAGAGGGGGGGGGGGCAATTAATTTCAGAATCTGAAATTGGGAATTCCTTTATGTATGTTACTTTATGCATTTTTTTTTCGGGCACAACAAGGCAGCCTTTACTAAATTAGGTTGAAACCTCTCTTGATTTAGATGCAGCGCACTGCATCAGCAGATAAGACGTCGGAAGACCAAGGCCAGGATTTAAACCACAGTGCCAAGGACATCCACGCGTTTGGTTCGGATGAGTAATTTGCACAGGCCGTCGATGCCAGGCGCCTGAAACTCAACCTACCACGAGCAAACGAAACCGAAGATTGGGAGAAACTGGATGCAAAAAATCGTCCAGACTCGATGCACTGATAGGGAAAAGCACCCTGGAACACAAACTAGCCACATATGGGGACATTGTGTATGCCACATGTAGAGACACCTATGGAGCAAAACTACCCAAAGAGAAAACACCTCCAAAAAAATCCAGACGCCAAGAAGAGATGGACAAGATCAGTGTCCAAAAGAAAAACCTCAAGAAGCAAATGAGGACCGCACTGCCAGCTGAAAAACAAGGCTTGGAAAAAACTCTGGAAAGACCTGAAAGCAAGACACAGCGCCCTCAGCAAAGCGAAATCTGCGAGGAAGAGGAAGAGCAAAAAGAAGAAGACACAAGAGCGCTTCTTCAGAGACCCCTTCCAGTTTGCCAGAACACTGTTTGAGCAGCCAAAATCTGGGACCCTAAGTGTGGACAAAGGAGTTCTTGAGCAGCATCTGAGGAAAACATACTCTGACTCACAGAGCAAAGCACCACTCGACATTCAAGGTCTGGTTTGGCCAACCAACCCTGAGGAACAGTTCAATGACAAGCCTCCAACGTTGGCGGAAATCAAGAAGGTGGACGACAAAGCCAGAGCCAAATCATCACCGGGGCCAAACGGAATACATTACCAGCTGTACAAGAAATGTCCCAAGGTGCTGGAGTGGCTCCACAGGCTGCTGCGATCAGCTTGGAGAAACCAGAAGATCAGCAGCCAGTGGATGACGGCAGATGGTGTGTACATCCCCAAAGAGCAAAACTCAAGTGACATCAGCCAGTTCAGGCCAATATCACTACTGAACGTCGAAGGGAAAATCTTCTTCTCTGTCATGGCAGCAAGGCTGGCCAAGTACCTCATGGAAAACAATTACTTGGATGTGTCAGTCCAGAAAGGTGGCATCCCAGGCGTGGCTGGCTGTGTAGAACACGCCACAATGATCTGGGACGCAATCCAAAGAGCAAAAACAGAAAAGAGAGACCTGGACGTAGTTTGGCTTGATCTGGCAAACGCATATGGATCTGTACCCCATGAGATGATACAGTTGGCTCTTGAGGTGTACCATGTGCCAAAGAACATCCGCGACATGCTCAAGAAGTACTTCAATGGCTTCTCAATGCGGTTCTCTACCAAGTACACAACAGATTGGATCAACTTGGAAGTGGGCATTGCAATGGGCTGTGCAATTTCCCCAATGCTGTTCGTGTTGGCAATGGAAGTCATCTTGAAAGCAGCAACATGCAACGCAAGACAAACAGACCTTGGCGATGGATACAAGATGCCTCCTCTCAAGGCCTTCATGGATGACACAACAGTGATTTCATCCAGTGAAGACGAGACACGTCATGTGCTGGAGAGGCTGGACGACATAGTTGCCTCATCCAGAATGAAGTTCAAGCCAAAGAAATCACGGAGTCTCTCACTGAGGAAAGGAAAAGTGTCCGAATCTATGGTCTTCAGTGTTGCCAACCAGGCCATCCCAACAGTCACAGAAGAGCCAGTCAAGAGCCTTGGAAGATGGTATGATGATGCGCTGAAAGACACACAAAGAGCAAAAGAAACCAAACAGATGTCGGAGGAAGACTTGGAGACCATTGACCAGTGTGGGCTCCCTGGCAAACACAAGGTCTGGTGTCTGCAGTTCATGCTGATACCAAAGCTCCTATGGCCTCTGATGATAATTATACGACATCTGCACCAGCATAATGGAGGCAATGGAAGCCAAAATCGACAAGTTCACAAAAAAATGGCTTGGTGTTCCACCCTGTCTGACTGACATAGCGCTGTACTGTCGCCAAGCAAAGCTGAAACTACCATTGAAATCCATCCTGGAGGAATACAAAGCAGGGAAGATCAGACTTCAAAGCATGCTGGAGGACTCAGGAGACAAGGTGGTAGAAGCAATCAAGCCCCAGCTGAAGACAGGCAGAAAATGGAGAGTTCAAGAGGCGATGGATTCTGCAAAAGAAAGTCTCAAGATCAGAGAAATAACAGGACACACACAGACCAACAGACAAGGACTGGGGGTGACCAAAACTGAATGGTGGTCAAAGGCCAAAGGAAAAGCCAAAAGAGACATGATGATTCAGGAGATGAGAAAAGAAGAAGACCAAAAAAGACTCCAAAAAGCAGTCCAGTAGAGCCAGCAAGGGCAATGGACAACGTGGGAGAATGCACTCCAAAGAAGTCTCACTTGGAATGACATTTGGCACATGGCCCCTCTCAGGAACAGCTTCATTCTCACATCTGTATAAGACCTTCTGCCCTCAAATGCAAACCTGGTGAAGTGGGGAAAAACAGACGATCCTGCATGCCCCCTCTGCCATGGAAAACAAACAGTGGAGCATGTCCTAAGCTCATGTAAAGTAGCCCTGGCTCAAGGAAGGTACATATGGAGGCACAACCATGTGCTCAAAGAGCTTGTACAAGTAGTCTGGGCTAGTACCAACACCACAAAAGGGAAAATCAGGACTCCAAAAGCACCCGCAACATTCTTCACGGCAGGAGGCAGCAAATCATGGCCAAGAACAACAGTGCCACTCGGAACATGCAGGCAGAGTCTGCTGGACGGGGCATATGACTGGGAGTGCACTGCAGACCTCCCAGAATGGAAGAGTCACCCAGAGATCATCAGCAAGAGTGGCATGAGACCAGACATAGTAGTCGACTCTCAGTCAACCAAGCAGCTGATCATGATCGAGCTCACGTTGCCATATGAGAACAGAATGGAGGCAGCTCAAATCTACAAGACTGAAAAGTATGCTGATCTGGCAAACAGCCTGAGGAGAGAAGGCTATCCGGTCAAAGTCCTCACTGCAGAAATTGGAGCTAGGGGGTTTGTAGGAACGTCTGCATACAGCCTCATGAAACAGCTCTCAGTTGCAGGGAGGGAAAAAAACAGAGCCCTGAAAGCAATGGCAGAAGCAGCAGAGAGGTGTTCAAGCTGGATCTGGTCAAGGAGGAAGAAAAGTGAACTTCATAAGGCTTAATTTTCCTACAAATATCAGGTGTCCCTGTGGCTCAGTGGTTAAAGTGCGAGTCATTATGTGGAAAATGAGTATGTCCAGAGGGTTATGGGTTCGAATCCCAGTCATGGCTTGTCCCAAGATGGGAAAAAAGGGGCAGCAGAGGGACATTCGGAGTCATGAACCGGGTGTGGCCCAACCCCCCTAGAGTGTCAGGAGATAAGGGCCGAAACACTTGCTTGAAGGGGGCTTCTCTTCTGAGGACTCTCTGCTGCCACGCTGTCCACGAGTTTCTTTCTACAGATGTAATATATCAGATGTGCTGTTGACAAGACCTGCCGAGAAGAGAGAGAGAGAGAGAGAGAGAGAGAGAGAGAGAGAGAGAGAGAGAGAGAGAGAGAGAAGAATCCTTTTTCGAGAACAGACCTGTAAGATAACGCAAGGGGACCTGTAAGATAACGCCTTTGCTACCATCGTAAATAGAGCTATCATTCCTCAGCCCATGGGTCACGCAAACTGATATGAGGTAAGATAAGATAAGATAAGATAATGTTGCTTATAGCCCAGCCGACCGCAAAGGGCCACATCAGGGCTGTCACCACGTTAAAATCAACTCACCAGTCATTAAAAAAAAAAAAAAAAAAAAAAAAACTTTCACACATCTCGTTAAATGACATCGTCGACAAACGCACCAGAAACTTTGTTAAAAATCTTTCTGCCGTAAAATCTTAAATCAGATGAAAAATGTTAATCTCTCTCAAAAACTCAAGGATCACGTCGGGCGGGACATCCCTGAACAGGATCTTCATGGACTCCGCCGTAAAATGTTTGTATCTCACATCGTGCAAGTCCCAACACTCTAAAAGAACATGTTTCATTGTGAGTGGCGCATGACATGGAATGCACCACGGAGCTTCTTCACTCTTTAAAAGGTAAGCATGGGTAAAATACGAATGGCCGGTGTGGAGCCGGCACAGAACCGTTTCCTCTTTACGACCACCCGACGTAGATGGGAGGAAGTCCTTAAGGTTTGGACGGATCTGAAAGAGTTTGTTAGTCGTCTGTGTGTTCCAATCCTCCTGCCAGAGGTCTCTCACATAATCGTTAATTTTGGGTTTCACATCTGAGCAGGGGATATAAATGTTGGACAGTTTCTCTCTTGTGGCGTTCTTGGCTAAACGATCAACCATTTCGTTCCCACCGATGCCAACATGACCAGGAACCCAAGCAAGAGTAATGTTGTAACCGTCCGCTTTCAACGTGCTAAAAAGTTCAAAGAAATGTAAAAGTTCTGGATGCTGAAGGTTGCGGCCAGCTATGGCTTCCAAAGCTGACAGCGAATCCGACAGAACCAGAAAGTCCCTCTTCGAAGACTGTGAGATTATCTTCAAAGCTAAAACCAGAGCAGTAAGTTCAGCAGAATAGACAGAAGCATCTGAATGAATATGTTCCAACAGTATCTGAGAAGGAGCCCCAGGGCAGTAGGCTGCACAGGCCACTCCATCTTCAGACTTGGAACCGTCAGTGAAAACTTTTTGACAGGATGGGAATTTGGAACAGAGGTCAGCATACAATACTTTGTACGCCAGAGAGCTGGTAGACTCTTTGCGATATGAGGAGTCAAATATCTGAGTTGAAGCGCACACGAGGATAACGATCGGGATGTTGACTGTCAGGATTACAGGCGCACCGTTTGACACCCATGTTTTGGCATTTTTTCGATCTGACTGAACTGTTATGCTGACAGATGGGGCATGAACTGTTCAGCTGACAGATGGGGCATGAACTGTTCAGCTGACAGATGGGGCATGAACTGTTCAGCTGACAGATGGGGCATGAACTGTTCAGCTGACAGATGGGGCATGAACTGTAAAGCTGACAGATGGGCATGAACTGTAAAGCTGACAGATGGGGCATGAACTGTAAAGCTGACAGATGGGGCATGAACTGTAAAGCTGACAGATGGGGCATGAACTGTTTAGCTGACAGATGGGGCATGAACTGTTCAGCTGACAGATGGGGCATAAACTGTTCAGCTGACAGATGGAGCATGAACTGTTCAGCTGGCAGATGGGGCATGAACTGTTAAGCTGACAGATGGCGCATGAACTGTTCAGCTGACAGATGGGGCATGAACTGTTCAGCTGACAGATGGGGCATGAACTGTTCAGCTGACAGATGGGGCATGAACTGTTCAGCTGACAGATGGGGCATGAACTGTAAAGCTGACAGATGGGGCATGAACTGTTCAGCTGACAGATGGGGCATGAACTGTTAAGCTGCCAGATGGGGCATGAACTGTAAGCTGACAGATGGGGCATGAATTGTAAAGCTGACAGATGGGGCATGAACTGTTAAGCTGACAGATGGGGCATGAACTGTAAAGCTGGCAGATGGGGCACGAACTGTTAAGGTGACAGATGGGGCATGAACTGTTAAGCTGACAAATGGGGCATGAACTGTTAAGCTGACAGATGGGGCATGAACTGTAAAGCTGACAGATGGGGCATGAACTGTTCAGCTGACAGATGGGGCATGAACGGTAAAGCTGACAGATGGGGCATGAACTGTTAAACTGACAGATTGGGCATGAACTGTTCAGCGACAGATGGGGCATGAACTGTAAAGCTGACAGATGGGGCATGAACTGTTCAGCTGACAGATGGGGCATGAACTGTGAAGCTGACAGATGGGGCATGAACTGTTAAGCTGGCAGATGGGGCATGAACTGTTAAGCTGACAGATGGGCATGAACTGTTAAGCTGACAGATGGGCCAAAATACTTCGGGCTTGCCCACAAGCGGCATCTGTCCCATGAAAACTGCGGGGACACTCTCGCCAAACGCGAGCTCCAAAACAGATTACACCTCTTCCAGATTTTCTGTGCATAGTTTAGTCTCCTGTCTCCTTTGCCCCTCCTTCTCTCCATCCCCATTCAGAATGAGTCGAGAGAGAGAGAGAGAGAGAGAGAGAGAGGGGGGGGGGAGAGAGCTACTGGGCAAAGGACTATTTTTTTGCGGTCTCCTGAGCAACGTCGGACAGAGACAGGTTGAGATCCCTTGCCATCAGATATTGATAGAAGTGAATCTGAACCAATCAGGATGTTAAAAGAAAGGGATAAAAAGACAACAGGAACGATTTCATTGTGCAATAGAGATCTCCTTTAACTTCTGAATTTGTACTCGACACTTTGGCCTTAATACAAATAACACAAAGTGCAAAGCTTGACTAAACACACAGGCTAAGAAAAAGACCTGATGAGTGGTATATTTTGTAACAAATATGTTGAAACAGATCAAACGCTCCAAGTCAACCGCTCGGGAGACAATTTCATAAACGAAGCTGGTTTGGGTGAAAGGTTCAGGAGGTAGTCTCAACCTTTGACGAAGATGATGCGCCCGACGAACAAAACGACGGTCGCGGAATCCCGGAAAAGGCCAGGTGTATCCTTCGCGAAACGGTGCAAGAGCTCGGTCTGCTCGCTCCCACCATGGTCACCATCGCAAAGCACCAGAAGACCCACCCTACTGCCTCTTCTCCTGCTGCTCAGCACTGCCACCGGAGGGCATGGAAATGTGCTGGTGTCACCGCTGGTGCCACCGGACGTAGTGGTGCCCCTCTCCCAAAATCACGGTCACGGAGCACCCAAGCTGAGAGAGGAGCGGGGGGTTTCAATCCACGAGGAGGGGAACTCGTGCCGTGCCTACGACCAGAAAGTGGAGCCTCAGATTCTCTACACGGAGGAACTCTTCGCTCGCATGCAGTCGATGGACGAAGCCACTTCAGGCCCTTCCAAGGACAGCGAGAGCTGGGAGAGGATCACAGCTACCTGCGCTAAAGGTAAGGACGCTGGTCGTTTGCTAGCACGCATGCGCGCGCGCGCAGACACCCACACACACACACACACACACACACACACACACACACACACACACACACACACACACACACACACACACACACACACAAGCACGCACGCGGACGCATACACACACACACACACACACACACACACACACACACACACACACACACACACACACACACACATGTGCACACACAAGCACGCTCCGCGCGCGCGCGCGCGCCACACACACACACACACACACACACACACACACACACACACACACACACACACACACATGTGCACACACAAGCACGCACGCGGACGCATACACACACACACACACACACACACACACACACACACACACACACACACACACACACACACACACACACACAAAACACACACGCACGCACGCACGCACGCAAGCACACACACACACACACACACACACACACACACACACACACACACACACACACACACACACACACGATCCCAGTCAGTTCTGACAGTAGACTGACAATTGACCCTAGTTCAAATCTCCACTGGTCTTTTCACAGACCACATTAAATACGTTGTGGTGATGTTCATGTAGTCTGAGATGATGGAGTGGATGAGGTGTGGTGTGGATGGGAAACCTTTGCCACACGTTCTTCGGTAATGGGCCAGATCAGCCGAGGCGGGTATGAATAGTAAACAAATTTCACACACACACACACACACACACACACACACACACACACACACACACACACACACACAGCTATTAGTTATTAAAAATATTACATACACATACGTGCGCACACACACTTACACATGCGCACACACACACGCGCACACACACACACACACACACACACACAGACGCACGCACGCACGCACGCACGCACGCACGCACGCACGCACACACACACACACACACACACACACACACACACACACACACGTACACACACACACAGAGCGCGCTGGATCTTTTAAGTCCATATGAGTGCACAAACGTTAATGGGTCCTCATTGCCAGAAAGGTGACAGTATTCGATGAAACGTATGGTACGATGCGACATGTGTACTGTAAAGAAAAGAAACGTAATTACCAATTTCAAGTCCATCCACTGAATTCCGGTTAGGCTCAGTGACAAAATACTGAACTTATATAATTATGCGCGGATAAAATGTTAAAGTCCAAACCTTGGACCAGAAGGGTTACAGATTATTTGTACGGAAACCTTTTGTTCGTTTGGGAAAAGAGAGCTATTGTCCAGATATAAAAGGCATACGATGAAAAAGGAATGAATGCAAAACAACTCCGTCCCTGATTCAGCGTCTTTCTGTTTATTGTAAATCCACTTAATTTGCAATCCAAACAAGGTAAATGATATCTTTTACAGCAAAAGGGGTCACAGCCCGATCGGTGTGACTTAAAGAAGAAACAGAATAAAAACAAAACAAAACAAAGGCCACAGAGGGCCGACAAACGATGTCTAACACTACCCCCCCACCCCCCTTTTTTTCCCCAAAAAATTTCCAGTCTTGTTCAATATTTGCGCTGCTGCACAAATCCCTTTTCATACAAGTGTCATTGAACTTTTATCCATCATAACTTCACAGCCCCCACCCCCACCCCCACCCCACCCCCTCACCCCCACCCCCTTTTTTTTTTCTTTTTAAAGCTCAGTCTCATTCTATAGTCGTCGTTTATTACCTGCTTTTCCAGGCACACACACATCTCCATCAATTGTGTTCACGGGTCACAGGGAGATCGATCAGCAGGAGTGTTCACTCTTAACGTGACAGCACCATCACCGAAAACGAAAAAGTGTACGAGAAAGAAAAACTAAAATACAATAAACAAATTAATAAATAAATAAGTAAATAAAATATAAAGTTTGCCCAGTAAGAAAAACAACACCAATTTTCAACCGGCTCTCCCAGATCCGGAGAAGTAAGAAACAATCACTGACCAACAAGTTGCTGTTTTACAATGCCATCGTCCTCCTCGTCCTTTTACTCGCCTGTGAGGCGTGGTTTCAGATCCCTCGCCAGAAGCAACTGCACACGTTTAACATCAAGCACCTCAGGAAAATACCAGAAGACCGATGGAATGGTTTAACATCCAAGAATGAAATCGGAAACCGACCAGTCAAACTTCGGTATCAATCACAGTGCGCCAGCGTGATGTGTGCTAGCTGGTCAATGTGGCAGGTCAGTCACCTCAAGCCATGGGCACCGTTCCTTCACTGCGAAGTAAACAATCGGTAAAAGACAGTCTCTGATGAACGGCGGTCGACAGGTGCCTGTATAGGCAGTTGGCAGACGAAAGCTTAAAATCATTTGTCTGGCTGTTGACAGTAAATGCTGGTTTGGGGGGTGTCTGATTCATGGGTTTCACAACGCAGGATCGTCTACGACCAAAGTGAACGCCCTTTCCCAGAGGACTTGTTCAATTACCAGTCAATCACATTGCCCTGTTCTGCTTCACTCCATTGACTTATACCCCATAATCATTCTGGTTTCATACACGGTGTAATAAATGTAATAATAGTAAACCTGCTCTTGGCTCCTCGACGGACGAGCGCCGACCCAATGAGTTTTGCTTCTGCTCGTCTGTGCTGCTGCAGACACGCCCAGGCGGTCGCACCTGCTGCAGTTCAACACCAGCTGGATAGGGGAAAGGGACAACATCACCATGGCCAAGGTGCTGGTGGTCACCAAAGCCACCAGCGGCAAGAACGGCTGCCAACCTCAGCTGAAGAAATCCCGCTGTCATCGTGAGTATCTGTTACATTAAGGTTTAACACTGATACCAAAAGTAGGTAGTGGTGGGGTGGGGATGGGATTAGTGGTCAGAGGAGGAAGGTAGAAAAGGGGAGGGCAAAGGATGGGGAGGGGGCTGACAAACTCGTCTCTGACACCACCCCCACCACCCCACAGCGACAGACAAAACGTTAAAAATGGCAGCAAAAGGGCCTTCTGTGGGTTGGGCGCCAGTGAGGTCGAACCGGCGAAGTTTTGAGTGTGATTACCTCCATGCCTGTATTGAGAAAATAAATGAAATACTGAGATTTTAACTCAAGTCATGTTTCTATGACCCAGTCGACCACGGTAGCCCCGTCAGGGCAGCAAGCAGATTTAAAACGGAACTATTTACACCAAAGATGCAAAAAAAAAGTGAATAACGTAAAGAACCGTATTCAATAACACCATAAAAATGTTACAGTCACGTCCAATGGGAAAACATTTATCTTCAAGCAGCTTAATATCACACCAGTGTGGGTTTGGGTCGGTTTTAACCATCACATCGAAAACTGAATCAGCCGACGCTTTTTGTTCACAAAACATCTCTTATAACCCAACCAGCTACGGTCACATTAGGTCTGTTTTTTCTTTGTTTGTTTGCTTGCTTGCTTTTTTTCAATTTCAACGTTCATAACAGACCTTGATTTTTAATGCAATTATTTTTTCAAGGCATATGGCTCCACAGACTACACTTCTGAGGTGAACAAAAGGACGCACGTGTGGTAGGAAAGGATTAGGGAGCAGACAGCAAAACCAGTATGCGCCACAATCACAATGAACTAAAGGTCTGTAACCGCACGCGCGCGCGCACACACACACACACACACACACACGCACACACACACACACACACACACACACACACACACACGCACGCACGCACGCACGCACGCACGCACGCACGCTCGCACGCTCGCTCGCTCGCACGCACGCACGCACGCACGCACGCACGCACGCACGCACGCACACACACACACACACACACACACACACACACACACACACACACTCCAAATAATCTCCCAACCTCAAATGTCCAGTAAGAACACGCATTTGTGAGTTGAAATGGGACAAAGGTATCAGGAACAAGGTTGTACAATTAACTATCATACACCATTCATATCATATGGGTATTAGGGGCTTAACTGTTTTCGTCAAATCGATAAAGAGGGCTAGTGACGTAATAACTTACAACGGAAGATGATAAGTTAGCGTTAGATTTCTTTTCCGGAGGAGGACTTAACTTCTCAACTGTGAAGACAACATTCCAATTGCATTTTTCGCATCTTACTTAATTCATCGAGTGTTTGTGATTTCCAAAGAGTTCAAACTTATATTTCCCACAATAATTTCTAATTATATTGTGACTAGAAATTGCAAGGACACTAAGGGCGCTACTTTTTTTTCAATATTTGTTATGATTTACAGTGCTGTCGTCTACTATTTTTCCGCCTTTGAAGCCGACACACCTGTATCTTGCGGATTCTTTACACTGTTTTCGTGTTACAATTTATAACATGCCAGCTATCTGATATCTCATGCATAGGCAACAAAGAATATAAATGTTCAAAGTGGACATTAGTCGTCTATAGGGATTTTAAAAAAATATTTGTGTTACATTTACAGTTTTTTTTAAAAGCTATTTAAAATATTTTTCGACCTCCGGCTAAAAAATATCAGTCAGAATAGCCGATAACATGACTATGGTCTAGTTTTATCCATCTTAAGGATGTCAGTTGGTTAGCTGTCATATTATCAATTGCTGTACATGTGTTTATACAGTGATTTTTTCTCGAAGCGCAGGATTTTTTCCCCTCTGTGTGGGACAGGCCTGAAATAACACGGAAACCCAGTCGCTATAGTACAAGTTGGTGTGTGTTGGGAGCGACGTTGGATCATGCTGGATTCATGTCCGGCTGTCTGACACTCTCTGTTAATAATCTGTACAGTACTCTGTTGGACAGGAGCACTGCCGTGTGAGAACAAGCCCTTCCAGATCAGGAATCTGGCTGCCGTTGACGTCACCTCCCTGCTGACGCAACAGCCGCATCACAACGAGTTCCAAGTCTACGTCAAACGTATGCGACACGTCATTGCCGCCGTGCTCGTCGTCTTCAACGGTCTCAACCCTCAGGAACTGTTCATGGATAACGAGCCGATGCGGTGCAGGGTCTCTGCCGCTTCTTTATCAGATGCTGCTATCGTCAATATGTGTTCCAAAAAGACAGCGACCAGGACCCGTCGATCGACAGACAAAAATGCGCCAAGAAGGCCTGGAACGTCACATGGAGACGAACAGTCTCGTAAAGGCGAAGAGGGCAACAGCTTGTCAGTTCGAGAAAGCGGTCAAGGCGGAGTTCTGCTACCGGCTGATGACGGGCACTTTTCCATACACGGAGCCAGGATGAGAAAGCCAGAGAGGCCCAGGCAGTTCCTGACACCCGCTCATCTGCGGCGACATCTGAACGAAAGGAGAAAGCGTAGCGTATCCACCAGCAGCGAAGAGTCCCAGTCGGTGACACGAGCCCCCGGCGGATGTCACGCCGAGAGCTTCGAGGTGGATCCCGCTAACGATCTTGACATGGACGAAGTGGTCTATCCTTCTTTGCTAGACATAGGTAAATGTTCAGGACAATGCCCCCCAATCATTCCGCCGAGCAGGCGCGTTCCCACGTACAGTTATCTGTTAAGTTTATTATACACTCATCGTCCACATGAAGACTGGAACGTCCCTCCGCCCAGATGCCAGCCATTCAGATACGAGTCCTTCAGTGTTATGAGCCTCTCTGGAGATAATGTGGTCATGGAACATTGGACAAATGCGCGGGTCATCGAGTGCGCCTGTCTTTAGTCCCAAATTCCGCCACTTAGTTATCATAAACTGGGAAGAGCTTTAAACCGAGAGCGATGCTACCTCATGTGAGTTACTGGACCTCACTGGTCATGGTCGTAGGTAAGGTCATGTTGCTTACCACCCAGCCGGCCGCAGATGCTCGTAGGTGCCAAGGCACTAGGCGATGAGACAGAAAACCCCTTACATCAGTGTCTGGACCAGGTCAGGCATTTTACACATCAGATGAACGTGGTGAAGCAAACTGTGGGACAGACGAATCGGCCAGTGGTTTGGACAATGGACACTGCTCCACAGCTGGTCGCCTGATCACTTCCCCTTCATTGGTTCCGCTGTCTCTGGCGGCAAGGCAGACTCCAGGCTTGCGTAAATCTGTTGTTCGTGGCTTTAGATGGCTGCTTCTACCTTTTATATACATTATGTGGACAACAAATGCTACTTTTTGCTCCCTGAAATAAAAAACAGGAAAGAAAGGGGTGGACGGAGGGTGGAAAGCGTATGACCTGGTGTCATCAGGAGTGGAGAACATTGATTAGCGTTTGGTGGTGGGTGTGTTTAAGAGACATTGGTGCAGGGAGTTGGCAAGGGATGTGAGGAAATGAAAGGATCTTTGCATAAAATCGCTCATTACCTGCATAGTACGACTATGGACGCACAGGTTACGTTCTCAAAAGTACTCCAGACGCCCTTTGAACAAAAGCATGCAGGATATTGATCTC
The DNA here is from genome assembly GCA_018398815.1 of Conus ventricosus. Classification (NCBI taxonomy): domain Eukaryota; kingdom Metazoa; phylum Mollusca; class Gastropoda; order Neogastropoda; family Conidae; genus Conus; species Conus ventricosus. Next base: position 59,413,004 of record CM031606.1, on the reverse strand, counting down.
GTGAACCCAACGCAACACAGACAAACATTATTAAGATCAGCAACGTGAAATGCTGATTTGAAATGTTTCGAGAAACACGGCAAGGAAATAATCCCTCTAACCGGTCAAACAGAACGATTTCCTAGCTCCTTCTTAGAAGACAAGCTGAACTTTTGTTTCGTGGAACCTAATGTCAGGGATGAATAATCGCCGCACCTCTCCAGCGATGGAACATGAGCTGCGAAATGGACTGAATGGTATGGAGAATTAGATGCCGTCTCGGGTACTTTTTCATCATATGAACTATACATCATCTGAGCTGAGGACATGCTACCATGAATGGTTCGGTGAGGGGGGTGGGGAGGGGGGGGAGGGGGAGCAAGTATTGGTGAGAAGTGCGGCATTTGATATTCGGTCATCATATTTCTCCTTCATCTGATATCTCTCGATCACAATGTTACTCAGTGATCTGCTTCAAATGATACTCAGTAGCCAAGGAATTACGCAGCACCTTAATGTCGAACTAGACCAAAGACTGTCTAGAAAATATTCCAACCAAAGCCCTGTACATCGGAACTCACTTATGACTCAAAAATTGAAGCAAAATCTTCCACATCTCAAAGAGAGGTTGGAAAGCAGTATGGAGAACTAGGGGAGGGGAGAGGGAATGACTGGGCGGTAAAGAAGGAAGCAAAGAGGGAGTGTCGGGGCAGAAATTTCTTCTTTTTTTAAAAAAAATTCATTTTCAGACGTTAAACACAATTGTTAAAACGGAGGGGATCTGGGGAGCACCAATCGTAGTGTTGGACATTTTCTGCACCCTTGCACGTGGTCAAAGCGCATCTGTGGCTTACCTAAGCGATTTGGCAATCAGTACTCTTTCCTCTGCAATGTTTTTCATCTGATTCATTTTTTAGTGTATAGCGGCTTAGACAACAACAACAACAAGAAAAATAAAATAAAAGGACAAGAAAAAAAGAGAAAATTCAAGATGCTCTTCTACCTGGCTTGAAACACCCAGCTGTCACTCAAGTACAGTGGTAGGAACCTAGCGATAGCTTCCTCAATTCGGTTGCAGCCAAACGCAAGGTCTCGAAAAGAATTTATCATAAGAGACTCGGGTAGAAACGTTCCTGCCTTTTCAGCATAGCTTCCTGGATTCTATATTGCGTCTGCATATGACAACTTTCCCACAATACGAAATTGAAAAAAAAAAAAAATCCGTGGGCAGAATGTACACTGTCTAACACAATTGGCTTAATTGCTCACAAAGCTTTCACATGAATTCTGTACCACGTGTCATATGTCAAGCGCGGCGCATAGACCACAGTCCCGTGAACGGTCATCGTTGACAACACTACAGCTCAGGACACCCACAAGCTCCTCCTTTACCTTCCCCCCTCTACCCCACCTACCTATCCACCCCCAACCCCTTTCAACTCCCCCCCCCCCACCACACACACACACACACACACACACACACACACACACACACACACACACACACACACACACACACACAAATAGTCCACACTGAAGGCGCGGATGCACAATATCAGCAAACTAACATGACTTTACAGCGTTTGCTCGTGAGGAATGTAAATGACAATTTCAAAATTCAGCCATTTCATAGCAACTAAAAAGAAAGAAAGAAAAAAGAGAAGGAAAATTACATGAAATAATCAGACTAATGATCTCCATTGGATACTAGATCAGTTTGGCAATGGAAACTTCAAAGTTTTGATTTTAATGTCAAACGATATTCAAATTTATACTCAGCGAGGCATAAATGAGCAAAGCTTATCTTTCCCATCCACTCTCTATCAGTTATCGGACATGCTCTCTCTCTCTCTCTCTCTCTCTCTCTCTCTCTCTCTCTCTCTCTCTCTCTCTTCTCTCTCTCCTCTCTCTCTCTCTCTCTCTCTCTGTGTGTGTGTGTATGTGTGTGTGTGTGTGTGTGTGTGTGTGTGTGTGTTTACTTTCTTTCATCAACGTCACTTCACACACGTGCGTGTGTGTGTGGATATATATATATCCTGATGGAAAACAAGTACTTGGATGTGTCAGTCCAGAAAGGTGGCATCCCAGCGTGGCTGGCTGTGTAGAACACGCCACAATGATCTGGGACGCAATCCAAAAAGCAAAAACAGAAAAGAGAGACCTGGACGTAGTGTGGCTTGATCTGGCAAACGCATATGGATCTGTGCCCCATGGGATGATACAGTTGGCTCTTGAGATGTACCATGTGCCAAAGAACA
>CM031606.1:59335767-59405767 GCA_018398815.1 Conus ventricosus | reverse complement strand
TTGCGTAGGTAGATGAGAGGAACTCTTTTTAGGTCTGGACGGATCTGAAAGAGTTTGTTATCCGTCTGTGTATTCCAATGCTCCTGCCAGAGGTCTCTGACATAATCATTATTTTTTGGTTTTAGATCTGTGTAGGGGATAGATATGTTAGTTTCCGTGTTATGGCATTCTTGGCCAAACGATCAGCCATTTCATTCCCTCCGAAGCCAACATGACTGGGAACCCAAGCCAGAACAATGTTGTGACCTTCCGCTTTCAACGTGGTAAAAAAGTTTTTTAAAAGTGTAGAAGTTCGGGATGATGGAGGTTACGGCCAGCTATCGCCTCCAGAGTTGACAGCGAATCAGACAAAATCAGAAAGTCCTTGTTTGTGGATTATCTTCAGTACTATAACCAGAGCTGTAAGCTCAGCAGGGTTCTAGGCATGCACAGGCCACTCCATCTTCAGACTTGAAACCATTAGTAAATATTTTCTGAAAGATGGAAATTTTGTACAGAGATCGGCAAAGAATGCCTTGTATGCCAGAGAACTGGTGGATTCTTTGCGAAAAGCAGCAAGATCAAAGCGGATTTCTGGTGTGAAAACGGTCCATGGAGGCTCATCAGGAAACTTGGTGAAGTCAGACACAACTCCTAGGTCAAGACCTGCATTTGCGCATGAGGCTGCATACGAAGTCCAAACGGGAGGAATACAGTATAAATATTCATAGACCTGGACATAAAGTTATCACGTTCAGATCATTTGCCAATTTAGACAAGAACTCCTCCCTATATGTATTAGCTCAAGCGTCATTACCTCATGTTCATCAATATACTGATCCTGATCAAGCATTGAATTCTGGCATAAAAGTTCCATAGACATCTACAATAAGCATGCTCCAGTTATAACTAAAAGGGTCAAATATTCACCTAAGCCCCCTTGGTTGACAGACGATATGCAATAAACTATACCGTTACAAGTTAATCTGTTAGAAAAAAAATTTTAAAAGAAGAATTCAAGCAGCAAAGGTACAAAGTTACATCAATGTTGCACAGTTCAAAAAAGAGATATTTCAAGAGCTTAATTTGTAATAGCTCTAACAATAACTCAAAAACAATTTGGAAAACTAGAAACATTCTTACTCGTAAGAATTTGCACAAAACATGTGCAGCTCCAAAAGATTTTTCTGCTGATAGTTTGAATCAACATTTTTCTAACATTGCTGATCGAACAGTGAAAGATTACAGATCTTACATGAATGAACTACACCTTCTCAAATAATTTTGTGAGTCAAAAACCATTAAAGCAGAATCAGTAGCTCTTTCGATAACGATTTATGATGTTTATTTTCACCTTATACATATGGAACAGACAGTTACTCGTGGTCTTGACCATCTGGAATGGAAAAAATTCTTAGTGCTCCTCTCATTACTGACTTATTTATAGAACCTCTGTTTTGATAAAAGTTACTTTCCTACGATTCTCAAGCAAGCTAAAATAATACTATTCTTCAAATCTGGAGACGCAGACAATACAGATCCTTCAGTTCATGGACCCATTTCCCTTGTGTCTCTTCTTTCTAAGTCATTAGAAAAGCATATCAATAAATACTTATGTCTCATATTACAAAATACGACTTACTTCATCCAAACTAATCTGGATTCAGACCTAACCATTCTTTTCATACAGCACTGACAAATCTTGTTGATCAATGATTCGAAAATATACTTGATTTTAATTTCTATTCGTCGACTGTGCAAAAGCATTTGACGTTATCAATCACAAATTATTGTTAAGAAAGCTGGCTATCTATAAATAGTCCACTCACGTCCTTTCTTTCATAAAATCGTTTCTCCCTAGTCGTCAGCAATCAGTTTTCTTATGTAACAAGCAGTCCAGATTCTTACCACAGAAATTTGGTTTGCCACAAGGATCAGTTCTTGGTCCTCCTTTTTTTTCTTTCTATTATTACTGTATGTGAATGATCTGCCTTTACATATCAAAGGCTCATGCGATCTCTTTGGCGATGATACATCTATCAGCTCTAAGCACTCTGACCTAAATCAACTATTCATTGTATTACAAGACAGTGTTCGTCAGTTAATGACCTGGACCAAACTAAATCACATGTCCTTAAACGAACAGAAAACGAGATATATGATTATAACTTCGCGACAGAAAAGACAAAATATAACTTCGGCTATGCCTACCATATACATTGTTGACTCGCAAATTGAAGAAGTCAGCACTCATAAGTTTTTTTGAGTCATCTTGGACAGTAATCGTACGTGGTCATCCCATATAAATTATGTAAGCAAACGTGCATCACCAAAAACATTTCCAGCTCTCAAAATCAAAATCTTTCTGAATATGAACGCACGCAAGCAGTTTTATTACGTGTAAATTCAACCATATATTGATTATGCGTAAACTCTATTTTGATTCTTCCAGTGTTAATTCGCGGAAACCTTTAGTTCGTATCCATAAGGGAGGTCTTTAAAGCTATTCTTTTGAGTTCGTCGTCATTAACATTACAGGACTATATGAAGCTTAATATTCTTCCCCTGAAAAACAAAAAGGTAGTTTTGGTTCTTTTAAGGCAGAGTACAAAAATCACTGCTTTAAAGAGTTTAACTTAACATGTTGGCAAATTCAATGAATATTCGATCATTTTGAAACAAACGCTTTTTCTTATATATGTGTGTATGAATTTATTCATGTATGTGTGTGTATGTGTATGTATATAAACTGCACTTGTTTTTCTCCACTACTTAATTGTTCAGCATCATATATATATATATATATATATATATATATATATATATATATATATATATATATATATATATATATATATATATATATATATATGTGTGTGTGTGTGTGTGTGTGTGTGTGTGTGTATGTATATATATATATATATATATATATATATATATATATATATATATATATGTGTGTGTGTGTGTGTGTGTGTGTGTGTGTGTGTGTGTGTGTGTGTGTGTGTGTGTGTGTGTGTTTCGAAGACGGATGCTACAAACAAGTACTAGGAACAGCAATGGGGACTCCAATGGCTCCCAGCGCCGCTAGTCTATTCATGGGATGGCTTGAAATCACATACTTCGAGACAGTCCTTTATACATTTCTTTGGACGTGTGGAAGAGATTCTTGGATGATATTTTCCTACTGTGGACTGGGACCCAAGATGAACTGGACCAATTCTTCCAGTTCCTCAACAGCTATCATCCAACCATCAAATTCACGATTTCTTCGTCGTCAAAAGAGATCGCGTTTCTAGACTTATCCATTACCCTCAACGACGGATTTCTCAACACTGATGTCTTCAGCAAACCCACTGACTCTCACGCCTATCTCCATAGTCGGTCTTGCCATCCCACTCACACTATCAAAAACCTTCCGTACAGCCTGTTTCTACGACTACGTCGGCTCTGCTCGACTCCAGAAACCTTTGAGGCACGCTGCCAAGAACTGGAAGAACAACTGAAAAACAGAGGCCACAAAGACACTACCATCAGAAATGCCAGACTTAAAGCCACGAGGATGCCTCGCTCGGTCTGCCTCGCATACAAACCTAAAAAGAAGAACCAACGAGTCCCTTTTGTAGTGACACACCATCCCAGCAACCCTCCCCTCCGAAACTGGCTGAGAGAACTCCACAGTGAGATGACACAGAACAGTGAACACATGAGTAGGGCAATTCCAGAACCACCTCTACTTGGTGAACGCAAATGCCATTCACTGCGGAGTCTTCTTATGCCATCCAGTCTACCAGTGCCAGCAGACCCTAATGCTGGCTCATTCAAGTGCCTGAGTTCACAATGCATTATCTGCCAGGAACACCTTGTAGAGACAACCACATTCCAAAACCAGCAAACAAAAGAGACATTCCACATAAGACACAGACTCACATGCAACAGCTCTAGCATCATCTACATCCTCTTCTGCAACACATGCAACAACACACAGTATGTCGGGGAAACTAAGAACACTCTGAAGATGAGGTTTTACCTACACAGATCAAACATCAACAAAAACACACACACACTAGTCGCTCAACACTTTAACAAACCGAACCACACACTGCAGAACCTCCGGTGCATTCCCGTAGAAAGGATTCACACAAACAATACAAACAGACGAAAACAGCGTGAACGATTCTGGATCTTCAAGCTAAAAACTCTGGCACCACGTGGGCTCAATGTTTTGATGTGACAAGGAACACAATGACGTCATCAATTGACGTAAAACTACTCGAAAAGACTGATGACGTTGCGTTTGTTTACAAACGAAGAACTCCTGCTGAGGAAGGCTAAGTAGCCGAAATATTTTGGATAACAGCAGATTTGTTGTTTACCTCATTGTTTCATTATTTATATATATATATATATATATATATATATATATATATATATATATATATATATATATATATATATATATATATATATATATATATGTGTGTGTGTGTGTGTGTGTGTGTGTGTGTGTGTGCGTGGCGATTAGACTGTTGAATTAGATATACAATGAACCGAAATCATGAATGCTGAACCCACAAAACTAATAACATACAACTCATGTAATAAAAAGGGGGTCTTTCAAAAGATAGATAGGCAGATAGATAGATTGATTGATTGATTGATTGACTGATAGACATATAGATAGATAGATAGGTAATTAGGTGAGCACGCAGACAAATAGACAGATAGATAGGCAGGCCGACCATGTCCGATCTTACTTAGTTATGAATAACGAAATATGAAAATATACTCAGAGGCAAAAAAACGCGAAAAAATAGAGACAGTGCACGATTGTTCACATTGTGAACAGGACGTAAGCAATGTCGTTGGCACGTGCAACATTAGCAGTACGTGGTGTCTTGGCCGGTTGTAACCTCGTAACAGTGGGTGAATGTTGCCGGGTCAGCGTTTTTGGCACGAGGAGTGCATTTGCCATGTGGACTACCTACGCCACGTACATCAATGTGAATTGCAACTCAATGTGGCCCCCATTGTGGGGCTATAAATTTCCAAACCCCAAAAAGTTCAAATTATCCCTTCCAGAGGCGCCAACATAATGCCGAGACTTTCTCGTCAAGATCGTTGCATAGCAATGGGGCAACTGCAGGCCGGGGTTCCAATGAGGCAGGTCGCTATCGCATTCGGAGTCCACATTTCCACCGTCTATCGCCTTCTGGACCGCTTTCAAGCAAGAAACACCACTGATGACAGACCGAGGAGCGGCAGACCGAAGGTCACCACAGCAGCCCAAGACCGCCATCTTCTTCGTCAGCATCGACGGAGCCTTACCAAACCGCTGCCAACACAGCCAGGAACACCGTCGGCAACCATGGCAGGCCAATCAGCAACAGGACCGTGCGTCGCCGACTGAACACAGTTGGTCTCCAATGCAGGCGTCCAGCCCGGCGACCTATCCTGACACTCCAGCATCGCCAGAACCGTCTGCAGTGGGCACAGATCCACGTGCATTGGCGCCATCGGGACTGGGGCCGAGTCCTCTTCAGTGATGAAAGCCGGTTCTGCGTCGACCCAGGCGATGGCCGCATCCGGATCTGGAGAAGAGCGGGGGAACGCTTCACGGATGCCAACATCACCGAAAGGGACCCATGGGGTGGTGAAAGCATCATGATCTGGGGGCTATCGGCATAAATCGCCGTATTGGGCCAGTCATCTTCCAGAATGTGGGTCCAGGACGTGGTAACGGGTCACTGCTGTTCATTACATCGACCAAGTTCTGAGGCCCCACATCCTGCCGCATTTCCAGCAGCATCCACAGAACCTGTTTCAGCAGGACAACGCAAGGCCGCACACTGCCCGTGCTACGCAGAACTTCCTGAGGCAGAACAACATCAATCTGCTGCCTCACCCAGCCCGTTCTCCCGACCTTAACCCAATAGAGCATTTCTGGGATGCCCTTCAGAGGCAGTTGAACCAGCTCAACCCCAGACCCCAGACAGCAGCTCAGCTTGCTGTCGCTGTGGGCCAGGTGTGGTGGCAAGTCCCCCAGAGGCAGACCAACACTCTGGTGCGCTCGATGTACCGCAGGTGCACAGCTGTGATCAATGCTCGAGGTGGTCACACCAGATACTGACATTCTGCTGTTAACACAGGGTCAAGGTCAAGTTCATGTGACCTTATTTTCTACCAGAATGAACTATTAAAAGGACACTTTTGCGGTGTTCGATTGCTTTTTCTCACTTTCTATTACCAGTTCAAAGGAATCGGTAGCCAAATTACATCAACATTTCTATACAGTTTGTTTTCGCGTTTTTATGCCTCTGAGTATATTTCCCGATGATTTTGAAGTAAATCATTTCACGTCAACATGCAGTGTCGTATACATAATTAGGCATAGACTCTATTCTTGATATATTCTAAGGAAAAGAAGAAAGAACTTGTCTCAGCAAAAGGAAGCATCAAAAGTCGGTGACAAATTTTCTCCTTGTAAGTGAAAACTTATTTATGCTACTTCAATCGAACGTGAACGAATTGTTCAATTGTGAGTCAACAAAATGAATTCTCCTGAGATTACTAAAAATGCCATCCATGACAATCATAGCGTACACTAAACTTTGTTCCAGTCTTGCCAGCTGGTAACATTGCCACAATATCACTGAAGGGTCAATTGGAATGATGCCTATAACATACTTGATCTCCATGCGCTTGGATAATGAAGCGGAGAAGTGTAGTGCATTTCATCAGCAATTAACATTGTGTTGCACATTACTGGTTTCATGGACTGTGTCGTCATTGCACGTGGAAAATATCTATGTGACAAGATATTGTCAGCATGATAACTGCCGTCTTCACCTATTGATGGGAACTATTTGTAATGGATTCAGGCATATGTTTTGGAATTCGATTGCCTTGCATATTATGCTTTACATATGTTCGACTTGGTGTGTGTGTGTGTGTGTGTGTGTGTGTGTGTGTTGTGTGTGTGTGTGTGTGTGGTGTGTTTGTGTGTGTGTGTGTGTGTTGTGTGTTTTGTGTGTGTGTGTGTGTGTGTGTGTGTGTGTGCGTCCTCAATCCATTTGAGAAACTGCTTAAATAATGACAAGGAATTTGTTTTTAAAAGGTCGGAGTGGATTTGTGATAAGTGAGAGAATAACAAACTCTTTGAATATCGTTTACCTTCTCTCCCTCCGGGTGACTCTCTAATGGATGGGTGTTTGTGCATACCCCCCTCCCCCCCCCCTAACAAACAAACAACAAATAAACAAACAAAACCAGCACCGATGCGTTGCAGCTTAATGCGAATGATCCCAGGTTCAACTCTAAGCAGCACCATGAGGGTGAAGATACAATGATACAATGAACAGATTTTTTCCGACCTTTTACCTCACAGTATAAACAAGCATGCTGATGGTCTCCACCTCTTCAATTATTCTGTTAAAAACATCGCACGATCTCCATTACATGCTGAATTATTTTGCCTTTGAAACTGCCAGATGTCGACCTTTACGTCAAATCACATTCAAAAATCTGTTCTCAGCCGGTCACATACTCAGGTCAGCAAATCGTATTATGTTACAAAGCCCATTAATTAACGCAGCTAACTGCACCTTGAGAGCACAGAGTAATGACTGTTAGAAGGCAGAAGAAAGAAAAAGAAATCAAGGGTTCTCCAGGCCCAATACCAAAGCAGTATGAAAGTTTCCGCCCACGGATGGACCAGAGAACCCATTTAAAGAAAAAGGAACAGCGACTACTTAGAAACCGTTCGCTTCTATACAGCATTTATCTTTATTTACATCAATACCTAATGTGATTGCAAATGAAAAGATGCTGAATCTGGCACTGCCCCCATCCCCCATTCCCCTCCCCCTGCCTCACTCTCTGTTTGGCTTTGTGTTGCACCTTTATTGTATTGTCAGTTTCCTCTGTACATAGATATGTGGGGCTATGGGATCGCCGACAGCAGTGACATTCACCCCCGATGTGGTCCTGGCGGTCGCTGGCGCTATTCACATCATGAACTGAATGGCTGTGGACTTTCTTTCGACAGGTCAATACTTAAAACGGCGTTTACCTGCGCAGGGTCCCCATCCCTGCCACCAGCCTCGCGTCCAGTCACAAGGGGAGAAGGTAGACGCTTCTGTTTGCGCACAGCCTCCGGACGATAGGATGTTACTCGAACTCGAAAATGGAGACTCGCCAGCATTTTAAGACTAAGGTCACCAGACCGATCCGATAGGCAAGTCTTTGTTGTTGCCACCAGTTCTGTTTCTGTCAGTGCCCGTGCTCTGTCGAGCAATGACGAATTCCTTCAAAATGAAATGGTTGCAATGAATGGATAGATATGACGTGTGCAAGGATGTTGTCTTAAGTGGTATCACTCGACCTTATTTGACCCATCCCCCCCCCCCCCCCCCCCCAATAATGCTTTTGCCCATCCGATCTGATGTCCTTGTTTCTCCATTTGTGTTCATATGATTTACTTTCATCGCACTAACGACATGACATGCCAGATGTTGGTGTATTAGTTATACCCATTTGAGTTTTTATTTCATCTATTTATTTATTTTCATAATTTATTTGCTCATGAATTAGATCCCACAAATATGGTGATGAAAGTGTGCAGCTCAGAATATTATTGTCACATGTGGATGAGTCTATTGTTTCTTTTCAGCCATTGTGTGGGCTTATCGCTCATCCCAACCCCTCCCCGAAATGATCAATATGTACGTCATTGTAAGAATTTGTGAAAATAAAGCAGTTCTCCCCCCAAAAAGTGAAAGAAGAATGTTGCTTTTTCTGATTCTCTCTCTCTCTCTCTCTCTCTCTCTCTCTTTCTCTCTCTCTCTCTCTCTCTCTCTCTCTCTCTCTCTCTCTCTCTCTCTGTCTCTCTCTCTCTCTCTCTCTCTCTCTCTCTCTCTCTCTCTCTCTCTCTCTCTCTCTCAAGTAGAAACACATGGTTTAAGGCTAAACACTGAATCTTGAATTTTATTTCTCATACAAAGCTGGCACCACCCATATTAATTTGACTACAGGTATGGAAAATTTGAAAGCGCGATATCACACACAACAAATGGTTAGCTTTCCTGACCACAAGAAGTCCACAAGATACGTAAATTTCAGCATCTTGTAAAGTGAAACAGCCATGCAAGCAAATAAAACAAAACAGATTAAGTATATGAACCTGTGTGTGGATTCTATACATTGTATGCACAAGGAAGTGAAAGAAACAATCAAATAGTCTCTGGAGTGTGGCATTCTCTTGATATTCTGCATCATACAGAACTGAAAATCGCAGTATTGTTCCCGTTTTTTAACAACAAAGGTATTGACAATTATGTGTAAAGCCGCACACACACACACACACACACACACACACACACACCACACACACACACACACACACACACACACACACGTGCGCGCGCGCGCACGCACACACACCAACCAAACTAAAAACACTGGTGTCATGTGGCCTAATCACTCCACTCCCGAAATCACTTCCCGGTGAATGAGAAAGGCCACGTGCTCAAATTCACTCCTCGCCACCTGCACCCCCTCCCTCCCCCTCCCCATCCCGAGTAAATGCAGACTGTACCAAAATATCTTCCCTCCTTTAGAAGTCTCAAAGTGCCTCAAACGACAAAACATATTAGCTAAAGCATATTTGCATCTGAATTTGAGGCGTGGCGTGGCGTGGCGGGAGGAGTGTCTGCACTAGTGCCAGAACTAATCCCCACCTTGTTCCAAAATCACTAGCCGTTGAACGACTTGAAGCATGGTACAGAAGTACCCCCACCCCCTCCCCCGGAGCCAATAAAGGCACATGCCCGAGCACATCGCCCATTGTGACAGGGAGGTGGAAATGGGCATGTGCCAATATCACTACTGGACCATGCCCCAAATCACTTAACAGGTAAGCTTAATGGGTTTTGCACAGTGCGGAGAGTACTTCTTGATCAGGTCCCAAGTCGCTCAGCCCTTCAGTTCAGGTGCTATACATGTATTTTCATCAGCATGTTTGTCACTTAGGCCACACTGGGAATTTTGAAGAAGGGGATAATTTGATCAGAAGAGAAAGGACGCCGGGAGAGAGGGGGAGGGGGGGGGGGGTCGGTCTGATTTTACTTCGGAGGAGGTGGGGGTGGCGGGGACGTGTGTGGGAGCAGGTTGGGCAGTGTCCTTCCTCTGTCCACGAGATTGATTTTGGGCGTGGAGCGAGTACGGCTCATTACCTTCTTGAAGCCGTCAAATTCGAACCTTGATTATCAAAACTGCGCGGGGGGGGGGGGGGGGGGGGGGGGGGGGGGGGGGGGGGGGGGGGGGGGGGGGGGGGGGGAGGGGGGGGGGGGGGGGAAGAAAAATATTGTGTCGATAATATGGATGGCAATGATGTGGCGCTGGAGGCGTCTAAATACAATACATGATTCATTTAAAACAAATGAATCAAACTGGGTTAAAATCTAGATCAGTCGCGTACATCTCATGTTTAGTGGGGTTTTTTTTGTTGTTTTTGTTTTTGCTTTGTTTCTTTACTTCAACACTGCTGCAGTCCATTATCATTTACTCTGAAACGTCGTGTGCATGGAATCCTGATCGCATCACGTTCGAATCTGTTTATCATGATCGCTAAACCGCTCCAAAATGCCGTTGTTTCCATCTGTTTTGGAATGTGCGGAGTAGGTTGTCGCCCCAAGTCTTGTCATGGGCTTGCATTAAAAAAAATAAAATAAAAAAGGAGGGGGGGGGACGCATTGGAATACACTCACGTCTGGTAATCTGCGTAGTTGGAAAAATAAAAGCTAAGTATCACCAACGCGTGTAATTTACGGCAGATTTATCATTGCTGAGCAAGGTGGAACGCAATGGAAAGGAAAAAATTGACGAAACGTACGCGAACAGACGCCGAGCTAGGCCTACGTAAAATGTGAAATAGGAGCTTAATTCAATTATACGTCACATCAACACCATGGATAAACGAGCGTAAAATGTATTCGCACCGCAGCACGACTTGATTTCATCTTGCTTGAATATTCAAACGACTACTATTCAAATACTAGAAGCGCACTTTTCAAGGGTCTAGACAACATACATTCACATTTTTTGGAAAATTACTCTGAAAACATGGTTAGATCTTAATAAACATGAAGATGTCTCACCCTTGCCCTCTCTACTGCGGAATAACCAGCATATAAAATATCGTGGAAATGTCCTTTTCTTCCCCGACTGGATAAAGGGCAAAATACTAAATGTTTTCGTGGAAATGTCCTTTTCTTCCCCGACTGGATAAAGGGCAAAATACTATATGTTAGTGACAAGTATGGTCCAAACGGAATGCTTTCATACCAGGACGCGGTTAACAAGATAGGAGCCTCCCCCGCAAGGATCTTAGAGTATAACGTAGTGTGCAGCGGCCACACACACAATTTATCACTAGGGTTAGTGATCAACATAGATTTGGTATAGATTTTTCAGAAACACCTCTTTTCTGTAACAAAAAGTATATACCTTGCAAGGACTTCGTGCAACATTGTGTTCGCTCAATTACACAGAACCACGTGCAGCCCGTTTTGGGTCTTATAAATATGGACTGGGGTTAAATGAAAATATATGGAAGATACTCCCCTTGTGCAAAAAAAAAAACCAGACTGAGAGTTTTACAATGGAAAAGCTTACAAAATATGTACCTGACTAATATAATGCTATGCAAAATGAAAATCAGGGATAATCGAAATTGTTAATATTGCAATGATGTAATCAATTACATTGAACATTTCTTTTTTCACTGTCATAAAGTTAATTCGTTTTGGAAATTTGTCAGCCAAGACATATTAGCTGTATACAACACAAAAATCGTGTTTTCTGAAGAAAATGTGCTTTTTGAATTCTTAGACAAGAAAATATTGACAGACATAAACTTCTGAAAATAAACCATATTGTGATTATTGCAAAGATGTGCATAAGCTATTTGGCAAAACCACTCCTCAGCTCCAGAAAGAAAATTCATGGAGTCCAGGATCATCTCTCGCCTTGGCATCACAATCCCAGATAGACTTTTTTTTAGTTTGAATCATTCCAGCTCTTTGACCTCGCTTTCCTTTCCCCGACCTCTCCGATCTAGTTACAAAGCCAGACGACTGCAGGCGGAAATCTAAACAAATCTTAAATAAATGTTAGCGAACCGCCCAGAGAACGTGGACAAACGAGTCACGAGACAAAACACAACGCGTTTCGACCTCTTAGGTCTTCGTCTGGTGATAAATAAATTCGCCAGACGAAGACCTAAGAGGTCGAAACGCGTTGTGTTTTGTCTCGTGACTCGTTTGTCCACGTTCTCTGGGCGGTTCGCTAACATTTATTTAATATCTGTGATGTCGCCATTCGACTTTGACGTCATGTTCCAATTGCAAGCGCGATTTCGTCACCGCCATTAGCATGTTGGGTTGGCGTTGCCTGGGAATCTTGATCAGAAGATAGAAACCTGCTTCTCCATTGGACAATGCCAGCTTGTGTACAAGTAGGCTAACCAGGTTATGCAGTTGTCGGTTGGAGAATCACAGGGACTTCGACTAGGCCTATCGTAGACCGTGGACGCCTGTATTGAGCCGTCTGAGGTAAATAGCAGTTTTAGAGTTTATTTAACCAGGTAGTTGATGTGCAGGTTGACGTGGACATGACCAAGGGTCGTTTACATTTGTTTGGTTGTTGTTTGCAGGCTTTTAGGGTTAGAAAGGCGAGAGACTGCCTGCCTAGGCCTGCCGTTCGTCCTCATCGGTTCATATTATTTTTCCATTTCTCTTTTAGGTGCTAGAGAGAGCGACGGAGAAGCCACAGTCGGGCTGTATTGTTGTAAAATGCGTGTGGGTGTGGATACAGATCTGTTCATATATGATTTTTCATGGTAACTCAAAAGGGGTGTAAAATTGGGTGTGTGCAGGCTCGGCTTTATTCTCGCTTCTCTGGGTCTTCCTTTGGCCTGGAACTACATGAACGTATCTTCATTTACATCGTTTCTGCTGAGAAGGCTTGGCTTTTATTCCTTCTTCTCTGGATATTCTTTTTGGCCTGAAACTACAGGAACGTATCTTCATCTACATCGTTGAACTAACGTCGTCATTTCGTCTCGTCTTAACTGGACATCTCAGCGTGGATTGTGGTATTAAGGACGGTGCGACCTGTTGGAAAACCTTAGTTATTATTTATCCAAGCAGCAGGAACTTTCTATATGGAACAAGTCGCCACACGCGAGTAGTTATGTTTAATATTTCACGTTCGTTTACGAAACTGTGATTTTCATGGACAGTGCGTCGATGCGATCAGCTGTTTTCTTCGGACGGTGTGCTGGTGTAAATAGTAGTGATATTGAACGAAGGTGCGTTGATGTAAACAACAGTGACTATTTTATTGTTTACATCGAAAAGACATCTGCGAGCTGTACGTCAAGAAGCCACAAGAGGAGACAGGCTTGAAACGGAAGGCTGCTATCGGCTTGAAACGGAAGGCTGCTATCGTCATTAGTTTTGAAGCGTCGTAGCATCGGTACTCGACGAGTCGACAGTTAAGTGAACTTTATTTTTTTTGTTTACACCTCCACTACGACAACACACACGCATTTAGACTCTCAAAGCCTTGTACGTGGCGAGTGAACGCGCGAGAGAAAGAGTGAATGAAAGTAGTTATATTCATTTAGTGTCTCGTTTTGTATTGTAACAACTTGTATTCGTTTGCATATTCATCCCCATCATCATAATCATATCACAAACATATCACTCATCCACGTCCTGAATTTCACATCAATACATTTATTTTAACATTTATCCATTGCTTGTGGGTGTCTCCAAGCTGAGAGGAGAACGTTTGTGGGTGTACACCACATCACACCACCATCGCCACGCATCCCCAAATTGTGCGACAAATGGGGGCTCGTCCGGGATTAGTCGCCACCCGACTTCACTAGCGCCACCCCAGGCATTCCTACTGGAATTCGTAAATCATCATCACCCATTTTCTTATGATCTACCCTCTTTTCGATTTTTTTAACTTGTATTAACCACATCACTCCGTTGGTATTAACCACATCACTCCGTTGGTATTAACCACATCACTCCGTTGGGAGTAGACCACAGTTCAGATAGTCGTGGCTACGGGATTTGAACAGAGATTCGAACCCTAGTGGAACAGCAGCGGGAGGTTGGCGGGTGCTGGTATCTCTAGATAGTGGGTTAGGCGGCCATTGACCATATCCAGTGTCACCTGCACATCAGCCATTCATTGTAGTGTGTACAATAACCCGTTTGCAAATGTATTTCTTGCTGTAGTGTTATAGTAACACTGTACTTAGTCACTGAGAACCAAAGGTGTGTTACAGTGGGTGTGAGATTAACTTGTATTAAGGGAATGTATGTGTGAGATACTTCTCTTGTACTAGTTAGTTGCAGGTGAAGGGTAAGGTAGTATTCTTCGACCTGGGTTAGTTTGGGACAGAGCTAGATTCATTCCAAGCTGTGTTTAGTCATTGAAAGTTAGAGCAGAATTTTCTTTGGCTGTCGAGGTAAGGTTTATAGTAGTGGGTCAAAGGTGTACCTCTGCTATAGGTTGTCCCTGTGGTATTACCTCGTTTTATACTTCTCAAGGCTAGTGAGAGCTGAGGAGAAGTGTGGTGTGCATTTGTCCTAAGTGTGTAATAGGGCAGTGCAGTTAACAACGTGGTCAGTTGTGATTTGTGTCGTGGACACACAGTAACGTGCTGTTGAGCACACGGCTATAGTATAGCCAACTACACATGCCGGTTGGGCACCAGGTTATAGGTAGATAACCAGTCTAGTAGTGCTGTTGGAGAGCGCTAGGTTGGAAACCCAGGGAGCGAAGAGAATAGACCGTTCGGCCCTGTTTCCTGAGTTCAGTTGTGGTGAGATATAGAGAGACAGAATACCTTTGTAGACTTAGATCTAACGAGTTAGCAAGAGTATTGTCAGTCGCTTCAGCTTTTGTGGTATATCACTTAGTATTTGTTGGTCAAGTGAAAGCGACGAAAACGTATTGTGGTGATTTGACGTCACATGTAACCGAGGTTGGTAATAAGGCTTCTTTGGTGTTTGAGGAACGTTGCAAACGTTTATCTTCCGACTTAAGATTGCCAGGCTGTAGTGAAATTTATCATGAGCGGTCCGGCTGCGCATACACGTTCGGCTTCCGGAAGAGACGAAACGAACGAAAACGTAACAATTATGGCTACCGATGCGAATTTGAATAGCACTCCGAGTGCATCTTCGTCCAGTGTCGCATCCGAAACTATGACCTTTATCGAAGAAGGAAAACTGCTCGGTCTCAGCGGCGCCGACCTCATTAGATATGTAAAAGAAGAGAAAGAGAGAGAATTTCAGGAAAGACGAGAAAAGCAAGAGAGAGAATTTCAGGAAAGACGAGAAAAGGAAGAGAGAGAATTTCAGGAAAGACGAGAAAAGGAAGAGAGAGAATTTCAGGAAAGACGAGAAAGGGAAGAAAGAGAGTTGAAAGAGAAAGAAAGAGACATGCGAGAGAGAATCAGAATGAAAGAATTAGAGGTACAAATGAACGGGGATAATGTTGCTGCGCAACAATTAAATACTAGGGTTCGTGATTCGGAATCCGCTGAAACATTGAAAGTCCGTCTACCGTACTTCGACGATAAAGATGATATTGAGAGCTATCTTAGTCAATTCGAGCGAGTCGCGCGTGTTCAGAAATGGGAAAAAGAAACATGGGCTACGCGGCTAGGCACCCTATTGAAAGGAAAAGCCCGTGAAGTGTACACTCATCTCGACGACGATGAGGCTGAAGATTTTGACATTTTGGAAAAAAGCCCTATTAAACCGATTTGAGTTAAACTCGGAAGCGTACAGAAAAAAGTTCAGGTCGTGCAAAAGAGAACCGCATGAGTCGTATACTGAATACTTGGTCAGAATGAACAAGTACTTTGACAGATGGGTCGATTTGTCCGGGAAAGGCCATAATTATGAAAATCTATCAGACATGTGTTTGCAAGAACAGTTCTTGCACGGATTGAAACTGGAGTTGGCTACATTTATACGCGAGCGTGAACCAGAAAGCGTGAAAGGAATGGCGAAACTCGCAGAAACATACGAGCAAGCCCACGCGTTTACCCGTCCTCACGTTCAGTTTAACGTACAGCGTAGTGCGCATAACGGTCAGTGCAACCGCGGCCGAGAAAATGTACGGAAAAAACGACACCAGTCCACCACGCGACAGAGCGCCGAGTCCATTCCGCAACCGTCGCTGCTTGCTATGTGTGCGGCAGTGAAAAACATATGCGCAGAGACTGTCCGCGTTTGAAAAACAATGTGAATGTCGTACATGTGCATCGTGCACAACCATGCCGCGCAAAGGTTTAAACAGGTACAAAAGCTGTGCGATCAGTGCAAACTGATTGAGTTTGACAACCAGTGCATTGCATATGTCAGTGGGGTAAAAACAGAGGGAATTCGGGATACGGGTGCGTCAATAACCGTAGTGGCAGCAGACCTCGTGTCAGAGGAGAAGTATACCCGGTAAAAAAGATTAGTAACATTTGCTTCAGGGAAAGAACAACTTGATTTACCAATTGCTGAAGTAGAATTAGAAACCCCGTATTTCACAGGCAAAGCTGAAGTTTTAGTTATGGATCAGCCAGTGCACCCGGTACTGATTGGAAACTGCATCCAGAGTCAAGATAAGAGGGTCAGTGTACCTGTGTACCCCGTGAGAGAAGTCGTAGCACCTGTTACGACGAGAGCACAAGAAAAGAAAGAACTAGAACAGCCTCAACCAGAGTGTATGCAAGCAGAGATTCCTAAGATAGGACCAGAAATGTTGAAGATAGAGCAAAAGAAAGATACAACATTAAAAAGATTCGGTGAAGCTGCAGAAAATCAGGTTCAGCACAGGAGATCAAGTACGTCATAGAAAAGGACATATATATATATATATAATATTGTACTGAAAATATACAGCGAAGAAGGGGACAGTGTACATACAAACAGGTAGTAGTACCACGAACATTGAGACAGAAAGTGTTAGAGACAGCTCATGACACGCCGATGGCAGGACACATGGGAGTCCGGAAGACCAGAAATAGAATCATGCAGGATTTTTACTGGCCAGGAATGTTGTCTGATATAAAAAGATATTGCCAGTCCTGTGATGTTTGTCAACGGACAGTGCATAAGGGAGAATAAAGAAGGCTCCGTTAATACGTACCCCTCGCATTGACACGCCGTTCAGGAGAGTCGCTGTTGACATTGTGGGTCCGATTAATCCATTGACTGAAAGTAAGGAGAGATATATACTAGTCATGATTGATTATGCCACTCGTTACCCAGAAGCGACAGCACTGAAGGACATAACCACAGAAACCGTCGCAAACGCATTATGGGAGATGTGGACCAGAACAGGCATACCATCAGAAATATTGTCTGATCGAGGTAACCAGTTTGTCAGCCAGACTATGAAGGAGGTTCTGAAGACCCTTGCTATCAGAGGTTTAACCACTACCCCATATCATCCTCAAGCCAACGGACTTGTAGAGAAGTTCAACTCCACGTTAAGATCTATGCTGAAGAAACTTGTACTGGAACAGCCCACCGTTGGCATAAATTCATTCCTGCTTTGCTGTTCGCGTACAAGGAAGTGCCACAAGAGTCAACGGGATATTCACCGTTTGAGCTTCTGTATGGACGCCAAGTCAAAGGGCCGATGCAAGTGCTACGACAGGTATGGACCGACGAGGAGATGGATGAAGAAGTCAGGACGACAGCGGAGTACATCACAGAGCTGAAAACGCAGATTCATGAGACGTGCAAGATTGCTCAAGATAACGCCAGTAACGCAGCCCAGAGGCATGCAGCGTATTTTGACACCAAAGCCCAGAAGAGAGACATCCCTATAGGTGCCAAGGTACTTGTTTTGCTGCCAGTTAAGAAGAATAAGTTCCAACTTCAGTGGAAAGGACCATACCCAGTTGTGAAGAGACTGAACAGCGTAGATTACATTGTCAGAGTAAAGAAAACGGAGAAAGTTTTACATGTGAATCTACTCAAAGAATATTTTGAAAGGGAGCAAATCATGAACACAGGCAATCAGACAGAAGATGATGACGATGAGAATGACCCAGAACAGCATCCCAGCAATATTTGCCTTGTCATGACTGAAGACCCAAAGTGCGACACCGATGGGAATATTGGAAACGAGTTGCCGACACCGACTGTTAAATCGAAGGAGACGTCAGGGTGAATCCCGATCTTGATGACCGACAGAAACATCAGCTGAAAGTGTTGTGTGAACGCTACAGTGATATATTGACTGATTTACCACTTGAGACAGAGCTGGAAGAAATATCATTTGAACTGACTGACCAAGAACCAATGTTTGTGAGACAGTACCCGTTGCCTCACACACAGATGAGCACAGTACAGAAAGAAGTAGAAGAGATGTTAGACATGGGGGTTATTGAACCGACTCGGTCGCCATATAATGCACCGATTGTATTAGTAAAAAAGAAAGATGGATCAACGAGATTTGTGTGAACTACGGGAAATTGAATAGAATAACCAAATTTGAAAGGTACCTCTACGGTAAGCACTTTACAGTGCAAACGGACCACCAGCCACTACAGTTCCTGCAGAGGAACAAGCCCACCAACGGAAGGTTGATGAGGTGGGCACTACACCTGCAACAGTATTGTTTCACTGTACAGGTGATTCCGGGGATGGAAAACATTGGAGCAGACTATCTTAGCCGCATGAACTAGTAAATTGGAAAACTGCTTCCATACGCTTAAAAGGGGGGCAGCCTAGTTCAAGGTAGTTCTGATGTATTGTTACTTGTTTAAATGTATTGCTAGAAGAAGGCAATGAAAAGCATGCTGGTCAGAGCGTGAAGGGAAATTTAGGGTTGTAAAGTTGTTCGGCCTGGAGATTGAATAATGTTAGTTCTTTTTATATACAACTTTGCTATTCATCATTAAGATTATTTCGACTGTTTTCAATCCTAAAAGGGGGGCTGTGTCGCGTTCATACGGCAACAAGTAGTTCCTGCTAAGAACGTATCGATTCGCTCCACGTACTTTTAGAAGATCTGTGATGTCGCCATTCGACTTTGACGTCATGTTCCAATTGCAAGCGCGATTTCGTCACCGCCATTAGCATGTTGGGTTGGCGTTGCCTGGGAATCTTGATCAGAAGATAGAAACCTGCTTCTCCATTGGACAATGCCAACTTGTGTACAAGTAACCAGGTTATGCAGTTGTCGGTTGGAGAATCACAGGGACTTCGACTATCGTAGACCGTGGACGCCTGTATTGAGCCGTCTGAGGTAAATAGCAGTTTTAGAGTTTATTTAACCAGGTAGTTGATGTGCAGGTTGACGTGGACATGACCGAGGGTCGTTACATTTGTTTGGTTGTTGTTTGCAGGCTTTTAGGGTTAGAAAGGCGAGAGACTGCCTGCCTCGGCCTGCCGTTCGTCCTCATCGGTTCATATTATTTTTCCATTTCTCTTTTAGGTGCTAGAGAGAGCGACGGAGAAGCCACAGTAGGGCTGTATTGTTATTGTAAAATGCGTGTGGGTGTGGATACAGATCTGTTCATATATGATTTTTCATGGTAACTCAAAGGGGTGTAAAATTGGGTGTGTGCAGGCTCGGCTTTATTCTCGCTTCTCTGGGTCTTCCTTTGGCCTGGAACTACATGAACGTATCTTCATTTACATCGTTTCTGCTGAGAAGGCTTGGCTTTTATTCCTTCTTCTCTGGATATTCTTTTTGGCCTGGAACTACAGGAACGTATCTTCATCAACATCGTTGAACTAACGTCGTCATTTCATCTCGTCGTAATTGGACATCACTCTCAGCGTGGATTGTGGTATTAAGGACGGTGCGACCTGTTGGAAAACCTTAGTTATTATTTATCCAAGCAGCAGGAACTTTCTATATGGAACAAGTCGCCACACGCGAGTAGTTATTTTTAATATTTCACGTTCGTTTACGAAACTGTGATATACATGGACAGTGCGTCGATGCGATCAGCTGTTTTCTTCGGACGGTGTGCTGGTGTAAATAGTAGTGATATTGAACGAAGGTGCGTTGATGTAAACAACAGTGACTATTTTATTGTTTACATCGAAAAGACATCTGCGAGCTGTACGTCAAGAAGCCACAAGAGGAGACAGGCTTGAAACGGAAGGCTGCTATCGTCATTAGTTTTGAAGCGTCGTAGCATCGGTACTCGACGAGTCGACAGTTAAGTGAACTTTTTTTTTTGTTTACACCTCCACTACGACAACACACACGCATTTAGACTCTCAAAGCCTTGTACGTGGCGAGTGAACGCGCGAGAGAAAGAGTGAATGAAAGTAGTTATATTCATTTAGTGTCTCGTTTTGTATTGTAACAACTTGTATTCGTTTGCATATTCATCCCATCATCATAATCATATCATAATCATATCACAAACATATCACTCATCCACGTCCTGAATTTCACATCAATAAATTTATTTTAACATTTATCCATTGCTTGTGGGTGTCTCCAAGCTGAGAGGAGAACGTTTGTGGGTGTACACCACATCACACCACCATCGCCACGCATCCCCACAAATTGTGCGACAACGTATTTGTTTTCGTATGTCATTGCCTGCACGTACTTATTTGTTTTTCTTTTTATGTCACAAGTCCTGAAGACGGTCTATGACCGAAACGTTATAGATTTTTGTTCTGTTTTGTTGTTGTTGTTGTTGTTGTTTTCCTATTTTAAATCTTTTAAGCATCCTCAAAGACATTTTGCATGTGTATAAGCATTTACAAAAAAAACAAACAAACAAACAAACAAACAACGGGAATCTAAGCTGCCAGTTTCAGTCATATTCGAAAATCAATTGCAGCTGAGGAAAATATGAAGAGCTCTCATACATACATTTACACTTATAGGCTCGTACACACACACACACACACACACACACACACACACACACACACACACACACACACACACACACAAATACATGCACGTGTTTGTGTATTTTGCGTGCGCTCACATGCATTATAACACTAACACTCACAGGTACACATATACATGCACCCATACAACACAGTCTTGGTGACGTTTCTTTCATAAAGAAAGTGACCCCAAGGTTAATACGCCTTTTCGTTGACCACTCCTCTGTACTTTCTTGCACTCCGTTTTCGTACGTGTAAGACTGGCACATGGGGAATGGGGAAAATGAGAGGGATCATGCATACAATTTTTCTTTCTACAAAGCAGATACATACACACGCACATCCGCATACACATCAAAATGAACATTTTTCGAGATAATGTTTGCAGAGTTGTATCACAAACAAAATGTTAATTTGGAGCATTATTAGAGCATGTAAAAGTTAGTTCTTCATGATTAAAGTGACTTTTGCTGAAAATATAACAATTTGTACTATCTAATATGATAATAGCTACATAAGTATCTGTGCAAATCGTCGAGTTAATTATGCCAAACTCAGATCGTAAGATTTCAGATTTGACACAAATGTTGTGTGCGGATGGCACCAACTTAGAGAAGAATTGCTGAGTTGTTTCTGAGCAATAATAACTTACTTTCCCAGTTATTTTCATTCAGTAATTGAACAAATATAATTTTCGAAAATCTGAAAACTATTTTTTTTTACCTGTATATTTACTTAGTCAGTCAGTTAGTTGGTTAGTTAGTTAGTTATTGTACATAGGTTCAGCATTTTTTGTGTTTTACATGTATTGTCTGTCCACACTCATACTTTGTGTACACGATCATGCATGCAGTCACGTACATACACCTTACTTGGTATGAGTGAATCAGTGCACCATACAGCAGGCCACACAGAAACCCTGGCTTTTTTGTATCAACCCCTAAAATGTAAAGTATATTCCTGTTGTACATGTCTATAGAGAACACATACATCATTATACGAGAGCGAGCGAACAAGGCACGGAGACAGAGTATAACAGTCAAACGGAATGAATGAATCAATGCACCACACATTTAGTCAAACGGAAACCCAGACTCTTTCATACCATAAAATAACACTAAACGTTGGCCACAAATGTCCATTGTAGAAATTCAAACAAATAGATATGTGTGTGTGTGTGTGTGTGTGAAGAGAGAGAGAGAGAGAGAGAGAGAGAGAGAGAGAGAGAGAGAGAGAGAGAGAATTAAAAAAAAGACTGCCTTTACAACAGAAAAAAAGAAAAGAAAAAAAAAAAAAAAAGACAAACAAAAAAATAAATAAATAAAGGCGAGGGTGGTGGAGGGGAAAAAACTGGTTTGCTTGACATTAGAGTGAGTCAAACTGACGGACAAAATGCTCGGCATGTCCAGGTTTATTTCTGTGTACATTAAGTAAATAGAATATCATGGGAAGGAATTGTCACCGTACTTTTGAACTCGTGTGCCTGCTCAACGTTTGAACAGGAAGGTTACCATCGGCCACCATATTCATCTGCTGTTTGAATAGTAGGCCTAAACTTGCCTGGCCGTTTCAAATATCGTTCTCTTCCTGATAAACTTCGAGTTCCACATCAATCGGTGCATCCCTTGGCAATATCGAAGCAAAAAGTATGCAAATTAAACACAATCAAAACGTGTTGACATTTTACTTTTCGAACTAAACAGTTTAACTCTTCCCTACTGTAACTTTTCCCACTTATTTGGTAGTTTGGGACAGACAGACAGACAGAGAGAGAGAGAGAGAGAGAGGAGAGAGAGAGAGAGAGAGAGAGAGGAGGCGGAACGTTTAAAAAGGAAGGGTTGGAGTTGGACTTTGGGCTTGTTGATGATGTTCAAGTCTGACCATCCTGCATTTATCTTTCTAATGTAAAACACCACAGCTACTGTCATAGTTTTCATTTTCCTGCAAATGAGCACCACAGTCTGTGTGACCTTGTCGCTTCCTCAAAGTGATGTTTTCTTTCTTAACCGAGGTGCAGCCTACTAGGGTTTCTTTCTTAACCGAGGTGCAGCCTACTAGGGTTTCTTTCTTAACCGAGGTGCAGCCTACTAGGGTTTCTTTCTTAACCGAGGTGCAGCCTACTAGGGTTTCTTTCTTAACCGAGGTGCAGCCTACTAGGGTTTCTTTCGCGTGTTTGTTTCGGTTTGTTTATTGACGTGTTTCTCTCCAGTTTGCTTTCTTCTTTACGTTCGAGAAACCTTGCCCCTGAACTTCAGTGGAAAGCTGAAGAGGCTAAAAGAAAAGAAAAAAGATGTCGTCTACTTGAAATTCAACAAATTTATGGAGAGAGAGTTGGGGGGACGGAGGGAGGGAGAGCTTAGAGGGGGTGGGGGGGGGGGGGGGGGGAAGAGAGAGAGAGAGAGCGCGCACAGATCACAACAGATCCCCCTTCTCCTTTTGCCTCTCTCCACTTAACCCCATCTTCCCAAGTGTTGCGCAGTTTTCCTGACCGACATTAAAAGTGTTTATATCTCTTGGGCCTGCCCGACACAAGGACAGACCAGAAAAGAATTGTGTAACCCTGTCTTGACGTTCAGAGAACCTGCTTCAAATAGTTATAATCAATATTTTCTTCATTGAAACTAAAGACAGGATAACCCTGAGGTTATCCGTGAATTCGCATAAACAATAACTTCAAGTATATCACACCTGATAACACATTTTCTTAAGCAGCCTTTTAAACAACAGTATAAACTCTGCGACGGAGCAAAGTTTGCACAGGCAGAGGAGAGAGAATGGAGAGCTGTGTTTTGTGGATGGGTAGCAGAAAGATGTGTTGTCCAAGTATGAACATGCATCGGAGAAGGGGGGGGGGGGGGGGGGGGGGGGCAGAGAGAAGCAGAAAACTGCACATTCACACCTGGACTACACATCTTTCCACCACCCATATTTCTCTCTCTGCGCATATTTTTGCTCCGACGAAGCTTTCACACTAGAACAAATAAAGATATTTGAGTTTTCATCAACCGTGGATAGCCCAATTCTCTCATTGATGATGCTCTCAGCCACACCACAGCTGTGTCCAGAACATCTACACTGGAAGCTCAGCCTCCAAAAGAAACAGATCCCCTGCCTGCCTCCTTTTCCACCCTCACACTCATCCCACTGCAAGAGCCTCACGTCCAACTGGCACATAGTAAAAGATCACAAACTTTCCATTGAGACCAAACCCATGATTACTTGCTGTCGTGACAAAAACCTCGAAGACCGGCTCTTGCGCTCCAAATTGAACAAAACTACCATATCTAAGTTCTTCAGTACCTTTACCTGCTCAAAAGGCGCCACCAAGTCAGCATAACAACAGTGCCAGTGATTTTTCCGATACCTGTAACCCTAACAGAATCAAACCAAGGCCATAGACTGGAGAGGCAATTTCCACTCTGGTCTCTGGTCCGAGACAGCATGACAGGGCTGTACTCTATGCTTACTTTCATGATATATCCCGGCGTCACAAACCACTCCCGAGAGATACGGACACCTGTAGTGTTGGTCAGAAAATCTGAGCAACACTCTCAAATACGCATCCATTGAGTGGACGAAACTCGACTGTGTTCCAGTCTTCCCAATTGAGCCCGTAGCAAACTGAATTCTGTGCAGGAGCCGGTCGTGGCAGAAAAATCCCAGAAGCAAATTGCTCTGGTGGGAATCGAACCCAAGACTTCCCAGCCGGGAACTCGCAACGCTAACCATTTTCATCACGGCGGCTGGTTGGCTTGGATACTTCTTTCCACATCCGCTGCCATGCATACAGGAAGATGAAATATACTGGTGCATGCATGAGCCTGACCTTGTTTTTCATCAACATGTTCTTGATCTTCCATACGGATTTTAATCTGGACAGTGCTGTGGTTGTCTTTGCTGCCCTTAAGAGGACCCTTGAGTTGGGTCCCCCACTGTTAATGATGGATGCCAGGTTAGTGAACTGATGAAAAAAATATTGCTTCTGATCGTGGACAGTTACATCAGTATTGGAGTTGTGTTGTGGCTGGCCGTCGAGGCGGTTTTCTAGTTGCTCATTTCAATACCATCTCTTCTTGATGTTTCACTGAGTCGGTCAAGGTCAACGAGCTTTGCGAGTTCTTGTTCACTGGCCGTCGATGTCATCCGTGCATCGAAGATTTGAGATGGTTCTTCCACCAATACTGACTGTGCTGACAAGATCCTCAAGTGCATCAGTCATGGTGAGTTCCAGGAATAAGTTGGAAACAGGAGATGTAAGACGGCCTGACGAACTCCGACTGCAGTCTGGAACCAGTCTCCAATAGCGCCCTGTGTGAGCACCGCGTGAGTCGCTTTGGAGCGCAGTTGCTGCATGGAGTTGAAAGCTTCTGCCCGATGTTAGATTTCTTTTTTGTGGCCGGAGGTGCCTCCTGCCAGCCTCTGCCGATTATAGGCTGGATGTCTATAAAGACTTGGTAGAATTCCCCTTGGTGCTGGAGACGTTTTTCGCTTAAAGTGACAAGTGAAAAATCTGTTCGGTGTTATTTCTGCCTGTGAAAATTCCAACCTGGTATTATTCAGTTTTCTGTTACGGGTTTACAGTCCGGAAGATGCCATGTGTGCTCGGCTGAGCTATAAGATTGAGACGACAAACTATAACCATACAGAAAAATCACAATACCACTCATCTAATTTTCGGCCACGTGACCTTTTTCAAGAGAAAAAAACAAAAACAATGCAACTATGTAATGTCCATCTTCGGTGGCTGATCAGGGCAAAGAATTGACGTCATAAATATCTTACGCAATTTCTGACATCATAATGTGTGATGTCATCAACAAGGGAACAAAAAAGGAGGGGTGGGGGGGGGGGGGAAAGGAAGGGGTGCAAGTTGTGTGTGTGTCTGTGTGTAGTTATACAGTAACCAATGTACTCCAAAAACATAACAACACGCTCCATAAATCACAATGAAACTGCGACCATAGTCCTGTCTGTGACTGTGCATGGCATACAAGAACTGTCACCTGAAAATATATATATAAAAATTTTTTTCCTGCAATTCATCAATGTTGTTTACAGGTAAATCTGGATAGGGTTGTTACAAATTTGTCTTAACATTACATCCATTTGGCACCCTTGTATCCAATGTCCTTATCCATTTTTCTTCAGCAATAAGTCTGAAGCTTTTGCTTTCACTGTAAGCTTTTGCCAACACTGCAACAGCAAGGTCTCCCACTGAATGCTGAAGGAAATGTCGCATTATTGGCTTTTAACCATACAGTCATTGTCATGATGACGGAAGAATTGTTTGCATGTACACGTTTTTCCCTCGGCTATTTGTGTGTTACACAAACAACACTTGGCTTGCATTTGCTGACAAATTAAGTATCTCCAATTGGAACCGGGATTATTTGTCTTTCCGGTTAAAAAGCTTAATTGAAACAAATTTCCCATCATCTTTTTGCAAAGGAAATCCTCCACACCGCTAAAATATTGTCATTGGGATTTTCAGAGATTTGAAAACAAACCACATATTGGGGAACCTAGTTATTAATGACAGTTAAGGAGAAAGAAAGTACGCTTAAAAAATTGTTTACACATATGAAAGGAATGAATGTGAAAAATGACTCAGGGGCTACATCTCGATAGATCCCGTCTCGGTTGATCCCCATCTCGGTAGATCCCCTTCTCGATAGATCCCCTACTACATGTGGACGAATTTCCGTCTCGATAGACCCCGTCTCGGTAGATCACCATCTCGGTAGATCCCCATCTCGATAGATCCCTGTCTCGGTAGATCCCCGTCTCGACGGATCCCGTCTCGATATATCCCCGTCTCGGTACATACACGCATTCAATACTTCAGCGTGATTATTTTTCGCCACGTGGATAGCCGAGTCCTAAAAGTAAAAATCAACATAGGAAAGAATCCACCAGCAAGTTACTGAGGTTCTACGAACCATTAAAACACGTATATATAATACATCGAAGGTTTGTGGATTTTTTTTTTATTGCATACCGTATAGAAAGAGAGAGTTCCAGAACATAATTACGTAGGTCGTGACGTTATGGTGTTTTAAGGAAGCAGACCCGCCCCCCTGATGAAGGCTAGCGGCCGAAATATTGAATGGCAAAGAGCCTGTTACTTGTTTTTTGTGCTCCCAGTTCTTAAAGAACAGGGAGAGTACTTTAGAATGGGAACGAAGAAATGCTGTCTGTGTGTCTGTGTGTGTGTGTGTCCGTGGTCAAAATGTGTTCCACTCGCTCCAGACAAAACTACTGGGTCGATCGTTCTGAAAATTTGCAGGTATGTAACATCATTATGGGTCAAGGATGATGCCCGACGTTTTAGTTACCGTTACAGCCGTTACTAACGGCTGTAACGGCCTGTGACGCTTTTTCTTCTTTATGGAATATCTCAGAAAGTACTTGGACGATCTTTCTGAAAATTTGTAGTATGTTCATTATGGGTCACGAATAATGCCCGATGTTTTAGTTTACCGTTATAACCGTTACTAACGGCTGTAACGGCCTGTAACGGTTTTTTTTCTTTATGGAATATCTCAGAAAGCACTCGGCCGACCTTTATGAAAATTAGCAGGTATGTTCATTTTGGGTCACGGATGATGCCTGATGTTTTAGTTTGCCCCGTTATAGCCGTTACTAACGGTTTGTAACGGCCTGTAACGGTTTTTCTTCTTTATGGAATATCTCAGAAAGTACTTTGCCAATTTATAAGCGGTTTGGATGATCTTGTGACAAATCGGATCCTCTGTCCATGTGTAAGTGATGTAATGCTGAAAATGGATTAAGCAACCGTTAAAAACCGTTATTCTGCCGTTATTTCTTATATATAGGCGGATATTAATTAAATTTGGTATATAGAAAGGTTGTCACACACAATGGGCACTTCTATATAGTGTTTCAAAATTTGACCGTTAAAAACCGTTATTCTTGACATATTGTCCAATTTGGATGAAATTTGATATGTACACAGGCTTTAGCCCCGTGAGGACTAAAATACCGGTTTCAAAAGTGCATATCGGTTATATAACCGTTAAAACCGTTATTTTGCCGTTATTTTTTATATATTGATGGGTTTTAATGCAATTTTGTACATAGAAAGGTTATCACACACAAATGGCACTTCCATGTAGTGTTTCAAAATTTAACCGTTAAAAACCGTTATTCTTGACATATTGTCCGATTTGGATGAAATTTGGTATGTACACAGGCTTTAGCCCCGTGAGGACTAAAATACCGGTTTCAAAAGTGTATATCGGTTATATAACCGATAAACCGTTATTTTGCCGTTATTTTTTTATATATTGGTGGATTTTAATGCAATTTTGTATATAAAAAGGTCATCACACACGAATGGCACTTCCATGCAGTGTTTCAAAATCTGACCGTTAAAAACCGTTATTCTTGACATATTGTCCGATTTGGATGAAATTTGGTATGTACACAGGCTTTAGCCAGTGAGGACTGAAATACCAATTTCAAAAGTGTACATCGGTTAAATAACCGTTAAAAAACCGTTATTTTGCCTTTATTTCTTATCTCACAAAGCACTTGGCCGATTTATAAGTGGTTTGGAAAACTGGGAGTACGTTTATATGCTTCGCATCTTGTTTTTTATTTCCTCGTGTGTGCGTGTGTGTGTGTGTGTGTGTGTGTGTGTGTGTGTGTGTGTGTGTGTAGTATATCAGTTACTTGATGTTGGATTTGTTCCCATTTTGATTTTCGCTGAGCTGGCCGTTTAGTGTGGAAATGTCTATTATATTTCGTCTTCTGGTAAGATTAGAGATCCACTCTCAGTACATGTAGCAAAATCAGTCTTAATAAGTTTGGTGAATCTGCCTTTAAATTTTCCCAAGGTACTTAATGTCGTTGCTTTTTATCAGGAAAACTGAATTTCTCTCCAGTGTGTTTCAAATGGTGATTTCTTCTTCCATCCTCGCATTGTTTTTAGTATTGCTCTTTTCTCAAATACAGCCTCAGGAAGTGGTGGTGTGAAATCGGATTTAACGTCCCTTTCCACAGTAGTGATATCAGGATGGCTGGTCACATTATACTTACACCAGCGATCCAGTTACCAGTTTAACGTCTTAGGTATGACGCGGCCAGGGAGTGAACCCACGACCTCCCGGGTCAGAGGCAACTGCTCTTCCTATTGAGCCGCCGACCCCGGTCCTGAATGTTTTTTTTTAAAATCTTTCCTTTTAAGTCAGATGTCGAATAGACAAGTATTTTTGCTACAATTCCTTAATGAAAATGAAGATTTTTTTTGTAATTTCATATGATTTTGCATAATTCTTTCAAATCACCAAGTTGGTAATTTTTGCTTATATTCAGTTGTTACAGTGGTGACCTTAAGCACGCTCTATAAAGAGAGTGAGAGAGAAAGAGAGAGAGAGAGAGTAGTGTGTGTGTGTGTGTGTGTGTGTGTGTGTGTGTGTGTGTGTGTGTGTGTGTGTGTGTGAGACAGACAGACAGACAGACAGACAGACAGAGCCGGCTTTCAAGGAAGGGATGCTTGGCTTCAAACAAACAGGGTTCTCATTTTACCATCATTATGAATTCAAAGCAATAACAATTTATGCTTCAAACAAACATGGTTCTCATTTACCATCATTATGAATTCAAAGCAATAACAATTTATGCTTCAAACAAACATTGTTCTCATTTTACCATCATTATGAATTCAAAGCAATAACAATTTATGCTTCAAACAAACATTGTTCTCATTTTAACCATCATTATGAATTCAAAACAATAACAATTTATGCTTCAAACAAACATTGTTCTCATTTTACCATCATTATGAATTCAAAACAATAACAATTTATGCTTCAAACAAACATGGCTCTCATTTTACCATCATTATGAATTCAAAACAATAACAATTTAATGAAGTATAGAAAGATAAGATTTGTCCACTTTCATTTTGGGAAAAGAAAAGAAAAGAAAATAAGCTTCTGTGAAAACAAACGAAACTAATCTTCTGTGAAACCAAACGAAAACAAGCTTCTGTAAAAACAAACGAAAATATTCTTCTATCAAAGCAAACATTGTACCTCTTGATTTCTGCATTTTAAATCAACCTTTCACTGCGAGAAATAGTTTATATAATAGGCCTACAAAACAGAGGCATAGTGGGTTACTTTCCACTTGTAAGGTTCATGCGTCCCACACAGAGTGGTTCACTGCCGCCCAGTGGTCCTGCAGGTTGCGGTCACCCCTGGTGAACTGGGCCTTGAGTGTAATCAGCCGTCTTTCCAACTCCCTCCACCGTCTCCGGCGTCTTTGGGGAGCTTCCCCGTTCTGCGCTGCCATGATTTGTTGCTCTGTTCAGCTCTGCTGATCTTTGAGATGACGGAGAAACGTCCACAGGGATGGATGACGAACGCGCACAGAAACCCCAAAAGCTCGATGATAAGCTGCAGCACATGCACAAAAACATACCCTGAGTAATGCGATTGATACACAGTTATTTTCGTTGCCAAATATAATTTAATTATGCCAAAACTCATTCAATCTATCTCTCTTTCTCTTTCTGTGTATAATTATGCATTATAGCACATAATATAACCTTCTCTATTCGGACCCTGCGCGCGATTTGAAAGTCTCAGAGTTGTTTGCACATAGGCCAAATGAAGCAATGCACTAGGTTTCAGCTTGTTGAATTGTGGATTTTTATTGCGAAAACAAGATTCCGTACACACACACACACACACACACACACACACACACACACACACATACGCACGCACGCACGCACGCACGCACATACATACACACACACACACACACAACACACACACACACACACACACACACACACACCACTAACCAACCAACGAACCATTCATAAATCTATTCAAATTAGGAAAATGCAGTCCTTCTATGAGCTTACTGAATTTTATACTCTACCTCTCAATAGACATATCTGTGTGTATGTGTGCAAGAACGAACTCACTTTCAATGTAGTTATTGGTACGCTGACTCATTGTTCTGTGAAATACATGCCAGATGCGAATGGGGAAGGTGGCGGCCTGACTGACGTATGTGTTTGCGACGTACCGGAGGAAATCTTGCAGTGCAGGGTAGTGAGCAATCATGCGCCTAGCGCGTCTGTGGTTAGTAAAGTTCTGAAAGGTGAGTCTCACGACTGGCTGGGACAAGTAACCTAATAGACCTCACCGGCTCTCGGCTCGCGCGGGCCTCATTATCATAGAGTTGCTAGGGGGCCACAAGCTCTCGCGGGAGGCTCAAACAATGGCGGCTGATACGAACAGCGCGACAGACTCGCTCGAAGGCATCCATGATTCCGTCGGCCCTCATTACCTTCCAAAGTACAGCACGCTCTCAAAAACTGTACTTGATCGAGGAAAAAACAAGTTTGCATCCTTGAGGCAGGTCGCTATCGCATTCGGAGTCCACATTTCCACCGTCTATCGCCTTCTGGACCGAGAGAGAGAGAGAGAGAGAGAGAGAAAGAGAGAGAGAGAACGAGAGAGAGAGAGAGAGAGAGAGAAAGAGAGAGAGAGAAAGAGAGAGAGAGAGAGGAGAGAGGAAATATGAATACTCTAACAGACAGACAGGTTGTAGCTTGTGCCCCCCCCCCCCCCCCCCCCCTCTTCTATGCTGCCTGCCGCTAGGCGCGCACCGAATGTGACCTATTTTCTGATTGGCTGAAAATCCTTTCTCCGGTGAGGTCTATGCCATCACCTTCTGTATTGTACCCTTGAGGTGACAGTTTTGGCGACAGGCTGCAGCCAATCCCAGATCTTGGATCTTTCGCCAGAATGCCTGCGTCAGATGGAAGTAGCAACCGTTTATTGCAGTGGCAGGCAACTCGGTCTGCACAGCCGTTTGTAGGGCGATTTCAAAGTCTGCAATGACTCTTCCAGGCCTCCAGTGGTGATGAAGCTATCTTTTACTTTTCTATCCATGAATTATATGAATCATATGATTTGACTTTGATTGTCTTCTTTTACTGTTTTGATATTATACATTTAGTGATGTCATTGCATGGCATTGAAATTTTGTTCTTATTTAATACTTTCTACATGTCTGTTACGGAATGCTATGTTTTACTGTTCAAATGTTTATACAGTGTGTGTGTGTGTGTGTGTGTGTGTGTGTGTGTGTGTGTGTGTGTGTGTGTGTGTTGTGTGTTTTAATCATTGAATTATACATGACTTAATTATCTTTTTACTATTTAAATAATCATACTTTTCTGTGATATCATGGCATGGTGCAAAACTTTCATTGTTTGAATGTCATGTTGTATTGTTACATTATATAAATATATATGTGTATGTGTGTGTATGTATGTATTTATGTGTGTGTGTATGTATATACATGTGTGTGTATGCGTGTGTGTACATGTATATGTATGTGTATGTATGTGTATATATGTATGTATGTGTGTATATATATGTATATATATATATATATATATATATATATATATATATATATATATGTATGTGTATGTGTGTATGCATGTATGTGTATGTATATGTATATATATATATATTTACAACAAACTAATAAATTCCAAGGATAAGTACCGAGCACCGTTCCAGCAACTTACAGAGCAGCTTGGTGTTGCAATGACTGCAAGAAATATTGAATTATAAACAAAGCTTGCTCTTATGTCTTAGATTGAAGAAATAGGGGGAGATACGCATTCATATCTGCAGTGGTAGATGATTCTGCCTAACTAACAGTATGTGCACATACTGTTAGTTAGGCAGAATCATCTACCACTGCAGATATGAATGCGTATCTCCCCCTATTTCTTCAATCTAAGACATAAGAGCAAGCTTTGTTTATAATTCAATATATATATATTTATGTATGTATATATAGGCCTATGTATATGTATGTATATGTATGTATGTGTGTGTATGTATGTGTATATATAATATGTATGTGTGTATATGTATATGTGTGTATATGTGTATGTGTATATATGTATGTGTGTGTTTATATGTATGTATATGTATATATATATATATATATATATATATATTATATAATGTGTGTGTGTGTGTGTGTGTGTGTGTGTGTGTGTGTGTGTGAAGGAAACCCCCCCCCCCCCCCCCCCCCATCCAAGCCATTTTTACTACAAATATCTTTATTTGATTGTATTATTTTTACTGTTTATACAATCATACTTTTTGTGATATAATTTCCTGGCATTGAAATTTTGTACTTTTTTATTCCATACTTGGTTTAATAGAGAATGATATGGTTTTTTTTTTATAGTTAAATGTTCATACAAGTCTGTTTTTCAATTTTCACACCCCTATGAATTATCTCCCTTCGGTCTCTCTCTCTCTCTCTCTCTCTCTCTCTCTCTCTCTCTCTCTCTCTCTCTCTCTCTCTCCTCACCCAACTTCAAACATCTTACTTAGCAGTAAATCTTTTATTCCTGATTTGTATTTAACTCTGCAGGTTACTTTTACAGTTTACGTAATTATACATTTTGCAATATTATTGATCTTTTGAATGGTGCTTTTGTTTTTGTTTTCTTTCTTTTTTTATACTTAACTTTGAGCTTATCTTGGAGCATTCTGTTTTACAGTTGGAGTGTTTATTTAAGTGTTGTTATAATATTGCATATGTGATGGTGGTTTGTGGTGGTGATGTGTGCACCTCTGTGTGTGTGTGTGTGTGTGGTGTGTGTGTGTGTGTGTGTGTGTGTGTGTGTATGACACTGTTTTGGCGGGGTGTGTGTGTGTGTGATTCTGTATTGGTGTGGTGTGTGTGTGTAACTGGGGGGTGGGGGGTGGGGGAGAGGGTGGTAGGATGTGTGTGTGCATGTGTTAGTATTTATATATATAGAGTGACACAAGATGGATAAATGAATTGACAAGGAATGACTGAGCACAGTGCAAAGAGTGGAATATTTTTAATGATATACTAGTTTATAAGTTGTTGCAATATGTGAATTTTGATAATGGCACCACAAACAAACTTTCCTTGTATTCTATGAGGACAAATAAAATATCGTGTATCGTGTATCGTGTGTGTATCGAGTCAATCCTCTTATGAGATGTTTCACCTGCTGCAGGACCTGTCGGTAGTGTCCAGCTGTTCTTCCATCCATCAAAACTTGCACAAAGGGTATCATAAATCCATGACCATCTCCCATGATGGTAAAAAACTGGGTATAGGGAGGACACACCTTAAAGGTGGCGTCCATATACACAGCCTGACACTGAGACAGACATCGAAGGTTCTCGTTTGTCGAGAGTATTGCTATCCCCCAGTCATTGTCAATATGTTGAAGGAACTGCTCCTGCATCCAAGTTTCAGCCCATCTCTCTTGAATTTGAACGTCTTCCACTGTTCGTGGAATCGGCGGCACGAATCCTCGCCTTGTCCGCTCAAGTGAGGACCTTAGAGACTCGCAGCTTGGGATACGCTGACGATCACCACCTCCTGTCCGCTGAATTCTTGCTACTGCGTCAGCGTAGATTGTTCGAAGGGGAACTGTAGGATCTTGGGCTGCTTCTCCCTGCATGGCCCTGCGGTTGTTGATTCGATTAGTGATGCCACTGTCGTCTGGGTGGTTGTGGTGAGCCTCGTGTAGATCCACAACATGGATGATGGGAGTGGGGTGATTAGTATCGAAAATGTTTGTGCGTGGGCGTGTCCTACATTTTCTTTTCCAGCACCTCCAGAGAATATGAGCCCCAGAAAGTTTGTGTTTGTGGTTGCGATAACCCTCTACAACAAGTACTTTACCTCGTTTCTCACCAAATTCAAGACGTGCCGCCATTTTGAAACGCTATCAGTCACACCCACAGGCGCCCGCTCTCTCACAGACATATACTAATACTTCTTTGGTTTAGATCCATCGAGACGGGATCCATCGAGACGGGGATCTATCGAGTACCCCCCTTAAAAAAACACTAACAGTAGCTTGCAAAAATCATTTTGGGTGGAGCAGCGGCTAGACCGAAAAAGAGAAAACTAACTCTCTTTCTTCTTCTTCTTCTTCTTCAAAAGGACGGTAACGATCCGTCTTTGTGAAGCTAGCGCAGGTCAGTAGAATTATCTTCCCTCTGACCGACATCTTCTTGTGTAATGATCACTGTCTTC
Source organism: Conus ventricosus (assembly GCA_018398815.1). Classification (NCBI taxonomy): domain Eukaryota; kingdom Metazoa; phylum Mollusca; class Gastropoda; order Neogastropoda; family Conidae; genus Conus; species Conus ventricosus. The sequence goes on along the minus strand of CM031606.1, from coordinate 59,370,722 downwards.
AACATGGCTGAACAATTAAGTAGTGGGGGAAAACAAGTGCAGGCTAACAATTCTTCCGTCATTATAATAATGACTTTGCAAAGATTTGAACATGGCGTAACATTTAAAGGCTAGGTAATTTCAGATCGATCATATGGCCGCTGCACATTCGTGATTCATTCTAATTTGCACGGAGTCAACACACCCGTGCTTTGGGCCACCACAATCTGGAGGACCGCAATCCGAGACATTAGAATTAGCAAGGACACGCAGCCTACAGACTGGAATGAGTTGCACGTGACAATCATGGAGTGTCTAATTGACAATTTTCGGTGAACTGAATTTGAACTCGCCAGATGACAGACTGAAGCAGAAGGTGGAGAAGCGGAGGGAGGCGGTGGGAAATGGGGTCGGTCGGCGGATGCCAGACTTTTCATTAGTTTTTCGTGTTTTGTGGTTGAAAACAGGGCGCTGCCCTTCCCCTCCTTTGCCAGAACATTCCATCTGAGGGAGAGCATGGGGGAGGGGGGACTGAGAAAAGAGGGGGGGTGGGGGGGGGGGGGGGCGTTTTTTTGTGTGGCTGCTTTAAGTCACAGGGTCAGTCTTTCAGACGTCGTTGAGGTTCATGACCTATGATCATGGAGTTGTGTGTGTGTGTGTGGGGGGGGGGGGGGGGGGGGGGGGGGGGGGAGAATAGAGGGGGGGGGGGGTGAGCAGAGAGTTTGGGTGCGATTGGCCAAGGAAAACGGCCGCTGATTTCGATCCTACGGTCAGTAACCCGATTGTTTTCATAAACATTTAGTAACGGAAAGAATTAGGATTTGGGTATTGTTTGCGTTATTTTGTTCTGTCTTTCTTTAGGTCGATCAGCATGTATTTTGTCCATTGCTCATGAAGGTGACTGGGTGGACCCCTGAGAAGGAAATTGTGAACACAAGTACGGTGAACGTTTCCTATTTCGTATCAGTCAATTAGCTCGTATTTTTGTCAGTTGCTCTGGAAGTCGTTTCCCATGGATCGTTGAGAAGGCACTATAGTATACAGCGATTTGTTCTTTCTTTTCAGCTCATCAGCTTGTACTTTGTCCGTTGCTCTGGTAGGTGTACAGGAAGGACTGTTGAGAAGGAACTACACTGCACGGTGTAGATTTTACAGTTGTCTGCATGTTTTTGATTGAGGTCTTTGGAAGAAAAAGAAACAGAGGGGTTACTCAATGACTTTTGGGTGTGGTGTGTTTGTAATTGTTCAAAATCTTGAGAAAAACTTTCTCGGAAGGGAAGTGCATTTTATTTTATGTTGTAGGTTCTTTCAGTCATCATACCCAGGGAGAGCAATGACTGGGCTATACAACACTTTATTCACTGAATACTAGATTGCTCAGAGACTCAGAAATAATTATGTCTTCACACAAAGAGGATCAGGGTGGAAATAAGGAGATGACAGCATGCGAGCAGTGACTCCTTCGCTGGTTTTCAAGAAGTCGACACCACCAGCAAGATTTACTAGGGTTTCAAAGAAGCCATCATCCCCCCCCCCCCCCCCCCACTTCCCACCCTTTCCCTTCCCAATAGCTAGGAGGTGCTGAGGCCCAGAAGCTTTCCTGCATTATATTCTACAAGCAGATATTGAACAGAATGGGGGAGATGAAACAGGCTTGACTCACTCTCCTTGCTGTCTGGAAGACGTCTCCGATGCGTTATTCGTGAGGTCGGTGTTGATTTCATCTTTGCAGAGTGCTGCTGCTCTGAACTGGATGAGGCTGTCATCAGCGTGACAGTTCCACATGACGTGTCGCACACCTTCATGTCAGGCGCTGCCGAAAGCTTTCTTGAAGTCAATATGGCTGTTGCAGAGATGACACAGGTTTTGATAATGCTTCTGTACCGTCAGTGAACTGAAGATTCATTCGGGTGTTCTCCTTTTCGGCTGAATTCTCTGTCTGTTCTACAGCAAGAATGTCTCTTTTCTATCTTTGCTATGAGTTTATTCAACGTGCCTCGCCATCTGTCTCACACAAGGGTGATTAAATAAGCTTTCGATAGTCCCGGCCGGGTTCAGGCTTCCTTCCTTGGGCTGGGCTGTTATAAAGGTCTGTGGCTATTCTTTTGGGCACCGTTTTGTGCTACATTTTCTCTGACAGACGGTTAAATCGTCGTATTCATTACATCGAACTCTTCGTGCTTCAGTCGTTCAACCGTGAGTGTGCGGAGGCTTCTCACCACTTCATGCGGAATTTGAACGTCCCCAGATTTGCTGCTGGTGTTGTTAACACCATGGTGCAAAAATCACTGTCTGGATTTTAGCTCGCGTGCGGACCGTTCTATACACTTCAAGATAAACCTTCCAACCTGTTCTGTTTGTTTCCAATCAACGTATGGTCTCTTCTTGGAGTGTAATGAAATTGTCATGTAAACAAGATATTACTTTGTTTTTACCCAAATGGCCTAAGTTATGATATGACGTATGGAGGCACACTTTCATTACTGTTGACCAAGACAATTACAAATATTACATGCAAGCCTGTAACTACAATGTATTATTATTATACTCTTTCCATGACAGCAAACGCAAAAGACGATTTCTAGAAAACTTCATAGAGGTGATAAACGAAATGCTGTGCCTGGTCTGTGTGATTTGATCGAGCCATGAATGGCCATTGGCACGAAAGTGTGCGCGCGCGCACACACACACACACACACACACACACACACACACACACACAATGCGCGCGCGCGCGTGTGAATGTATGTTTGAAAAAAGTGCAATGAAAAATGAGCTTTGTTTACTTCGATTAGTCGTGCAGTATTGAAAGCAGTTTGTTTGTCACCTCTCACACATATTTCCAAGCATAATACATTACTCTTTGCATTAATTAAAGTATGATACTAACGTTCTGACACAAAACAAAATCTCCTGTAAGCTTTGGATGAGCTTTCACACCTTCGCTAGGCCTAGTCTGCCCTTCCTTTTTGCCATATTTTTTCGCCCGAATCATTTGGAAAACCCACATTTATTGCAGCTGTACACTGTGAGAGAAAAGTGATTTTCTCGGGGTGGGGGTTGTGGAGAGGAGTGGAGATACATCATAATTATCTTTCGGTTGGGAAAGGCCAAATGTTCGGTGAGCAGAAGTAGGTGGATTTGGGATGGAATGTGAAGGAGATTGTGTGTGTGTGTGTGTGTGTGTGTGTGTGTGTGGTGTGTGTGTGTGTGTGTGTGTGTGTGTGTGTGTGTGGTGTGTGTGTGTGTGTGTGTGTGTGTTTGTGTGTGTGTGTGTGTGTGTATGTGTGTGTGTGTGTGTGTGTGTGTGTGTATATGTGTGTGTGTGTGTGTGTGTGTGTGTGTGTGTGTATGTGTGTGTGTGTGTGTGTGTGTGTGTGTGTGTGTGTGTGTGTGTGGTGTGTGTGTGTGTGTGTGTGTGTGTGTGTGTGTGTGTGTGTGTGTCTGTGTGTGTGTGTGTGTGTGTGTGTGTGTGTGTTTCATGATTTAGAGAAAACAACATTTAACGTTTGACTGGTGTACCCCATGTCACTCCTCTCTCTCTCTCTCTCTCTCTCCTCTCTCTCTCTCTCTCTCTCTCTCTCTCTCTCTCTCTCTCTCTCTCTCGCTCGCTCGCTCTCTCTCTCTCTCATTTTTGTATGCCTTCAAACGACCACACGGTCACATAAAAAAAATGCAATGATCCGTCATGATGAGCCTAATGACGTTACACAGAGCTCGATGATGCTTTGAGGCTCCAAGACCATGCTGTGCTGAAACATGTTGACGCTAGTGCACCCTGGCATTAGTCAGACCCGACAAGTGCATCCACTCGGAGCATACCAATACTTCCCCACTAGCTACTCCCCCTGCTCCACACTTGCCCTACTTGCCGCTGCTGCATACCCTCCCTCCCCCCCCCCCCCCCCCCTCCCGTACAATATCCTCCCTGCTCGACATTCTCCCTGCTTGATATTCTCCCTGCTCGACATTCTCCCTGCTTGATATTCTCCCTGCTCGATATTCTCCCTGCTTGACATTCTCCCTGCTCGACATTCTCCCCGATATTCTCCCTGCTCGATATTCTCCCTGCTCGACATTCTCCCTGCTCGATATTCTCCCTGCTTGACATTCTCCCTGCTCGATATTCTCCCTGCTCGATATTCTCCCTGCTCGACATTCTCCCTGCTCAATATTCTCCCTGCTCGACATTCTCCCTGCTCGACATTCTCCCTGCTCGATATTCTCCCCGATATTCTCCCTGCTCGACATTCTCCCTGCTCGACATTCTCCCTGCTCGATATTTTCCCTGCCCGATATTTTCCCTGCTCTATACTCCCTCATCCACAGCAGAGAACTATAAAACACGGGGTCTAGCTCAACCGGTCTCAACTAGTTTCGACCGGTTGACTCTAGACCCCGTGTTTTATAGTTCTCTGACAAGTAACACTTCAATAACCAAAAAATAACGATTTTTTACAAACAAACATACTGTGTAGGGTTATCCGTTTTCAATACTAATTTACTAAACTTTTTAGATTTTAGTTTTTGTTTAATCCTGTGTTTTTTCCTGATCATTTTCAATAACATCATTTTCACACGCATACATTCATCAAATGCGTCTCTGTCTTTCATGTGAAATAAAACTACAGTCTTTAACTGTTCTCTAAAGTCTTTTAAAACGGAGTTATATTTTTGACATAAAATCCACACACTTATCCCAGCATGTCTTCCACTGAAAGCTAGTTTTGACAAAGTTTTTCTCTTTTTAACTATGTCTCTTTCTGCCGAGCAGTCATCTATAATAAATAGTGTCTGCGTTCCCTCAAACAATCTAAAAAAGGCTTCTAAACACTCACTCAATTTATTGCTGGGATCAACTAAAAATATGGCATCATCCGTCCATATAAACCTTCTATCATAATATGCTTTGTTCCATTTAAGTGTTGTGCAGAAAATCACAATATGAGCAAAATTATAACGATAAACTGTTTGTAACAGGTCGAGGATAAATATTGTTTTCCCACAACCAGTCTGTCCACAAATCAATGAACAATGAGGGGTTTTTGTCATAAAGTTTAACTGCTCCATAGTTTTATAACAGAATTTAATCTAATCCAGTTATTATTTTTATCATGCTCTCCGTCAAAACCTGTTCAGTATAATAAAATCCTATGAGGCCTAAATGCGTAAGATTAATCCAATTTAGTTCTGTAAGATTGTTTCTATTTAGACTAATATGATTTTGTTGCTTGTTGTTATGACCTTAATATCCTCACCATTGTGAAGAATGACGACGGTAACTTTAAGTTTTCAACGTCTAAGTTTTGCCAGCTAATTAGAATTCCTTTTAGAAGGACGTCACTAACGCCCACAACCCCATCCCTCCCCTTATCTTTTAAGACAGAAATTTCAAATATCATTGTGAACGTATCTCCTAATTTCATTTGTGGAATGAACTGTAATTTTGTAGAAGCATCCTTTAAAAACCGTTTCTCTTCTGTGGAGGATGTACTGTTTATTCCCATACGGCTTTATTTCAATCTCTTTCCGACTATTGTCGTCTGGCATAAGACTTACATGTAAAGGGCCAGAGTTGAATGCTTTTCTGAAACTTTTTGACGCTAAAAAATGTAAATGGGCTTATGAATTCAAATTTTATGTCCCATTCTAAATATGGTTCTAAGTGCCATTTGAGGTCAGGTTTTCGAACTATTTTATATTCATACTGGCCAACATTATTTGCTTCTAGATTGCGCAGTTGTTCTAGTTTAGGAAACTTTTGTTGTCGCCAACCTCTTTACGTTTATAATCACCATCTTTAGTGTACTCAAAACCATACAAAACGCCTATCTCACCGTTCTGTTCAAAGTCCGCAACGTCTGCAAGGTCTTTTAATTCTAAGGTTATACACCTTACAGGCGCCAATGTAACTCCCGGTTCTTCTGGCCCCCGCGACATTTTTTTAGTACAGTTTATTATTTTATTTCCAAAACAATTTGCAGGTTATCACATTTCACGATTTTTCCTGTTTTGTCTGTGATCTTTATATTAAATGATCCAACCCTCCACAAAACTAATCTTTTAAACTGTAAATTAGGGAATTATATAATTTCATAATCGCAATATGCAGCTTTCCCTGATGGAAGAGCTCTTAAAACAGTTGAGGGCCTTCCATCATGTAAGTTTTCATCAGTGCTTAGCTCGTCCAAATGAACATAGAGTAATGAATGTAATGCAAGATTGAGCGGACTTTCCCCCTCATAAGTAGTTTTGTCTGGTGTAACTCTAAATCTATGATTGTTAGCTGCAAAGCCTAACATTTTAGCTAGCTCTTTATCAAAATAGTAACCTACTTCTTCTTCAGGCTTGAATGTTAACATTGTTTTCAGATTCGCATTGTTAAGTTTGAGAGTAATGTCAAAGTTACTCATTGCTTCTTTTAGTGAGCAAAACCCGTAATAACCATCAGGTATGGTTAACTGGCTAACTTTGGTCCCTGTTTTGTCAATTTTTTAAATCTTATTATTCTTCTTCGATTCACTTATATTAAACCATACGACTTTGTAAAATATTTCATGAAGCGCAACCATTTTGGTTCCACAATTGTTATCAATAGCATGTTCTTAAAACGAAGGACGGTCTTGAGTTGTTATTGTTACAAACATTTTTAAACGAAATAAAAATGAGCGCGTTTAAATATACTGATGCAAAATATTCTGTTGGGCCGCACTATAATTTTAAAAAAATATAACAACTGATACTCTTGACATTTCTGTGACCCAGACTGACACCTTTCGAGTAAAGGTGAGTACTTCCATTAAGCAGATATCTTAACCCCCCTATTAAAAAAGACTACATCCCAAAAGTGTGGTTTAGTCATCCGATGCAGTTTTATCAGAACCAGTTAAACTTGCTGTGTTTTGTGCATCAACTGGGTGTGGAGTGTCGTATCTGATCATTTAAATCATCCTGATCCTTTGGTGAGGTCAGTGTACGATTTCATTTTTATTACACCTTCAACGTATTTGACTGAACTGCCATTCCAGCTGTTAAAGAGGCCAAATTTCTGGGAGTCTTTTTGACCAAAAACATTAACTTTTCTCAGCATATTAAAAACCTCAAAACTGCTTGCCAAAATGCACTGAATATTCTCGGGTCGTAGCACACACCGACTGGGGCGCTGATAAGAAAACTTTGTTGCACCTCTACAGAGCCCTGGTCCGTTCTAAACTGGACTACGGTTGTGCTGTGTACGGCTCCGCAAGATCATCTTACCTCTAACTCTTGGACCCTATCCACCATCAAGGGCTTCGTCTCTGTCTTGGAGCGTTTCCGCACCACCCCTGTGTACAGCCTGTACGCAGAGGCAGGTGAACCTTCACTGTCCAATCGCAGGCTGAAACTGTCCTTGAATTATTATATCCGACTGTTCTCAGAACCACAGAATCCTGCCTATGACTGTGTTTTTGACCCTCCGTTCCAAAGTAAGTTTGAAAATAACCCGAAATGTATTCCGCCGTTTGGGCTTCGTATGCAGCCTCACGTGCGGAATGCAGGTATAGACCTGGGAGTAGTTTCCGATTTTTCCAAGTTTCCGGATCAACCTCCATGGACCTTTTCACACCAGAGATTCGTTTTGATCTCGCAGCTTTCCGTAAGGAGTCTACCAGCTCTCTGGCGTACAAGGCTTTGTATGCCGAGCTCTGTTCCAAATTCCCATCCTATCAAAAAGTTTTCACTGACGGTTCCAAGTCTGAGGATGGAGTGGCCTGTGCAGCCTACTGCCCTGGGGCTCCTTCTCAGATATTGTTGGAACATATACATTCAGATGCTTCTGTCTATTCTGCTGAACTTACTGCTCTAGTACTGGCTTTGAAGATAATCTCCCATTCTTCGAGGAGGGACTTTCTGGTTCTGTCGGATTCGCTGTCAGCTTTGGAGGCCATAGCTGGCCGCAACCTTCAGCATCCAGAACTTTTTATTTTTTTTGAACTTTTTAGCAAGTTGAAGGCGGACGGTTACAACATTACTCTTGCTTGGGTTCCTGGCCATGTTGGCATCGGCGGGAACGAAATGGTTGATCGTTTAGCCAAGAACGCCACAAGAGAGAAACTGTCCAACACTTATATCCCCTGCTCAGATGTGAAACCCAAAATTAACGATTATGTGAGAGACCTCTGGCAGGAGGATTGGAACACACAGACGAATAACAAACTCTTTCAGATCCGTCCAAACCTTAAAGACTTCCTCCCATCTACGTCGGGTGGTCGTAAAGAGGAAACGGTTCTGTGCCGGCTGCACACCGGCCATTCGTATTTTACCCATGCTTACCTTTTAAAGAGTGAAGAAGCTCCGTGGTGCATTCCATGTCATGCACCACTCACAATGAAACATGTTCTTTTAGAGTGTTGGGACTTGCACGATGTGAGACACAAACATTTTACAGCGGAGTCCATGAAGATCCTGTTCAGGGATGTCCCGCCTGACGTGATCCTTGGGTTTTTGAGAGAAAATTAACATTTTTCATCTGATTTGAGATTTTACGGAAGAAGGATTTTAACAAAGTTTCTGGTTCGTTTGTAGACGATGTCATTTAACGAGATGTGTGAAAGTTTTTTTTTTTTTTTTAAATGACTGGTGAGTTGATTTTAACGTGGGACAGCCCTGATGTGGCCCTCTGCGTCGGCTGGGCTATAAGCAACATTATCTTATCTTATCTTGACTGAACTGCAAGCACCATTACCAAACGACAAACCGTTATAATCCATTCAGTAACAGAAATAGACATGAAGGCTTTTGAAAGGATCTGTAACGAATTCAATATTAATGTTAAGACAGACGTTAGACAAAAGTTGGACCGCAATCATGGCTTAGGCACCCCTTATTTTTGGGGCGTGCACAGAAAGTATAACTATGACTGGAATCCTCCTTTAACATCTTTCTCTTCAGGCACAGGTGTTCACCTAGGGTCCATAGAGCAAGAGCATAAAACAGCATGGACAGCATTTATCTAGACACTTCTAAGGGCCTAACTAAAGCAGGAATAGAACGAATAAACGACTCTATCGTAATTACGTTGGTGTTGCTAGTTCGCAAGCACAGACAAGATCGAGCATAACTAATCCTTCTACTGGCTTTGATGCACAAAACAATACTAGCAATTTAGAGGACGCCATTAATTCTACAGTTGATTACCTTCGAGTATAAAAAGGTACCAAAATGTTTTACAATACGCAAGATCGAAAGTAGACTTTGCTGTTGGCACTGGTTTATACATGCTGCCTTCTGCCTCAACTCCAGGTAGGAACAATAATAAACTAAAACAATGAAATCCTTGTGGCAGGCAATGAACAGAAGGTCGGAAAAACGACATAAATTCTGAGCCAGTAATATTACAAACAATAAAAAAACGATACCCCCCCCCCCCCCCCCCCCCCCCCCCCCCGAATAAGTCATACAATCCCCGAGGTCCAAAGCCCGAAGACCGTTGAAGACCGCAAAAAAGTAATGACCATGAATATGAAAAGACAGCACTTGTTATTGGATTAACTGCCCTAGGATTACTCGGTCTTTATCTTACTAAATATTAACCCAACTATTAAGAGAACTAATGCCCATAAGTGCTCAGCCATAAAGCCAACTACTTTGCTTGCAGTAGACAAAAGCCAGCTAATAACACCCCTAATATACCTGGTAAAGAGTCTATAGCTTTACCAGCTAATTTTTTAATAAACTCGCAAGATGATCAAGCTGTTTTTTTACCCATGATTTATCAGGCGATGGCGATGGAGGCACTGAACTTTGCCCTCCACCACCACCCATAATAGCCATCACCAGTGTACTTATTGCAAATCCTAAGGCTGTTATAACGCTTGCTAATGTGACTCCCTGCTCTCTAAACAGTGTTTTTTATTCTTTCTGCTAGCGTTGTGTCTTCATGTAAAATTCTTTGATAGTTTCTCTTATTCTGATCACTTGAGTTCGTAATTGGGTCTCGGTTAGTAGACGCCGCTTTTAGTCTTGCTGCTCTTCTTTTTCAAGATCTTTTAGTCTTTGGTTATTCTTTCTTTAACACCAGGCCCTAAGTTGGCGTCATCAGCTCAACGAGTTTTTATTTTTCTCTTTTTATCTTCTTATCTATTTCACTCAGTCTTGCTAAATTGTCTGTTAATTTGCCTCTAATTTTTTTACAGCATGATTAATGGCCTCTAATTCTTGCGGGGGTATTGGGGATCATTAATTGTTTTTAATGCTGTTTCTTCTGAAAAACTGGTTTCTGCTTCTTCTATTACATTTGTTTTTTGCCTGCTATTGGAATTAAATCTTGAAGTTCTGTGTTTTGCATTTGGTTACTGTTGGGAGTTCTTGTTGAAGTTTAGCAACTGCTTCCCTTTTTGGTTTTGGTTTAACAATGCCTAGGCGATTCCGCTCGCTTCACTGAGCCTTTGTTTAATTGTATTCTTTACGTACAAACCTTAATGGGTCTCGTTTATCTGTAAGCTGAAAAAGTTGTTCTCGGTCAGGGCCGATTTTCACAAACAAATGGCCATCATCATCTCGTTCAAAATCATTGGGGTCTATAAAGTTGGGAGGTTTTATGTCTAAACTTTTGTAAAATGCTTCGGCCGTACTTTCTGTTAATTCACGCCGCAATGAGATCGTTGAGCGATGCTGTATCAAAGGAGCCGTTTCATCCCCCATGTTGTCTCCAGCATCTAAAATAGCTAAATCTTCATAGTTAATTCCCGCCATGTTTTTAAATAATTAACTTTTTATTTTGTTTTATAAAAATGTCACAAAATATGGCTCGATTCTTGACCGCTTAGAAAGCTGAAAGAACCCTTTGGCGTGAAGGGAAATAAACGGAATATTACTGTTCCAAATAATCCATCTACTATTGATGCGGATCAAATTCTTACTGTCATATTTCCAGACCTAGGAGCGGATGATTTGATTGTGCCAGGCTCTGCACGGCTTACTTTCAAAATAGAACTCGCTTCAACAACAGACCCAAACAGGACAGTTGTGCAGAATCTGGGGCGGGCAATCGTTAAGAAAATTTCTGTAAAACTTGAGGGGCAAGAAGTATTTTCTTTAAACAATGCAGACATATTTTTAACCTATTCTGATCTATGGCTAACCGAGAATGAAAGGGCTGATCTTGCGTTTCAAGGAATCGAAAATGATGATGGACTAAAACACAGAATAGACCCCGGGAAATGCTAACCCAGACGGCAAAAAGCATTTAGCTGTAAATTTTGCGTTTGGAAATCGCTTTTCCATTCCCTTAGATTTTGAGTTGTTAAAATCTCATGCGCCATACTTTCAAAGAGCATTAAAAGACAGATTGTCATATGAACTAACTTTTAATGAATACAAACGTGTTATTAGATCATCAGACACTGAAGCAAAGTACAGCATTTCTGACATCTCGTTAGAGTTTGACGTTGTTAGCAACCCTAAATTAGCAGAGCTGTTTAAGCAACAATATAAGACAAAATTAGCAATATATTACGAAAGAGTGATTCATCATACAACATATCCCAAAAGCCCGGGGAGACACTATATGGAATTTTAGTTTTAGTACCAAAGCAAGATCGCTTAAAGGTATTTTATTGCTGTGTGAAGATGAAGGACCATTCGAAAGACAAACTGAAAAGTTTATTAATCCTAAAATAACGAAAGTACAATGTTCGATTGAGGGCAGTCCTAACCAAATCTACGCTAGCGGGCTTAAACCTTATCATCATTTTGACGAAATAAGAAAACTGTTCGGGGGTGGAAGGTGTAGAAATCCAACAGTAGACCTGCGTCTAAAGATCTACACCTTCACAATGTTAGACTCGATGATTATTTAACAACGAAATACGGCTTATGGATTGACCTAAGGTCGACAGAGGATAATGAGTTGCATGGAAGTGGGAGAGAGGTTAAAGCCGTAATAAACATTCAAATTGATAAAGAAAAAGAGAGTGATAAACCACTTAATGCACATTTGTTTTTAATATATGATGCGCAGCTGAATATTGAAGATAACAGATTAGAAAGAATAGTATACTAAATTATTTTTTCATTTTTAAAAAAAGCATGTCAATTCAGAATTATCCAAAAGTACCTAAAGAAGAGATAGCAGGCAACTCTGCTGTTATAGAAGGCAACATTGACCCCAGGGTCGTCTCTGCTGCTGAAGAAAAAAACCTTCAGATTAACAAACATTACACAAATGCAACAAAAACTAGAGCAGGACCTTTCAAAATACAGCAAAAGCCAAACGAAGGTATTCTGCTGCCTTTAATGCTGTTACCTATGTTAATACTGGAGCATCAATATAAGCGCCGCATCAGCAGGAACGAGTGTTGGTCTTTTAGCAACGGCATAGGGACACCCCGCAGCTTTACCTCTAGGCGGTTTGTCTTTAGCTCTCGTCCTGTGCTCATTAGCTGTAGGTGCTGCTAGCAAAAAAATAAAAACTAAACTCCAAAAGCACACAGCCATGGTTCAACTAATAACAGCTAAACTTAGTTCCTTTAATCTGATAATAAATAAAGCACTAGCTGACTCAAACATCACGGATGAAGAATTTTGCCGTTTACAGGCTGATTTTAATGACTACAAAAGACAAAAGTTTGATCTTCAAAGAAAGGCAAGGACAAGTTTTTCTCAACAGCCAGACACCGATCAGATAAAAAAGGAATGTTTAAAAAAAAGTAAACGAAACATTAAACTCTGCTCTAAACAGCTCACATTAACAACGCCAAAGGGTGTTTATACTTTAGTTTATGAGTCTAAACACAAAAAGACCATCGATATTGATTAATTATTTTTTTTAATTTAAATAAATATTTTGAGTTAGAAAAGAAACTCAGCATGGATAAGATATATGAAGGTCCAGACGAATTGTTTTGAAGCAATGCGTAAGGAAGAAGATTTATCAAGAGCACTGAATGATATTGATTTAGAAGTCATTAATCCTGCAAACGTACAGGTAAGCGTTGCACATGCTATTTCTCAAGTTCCAGGTAAACTAACAATAGACCCGCCAGTTAAAGTAATGTTAGCTGTTTTAATCGACTATATAACAATAAATGAAGAAAACCTAGAAGTCTGGGTCTCAACTAAACAACAGACTATTCTTTCCCTAATGACTTAACACCCGGGTGCATGACGAATTGCTTACACAGTTTGATGTGGCCGCTGAAGAAGCCAAAATGAGAGGCTCTGGTTGGTCAGAGGGCGAAGTCCTAGAGATCAGATTAAAACAGGCTAAGTATGCACCGATTGTTGGTAAGCTTACATTCTGCTGCCCCAGCATTGGTAGCGAAAAGAGCAGTTCTAAAACATACAAAATACAGACAACAAATGTTTCATGTGGTGTGTTCTCGCAAGGCTGCATTATATCCGCAAAAACGCAGAGAGAGTGTCTAACTATTGGGATTACATTAATGATCTTAACTTCGATGGAATATCCTTTCCTGTTAGCGTGGACAAAATTGATCAGTTTGAAGAACAAAACAAACCAATAACTTGTTAATATCTACACATGGGTTGAGGAAACAAATCTACAGCCCATCAGAGTGTCCAAAAACAGTCCAACGATTGGCGAACCAGACAAAAATCATGCGGACTTACTACTGATTTTTTTCACCAGCGGGCTACCGCATTACACATTGATACGAACAATGAGTAGATTATTGACGCATACTTCAAAGCAAAAAAATAAACAAGAATTCTGCAGAAATGTTTAACAAGAATTCCATCTGTTCAAGCCGCGAGCGAACATAAGAAACATTGTATCGGTCCAGTTGACTGTAATACAGAACTAATTACGCCCCCACCTGGATCTAAAGTTAGTTTTAAGAACTGGAAACGGATGCAAAATTCTCCATATGTTGTTTACGCAGACTTCGAATCACTCATTGTTCCATATGAGGGGCCAACCCCGCAGAAACTTCCAAAAACAGCCTTTGTGAGTAATCAACAGATTTGTTCATTTGCTTTCATTGTTGTCAGGTCGGATGGCGCTCATTCAACGCCAGAATTATACAGAGGACCAAATGCGGCTAGAAGATTTTTACAGCGCATGCAGCAAGTGCGTAATGATTGTTCTAATAATCTGAATTTATCTGAAATCATGATGACGCCTGAAGACCAAGAACAGTATGACTCAGCCACACATTGTTGGATTTGTGGTTTAGAACTCAGTGAAGAAGCAACAAATCCGACAGTAAGAGACCATGATCACATTAGTGGGAAGTTCAGAGGAGCAGCACACAGTAAATGCAATCTTCAACTAAAGTTTGAACCAAAGACATGGAAGCTGCCTGTATTCTTTCATAACTTGCGAGGTTACGACTCTCACCTTATAATGAAAGCAGTAGACAACGCCTTCAGGGTAACATGCATTGCACAGTCATCGGAAAAGTACATGTGTTTCACTTTAAATAACATGTCTTTTATGACTCTATGCAGCACATGATGGGATCATTAGAGTCGCTGGCTATGTCCTTAAAGTCCTGCCCAATAACGGAAGAAATATTTTGACCCAACTCTCGTTAGAAAGGGTGTTTACCCTTATGAGTACATGAACAGTTGGCAAAGGTTTGATGAAGCCACACTTCCTCCTAAGGGCGCGTTCTTTTCTAGTCTCAGAGGAAAGGACATCAGTGATTCTGATTACCAGCATGCTCAAGATGCGTGGCAGAAGTTAGATTGTAAAACGATGGGAGACTATCATGATGCATACTTGATGGCTGATACATGTTTGCTGGCGGACGTCTTTGAAAATTATAGAAAGACCTGCATGAAACATTATAGCCTGGATCCCGCGCATTATATTTCTGCGCCCGGGATGAGTTGGGACGCTTTCTTAAAGTTTACTGGAGTACAGATTGATTTATTGTCTGACCTACCAATGATTCAGATTATTGAAAACGGATTGCGTGGAGGAATTAGTATGGCGTCGCATCATTACTGTAAAGCAAACAACAAATACTTGGACGACTATGATCCAAGTAAAAGGTCTAACTATCTCATGTATTTAGATGCAAACAATCTGTATGGATGGGCTATGGCGCAATCGCTTCCATTACGCAACTTTAAAATGTACACAGGTGGCAGTACAAATAATATTAAAAAAGCATTAAAGTGGTTGAGCAGTTTGACGCCGGGTCAACAGCGTGGATACATTCTAGAAGTTGACTTAGAATATCCTCAGGAACTCCATGACCTGCATAATGACTATCCATTAGCGGCAGAAAGTCTAAAGATGGCAAAAACAGAACCGCCTAAACTTGTGCCTAATCTTCGTGGCAAAAAAAATTATGTCTGTCATTACAGACTTCTGCAATTTTATTTAAGACATGGTTTGAAGTTGACAGCTGTTCATCGTATAATTGCTTTTGATCAAGAACAGTTTATGAAACCATACATCATGAAGAACACTGATCTCAGAACTAAATCCACAGATGCTTCAGAAAAAGACTTTTTCAAGCTGATGAACAACACCTGTTTCGGAAAGACTATGGAGAATCCGCACAAGCGTAAAGATGTTAGATTAGTCACCAAAGAGAACGAAGCAATTAAGCTGACTTCAAAACCAAATTATCAGGACTTTAGAAGGTTTCATGATCAGCTTTTTGGTATAATAATGAAAAAAAAGAAAGTCAAATTGGATAAGCCCGTTTTTATTGGGTTACTGTTTTAGAATTATCAAAGCTTTTGATGTTAGAATTTCTTTATGACTACTTTAAACCCTCGTATCCAGAGTCCAAAGTACTTTACACAGATACAGATAGTTTTGTTATAGATATCCCTACTGAAGACATCTATAAAGACATGGAAATAGAAGTAGCGAAAGGGCATGCAGGATGGTATGACACGTCCGATTACCCTAAAGATTCGCCTTTACATTCAATTACTAATAAGAAGGTTTTAGGAAAGATGAAGGATGAATTATCTGGAAAGGTGATTAAGGAGTTTATTGGTTTAAGATCGAAAATGTACAGTATTTCGAGCCAGGAGAAAACCATTAAGAAAGCAAAAGGAATATCTCGCAGTGTTGTGCAGTCGAGCATATCACATAACAACTACAAAGAGGCATTGTTTGCCAATAAGACTTTTCATCATGACAACGTAAAACTACGATCTAATTTACATGAGATCAACACAACTGTTGTAACAAAGAAGTCATTAGATAGAACAAACACAAAACGTGTGTTTGTTAATCCAGAGTTTTCATATGCAATTGGACACTGTAGGGCCACATAAACAGGGGGGGGGGGGTTATATTTTTCAATCATCTTTAAACGCAAGATTAATTATAGCTTCATCCAATTCATCTAAATCTTTTCTCATGTTTGCTTGATGTGCTTGAATTTTTTCTATTATTTCAAGATATCCTTTTTCCCAATTTGGGATTTTGGATTTTATGTGATCTAGATGGGTTATCATGGATTGATTAATCTTCGTAAATGTTCCCCTAATAGCAGAATTTTTTTCAAATGATTCCTGTATCAATTCTGCGGTCTCTTTCTTTATCATACCTGTTTCGTTCTGCGCTTCCTTCTGAGCTTCCATTTTAGACTTAAATATATTTATGTAAATTTAAAATTAATTAAAGCGGAACTGTGCCTGGCGGGATTATCTGCAGTTCTTCTTTCACAAAAGATCTTTGAGGAGCTGGTTGTTTTGTTGTGTCAGTTTCTCGTAAATAATACACGGGCGGATTCATTTTTACAATTCTTTTTATTTCATATGGATCAACACTCCAAACTGGATCGGTTGCCCTGATGCGAGTGTCCCCTTCTGCTTCCCCGGTAAATAAAGGTACCTTACTTTTAAACCAAACGGTAATAGTTTGCTGGGTGTACTGGAGTCTCCTTCAACAGCATTTATTGTTTGTTTTTTAATTGCTTGTACTGGTTTTAGACCTTTAAATTCTTCATTATTCATTGCATGTAGAACTGAGGGCAGTCTTCTAACCCATTCTGTGTTGCGAGAATTGTCAGTCAGCTCTCTGTGATACTGATAGGAGAAAAGTCTTTCAGATAACTGTTTGTTAAAGTTTTCAACCAAAGCCTGTGATCTGTGAACTCCCGGAATGCCTCTTTTAATGGTAACTCTATGTTTCAATAATAATTGATTCACTCGACCTTTAAATTCTTTTCCATCATCGACTTGAATCATGCGAGGATAAGTTAGCGGGCCTCGTTGGTATATCAGTTGTATAGCAACAGCAACAGCAGAAGCACCTTTTGGTTTTAATGGTTCCGCATCTTTGTATCTTGAAGCTACGTCAATGACTGTAAGTGCGTACTTAAATCTTTTTCGCCTAATCGTATCATGGGGTAAATATAGAAGACCATTTGATGGGTGTCATTCGGTGTTTGTGTTGACAAAGTGTGGTCTCTGTATTCGTTTAGGCGCTGGTAAATAAATTTGCCAATCGCTTGTTTAGATAACCATTCCTTCGCTGTTTGTTCACTGACTCCAGCTGGTTGGCTTAGCTTTTTAATTGCCGTGATTCCCTTCCAATATCCTTTTGGCGAATAATAGATTTTGTTCATTTTTTATTCAGCCAATATATGCGCAACAAAATACACGATGGTCATGCCAAAGACAATAAACGTGATTTCTTGCATCTTTTGTTTTTCTGATGGATGATAAAAGTCGCTGAATTTTGGTGGGGGCAATGTCTCGATTGGCTTGCCTGTTACAAGATAATATTCTTTTATTGCTTGATCAACGTCTTTAAACGTGTAAGCTGCATGCCCCTTTTTTCAGTGTGTTATTAATAAAATCTAACTGCTCAATTCTCTGCTTTTCATAGTGATCTTGTGCTGCAGCTAGTTGCTCCACAGCTTTGTTATGTCTTTTCTCTCTCCGTCATCCCGTAGTTTACTAAACGCGTAATTACTTCCGCTAAAAGCAAGCGCATTCACTACTGCACCGCCTATCATCATTACGAGTGAAGCCATTTTTATAAATGTTTTTTTTTACATATTTATATTCTCTGGAATTATATCTTGCTTAACTAGAAAATCTTTCGTAGCGAGCGAAGCTGCAATAATAGCAATCAGTTTTGCTGAATCCTCAAAGTCTAGTTTGCCAAATCTGCTGGTTTTATTTTTAACAGGCTTTTTACCAAGCATTGTGTATCCTACACTTAGCCCTCCAATAACAGCAGAATGGTATCCAAGGTCGGCGACAGTTTTTTCGGTGCTCATTTTAAAAAATAAAATAATTATAATTAATAAAAGAACATAAAACAGCGATGATCTACTACAGCTACAGGGCGGCCTAAACCCTTCCTGAACTTATGAATGACCAAGTGATGACCAAGCTATTATGTTCAAAAAGGAAAGGTTGTATTTTTTGGGCAGCATGTGGAAAAAACAAAGCAGTTCCTCGGAACTGAATTCAGCATAGAACAAATTCAACAGATGTCGCCACAAGACATTGAAAAGTATCATAACAGGTATGAAGCGCAACTGGGTTCAAGAATGGTGAAAAGTGTTGGGCAAAGGGTTTCTTAGTTTGTACACTAAACTAGTTAGTAAATTTGCTCCATTGATTCTAAAACAAGTTTTTATGTATGATTTAACGCAGGATCCAGTTTTAACAAAGACATTAGAGTCTCTAAGCTGTGATCTAAAATTACAGATATGGAACATTGTTATCGCCAGTGATCGCAGGATTAATTACTTTTAAATCATATAGATTTTATTTCCCTTCAAAATGACCGAGCCAGAAAATCAGCAGAATCAGAAAACACCGAATCAGGTGAGAAAGTAACCAAGCCAGAAAATCAGCAGAATCAGAAAACACTGAATCAGGTGGAGACCAGTGAAAAGCATCCTCATCCTGGGCGTGTTAAAGCAGGAAGAAATTAGCAGAGTGGAACAGACAAAAAAAATTAATGTTACAGAATATAACTCATCATGAAAACATAACCCCCACCAACGCCAGAACAAGTTGATTCAATGCCAGCTATAAAAACTCCATGTGATTCAAGGCCTTCAGCGCCAAAGTCTTCATGGAATATTGAACTTAAAACTGTTGCCATTTTGGCGCCCTTGCTGCTGCTGGGGGCGGTTATTACTGTTATAAAATATATAAACAATGGCAACAAGAACCAAAGCAGTCAAAAGAATCTGAACCACTAAATACAGAAGACAAAAGCATGCCAGAACCAACAGCAACAAAAGATCGTTTTGATCCATTTGAAATGTAATAATATTTTTAAGAACTTAATTTTTTGTTTTTTTTGATATAAAAATAGATCATGGCGTATTATAAAATGATGGAGCAATAAATAAAGACATGGAGTCTATAAAAGACATTTCCATAGACCAGAATTGTAATCAATGCGGTTGCTTAGGATGTAAGAACTTTATTAAGATCTATGCTGACCAATCTCGCGCCGAAAACGCTGAGCAAAACATCCTCAGCGATGACGCGTTTTTTGAGGCGTGTGTGTACTATATTAGACATCTACTATTTAAGATAAAAACATAGATTGTATTTTTTTGATAATTATAAGATAACTTGAATAAGAACTTGGTTGTACTTAAAGGATGACTTAGTTATGATCTTGAGGCGATTTGAGTAAGAACTTGAAGATGACTTGATCAAGAACTTATTAAGAACTTGAAGTAAACTTAATAAGAACTTAATTAAGAACTTAATTAAGAACTTGGGGGTGACTTGAAGTGACTTAAGTTAAGAACTTAAAAGTGACTTGAGTGTGTGCATGCGTGGGGTGGGGGTGGGCGGGGTGGGGTGGGGTGGGGGGTGTGCATGCGTGGGGTGGGGTGGGGGGGGTGCATGCGTGGGGTGGGGGGGGGTGTGCATGCGTGGGGTGGGGTGACGTGCGTAGGGTGGGACAAAACACACGCACACACACAAACCAACAAACACAAACAAACACACAATAGACAGGACAGTGCTTGTGGGAAGTGAAGGGGGCTTTTTGTTGTTCACACTTGAACGTCGTAAATTCAAGACAGCCACCGAAAGCACTTATCAGAATCCTGAATCAATAATCACAGGATCTGTTTCAGTTCTATCGGCGGCCGCCCGAAGGCAGCCTGAAAAGGAGGTGTGCAGGACGTTGAAGCAAGTTTTCAGGAAAAATGTTTGCCGGTAGTTACAGCGTAACCGTTACTATTTTTAGAAGCCCGTCATACTATCGTCCAAACCCCACCACGCAGGCCTGCACGCTGTTAGGTCGTCCCTGTGGCCTCAACAGCCTAGCCTTCGCTGCTAGCCAGGCGGTTACAGCGTAACCGTTAAATATTTTTAGAAGCCCGTCACAGTAGTTCAGAAAACTTGCCAGCATTAACCGTTACTTTATTGGGAAGCTTGGAGCTCATCTGTTTTTGGTAGTGAAAGAGAGCATGACCAATACTTCTTAAATTCAGGGACTTGCAACATGGAAGTAATCTGTTTTAACTTGCTAAGAAATATACCTCATGGGAAGCCTGACAGTGAAAAACTGTGGATAACCATAAAGGATCTTTGCAATAGCACGCAATTTGCACGCATGATCATCAGAATAATCACATTTCTCTTTGAGCCATTGTGCCCAGTTTTGAGCAATCCTACCTTCTTTCCTTTCCTCATCAAACCATTTTTTGCAAAGATTCAAAAAATGCCCAAATTGAACGTAGATCATGATTGTTTGAGCATCCTGCTTCTTCACATTTCTCACGCCTTTTGTAGTCTGTCAACAATTTCATTTTCATCTGCTGTTTGTGAAAAAAGGTTATCCGAAAACGCTTCTCTTGAAATCGTTGAGTTAAGATCTGCTTGATTTGATACAAGATAGATATGCAGCTCATGATTGGTCATCTCTTTCCTGCTTTTCTTTTTTCCTTCCTTTTGTTTAAACAATTGTAAAAGAGATTTTTTGGGGTGTTTTGGCAGTTTTTGTGGGGCCTTTCTCGTCTGCTTTACGAGCCGCTTCAATCATTTTTTCAAAGTATCTATATTTTATGTAAGCATTCTTTTCTTCCTCTGTCCACAATTCCGTTGGTGTTGGCGGCGGTAATGGGAGATTTTGAGCTTGTTGGAAAGTTGTAGCTGAATCCATGTCTTCCACACCCAAATAATTTAATCTATAAAGTTGTGAAAAGGTATTTGGGGATTCAAGAACTTTTTCTAACTCAGAATCCACACTGTCTTCTGAAACTGCAGCTATATTTTGTGCCATATGCAAACACTTCTCTCGCAAAAAAGCACCGTCTTCACACCACCACAGCACTAGGAAAAATGAACAACACAAGTGCTGGGCGGAAATGTCGTCACTACTAATCAGCTGATTCTATCTAGTCTTGTGATTGGCCGGCCGTGACATCAGCCCCTCGCGTGATCCGAAAATCGTCATGTCCGGCCACGTAGTAAGTAATCGGATAGTGCAGAGTCCTTAGGGAGGCCGGCAACTAGCAATTAAAGGCTTACCAGCTCCACTGTTTGTAAATGGGGTGCGTTCAGCGGCTGCTGCTTTTCCCCTACATTACACTATGGGGGATGTTCAGCCACTGCTGCTTTCCCCCTACGTTTTTTGGTTATTGAAGTGTTACTTGTCAGAGAACTATAAAACACGGGGGCTAGAGTCAACCGGTCGAAACTAGTTGAGACCGGTTGAGCTAGACCCCGTGTTTTATAGTTCTCTACAGCAGAAAGAAGCTTTTGTTCTGGGAAGGGGGTACGAAAGAAAATCTTTTCCCCTACCACAGCTCAAGACAACGCGTGTGCTCACACAGAGACACAAATGCCTTCGGTAAACAAGGGGAGTATCGGACAGGAAGAGTACCGAGCTGGGCGAGTATTGAATAGCGGATCTCTCATGTCATTTGTCAGACCCGACAAGTGCATCCACTCAGGAGCATACCAATACTTCCCCGCTAGTTACTCCCCCTGCTCCACACTTGCCCTACTCCAGAGCGAGTAGTTTGGGTGTGTGTTTTTTTCGCGGAGTGCTTGCTTTATTAATTTAAATTGTGTTTCTATAGTTTTTATTTTCATTTTTGCAATATTTATGTCTCTTTTTTTTTATTCCATTTGTCTTTCTTGGCTCATCAGGTCTTCAGGATTTTCGAACTCACAGGAAGCGCTTTCTGCCTGTACTTTACCAGTTCGTTGAACCTTTTATTAATGCCGTTCACACCATTTGTACACTTATTTCGTTTCTTCTGCCCCCATCAACCCTCTCCTCGTGTTGGCTTTTTGCTCAGTGTTTCACTGCATTTCGATGGCGCGCGCTGTGTGTTGTTGTTGTTGTTTGCTATTTTCTAGTATATGACTGCAGGTGAAAGTCAAAACATGAAGATGTATGTTGCAGTGCTAAGCCGTCAGATCAACGCCACAGACATTGGAGTAGCGTGCATCGACCTGTTAGTCTTCTTCGGGCATGACAACAAACATGAAGACCATTGGGTCGAACAAGACAGTGAAACAAAACAAAACAAAAGAACAAGAGATTGAAGTGAGTTCCTCCAATGTTTGTTGCCTTCATTTTGCGGCGCATCACTTCAACGTTTGTTTTCATTTTTATTATTGTTCTGCCTGTAGTGATATACATGCATGCACTATACATATTAGGTTGCCCTTTAGTCAATACAGGAGTGCGACCAATAGTAACCCATTGCAACAGCACTCAGTATAGCTCTTGCACAGCCTGTCAGCATTAACAAACAGTCCCTCCCAACAGGTGGGAAGCTCCCTCTTTGTGCCAGCCACAAGCTGACACCAAACTGGAGACGGCCACCAGGTTCGAACGTAATGAAAGTAAAACTTTTTAAAAAGTGAAACCATACTCAGCAATCCACGTTACGGTAAAGGACAGACATTGGAAGACTTGAGCCAAGCGTTGTGACTCCATTCTGAGCCAGGGCGGCAGTTGAACGGCAGTTTGTCTGTCATGACAAACCCGCTCATGTCAAAGACCAGGTCTGTTGGGTTTCCCCCCCTGAAGATTAGACTCTCAAGGCTTTCATGACCTCCTGGACCGGAGCGTTGAAACTGAGGGCAGACCTCGCTGAGACATCGAAGGTTCGAGAAACACGCTTCAGACAGTTCGCGAACTTTTTGTCTGTAGCCTTACTGCCCAGGAGTGGGGATGGGGGGAGGGGTAGGGGGGGGGGGCATGTCTGGTTGCACCTCTTTTAAAAAAAAAACCCCCCCGACTGTGTCTTTTGTTAAAAGAATTTCAAAATATTTCAAACACACCACACACAAAAAAAACAAAAAACCCCCCAACCCCCCCCCCAAAAAAAAAAAAAACACCAAAAAAAAGAAAAAATAAATTTTAAACCCCCCCTCAAAAAATTTTTATTTGGGCTAAAAAAAAAAAATCCCCCAAAAAACCAAAAATGTTTGGTCATCTCAAGTCTAAACGGGTTTTCTGCAGTTATACAAGACACATAAACACATGACGATGTCAGACAGGGAATAAATAATAAACCGACAGAAAGAACTCTCCCGCAATCATCACGCCTGAAAAACTCTTTTTGAAACGGTAGGCATTTTCCCCAAGACCCCTTGTTCAAGACATTTAACAGGGTCTGTGGAGAGTGGGCTGTATTTCCCCCTGACTCCCACCCAAGACCCCTTTCGAATACGGGAAAAAGGGCGGTATGATTGGTTTAAAACCCTTTTTTGTAAAACATCGAAGATGAACAGTACCTGTCCCCGACTTCTGTGCGAAACGTTCAGTGGGCTGGGGGGTTGACATGTCCTTCCGTGACTCTTGTCCAGAATCGTTTTTTACGTGTACGGGGGGGTTTAATTCTTCCCCGTAAACCCCGCCAGAATCGTTCTACGGTACGTGGGGGTTTACAGTTCTCTTCCCCCCTTTCTGTCCAGAATCGTTTAAAGGCGTGGGGTTGCAGCTCTCTCCGTGACCTCGTCCAGAAAGTTTTTAGTGGACAGTGGGGGTGACTTCTCTTCCGTGATCTTGTCCAGAAAACGTTTTTACTGGTACAGTGGGGGGTTGAATGTCTTCTCCGGACTCCCAGTCCAGAATCGTTCTACGTGGTACCGGGGGGGTTTACATGCCCCCTCCGTGACCCCCGTCCAGATCGTTTTTAGTGGGGCAGTGGTGGTGACTGTCTCTGTCCATGACTCTCTGTCCGATCGTTCTACGTGGTACAGTGGGGGTTACATGTCTCTGTCCATGATCCCCGTCCAGAAAAGTTTAGTGGACAGGGGGTGACTGACTCCATGACTCCCTGCCAAGACCCTTTACGGGAAAAGTGGAGAGTAAAAGCTGGAAAACAGAGCGAACGAGTCCGGGGGAACGCATGAAAGCTGGGAACTTAACAATTTTTCATATGCAATCGACAAGAGAACTATGAAGGATTTTTTTTTACTGTCAAAACGACTGTCCTGAACTTGAGACCTATACCAGGAAATAAAAATCCCAAATATCCCCATTTTGCCACCAAGATGCCCTCAGTGAAGTGAATGATCACGGGAATTATTTCTCTCTGATGGCCAGCAGCTTTTTTTTCAACAAGTCTTGACACTGCACAAGAGCCATAGTTTATCCTTTGATGTATGGTTGCCTTTTTAACATGAAAAATGTGAACAGTGATAGAAACAAAAAATATGAAGAAAGATCATCAAAACCAAAAAAATCATGGTGTTAAAATTTAATATTACACGCAATTATGGAAATAAATTTAAACTATCATGAACATTTTGAGTAATTTTAAAAAACAAAGGAAAATTGTGTTTTGTACAAAACCTATTTATGAGGGAAATTACTTTTTTTCCCCAGCGACCAAAATAATAATATAAATGACTTTGGAACAAACGATCTTCTATAAAAAACAAGACGGGTTTTAACGTTGTTTTACGTTTTTGTTGTTGAGAAACAGTTGACTGAAATTGGGTTGCCCCCGGACGTGCAATGAGGGTTGGCCTTTTCCAGTCCGGGAAAGGGCATCAGTTTACTTCCAAGAGGTCAGTTCGTCCGGACGGAAAACGATTTAAAGCAGCGGAAATCTATCGAGCAGTTCGAAGTGTGCAAAGGATAAAGAAAGAAGGAAGAAGGCACCGGTTTGCTTTTTTTCTTTTTGACCGCTTTGGGGTTTTTGGTTTTTTTTTGTTCCTTCTGGCTTCATTTTTTTTTCAACTTTTCCTTTTTCTTTTTGTAATTTTTTTTCTTTTTCTTGTCCCCCCCGTTCAAATTTTTTTCCCTGTTTTCTTTTTTCCTTTTTTCCGTTTTAATCTTTTATGCCTTTATTTTCTCTTCTTCTCTTCCCCCCTCCCCCCCCCCCCCCCTAACCACAATGTCCGTTTTCCATCTCTTCTGTTCATAGGGAGTTGTGTGTGTGTGTGTGTGTGGTGTGTGTGTGTGTGTGTGTGTGAGAGAGAGAGAGAGAGAGAGAGAGAGAGAGAGAGAGAGAGAGAGAGTGCGTGTGTGTGTGTGTGTGTGTGTGTGTGTGTGTGTGTGTGTGTGTGTGTACGCGCGCGCACGTGCGTCTGTGTGAGTGCGCATGTGTGTGTGTGTGTGTGTGTGTTTCTGTCTGTGTTTTTATCACATCTTGTTTCAGTGCGTGTGCAACTATGGGAAAACACGTAAAACCAGCTTTCTTTTATCACGAATTTCTCACAACCGAGATTCTTGACAGTCATGACCAGATAGGCCTACTGAATATATGCTGTCCATAAGGTCACCCTTTGCACATGCCAAGCTGTCAGGTCCGAGTCCCCCACAGATTCAGCATGTAGGCCTGGCGGTCACTGATATTTCAACGCGTCTTTCGCTCGCTGAGGTGTGTTGCTGTGCACCCAGAAACCAGTTCTGTTGATTTCATATGAGTCGGTCTTTTCCCACCACTGCGGACAGCTGTACCATTCTTCAAGAGGAGAGTAGGTCGGTCCCCGCTTCCTGAGCTTTGCACGGTATACCTGGGGCGTTTCTGGAGCACGTGCACCTTCATCTTATCCTCGTCGTCAGGGGACACGCTCAAATCAGTGGATGCTGACAGACCAGACGCAAAACGTCGAATGCAGGTTTCAGTGTTACAGATGAGACAACGTCGTTATCTGACATGTTACACACTGAAACGTGCACGCGACGAGAACGAAGCCTCGTAACACCATTTCCGGTAACAGTCTACCATGTTGTCGAACATCGTTTCCTTTCTCTGTAGGTACTGGAAAGTTCTGTACGTTTGCAGAGCAGGCTAATGCTCGGCCTTGCTCCCCACCCGTCCACCCGCACCTGTCTCTCCCAATCCCATCTTCTCCTCTACCGCTTCTCCACTTACATTTCCCTGTCGTCCGTTGATCTCGCCAAAAAACAAAAAAAAAACAAAAAAAGAAAAATCTTTCTGCGGAAGCCAGAGACAGCGTGAAACAAACGAGCCAACTTTCAGTTTCATGGTGGACCAGCCGGCGACATGATGCTGTCATGACAGTGTATATGTGCAGATGGCGATTCTGAACTTTTAACAAAAATGTTAGACTCTATGTGAACAGTGTTCGAATCCCAAACCTTCCCTTGTCGTTGATTGGACGCTGAGGCACGTGATTAGTGAGAGGAGCTCACTGTTTTGTAGGACGGGTGTGTTCCCGATCTATGTGGCAGACCAGAAGTTGCCATACAGGAGGACAGGGCGCTTGGCTCGGACCAGAAGAACGGGCCAGAAGAATATAATCTACAAAGTCAGTCCAGTCATTTGCCTCTAACCTCCTAAAAGATTCTAATATAAACGAAACGAAAATTGCTAATAAGCTGTCCTTTTTACCTTTTCCAAGATGGGAGCAAGCCAAAGCTACCTTTGATACAAATTATGCGAATGTGTTCAAAAAAGATCCACCTTATATATTGAAAAATGTCATCGATTGTCATTTAGAGAATACATACAAAAACTGTTTGAAAATCTATACGGATGGTTCAGTGCTAGATAATCTAGATACAGGAGCAGCATTTATAATACCTGATTTAAAATTGGAAAAGTTGTACCATCTTGGTAGACGTTTTTCACTATCCAGTGCTGAGCTTGTTGCCATTTTGATGTCTCTACACCACGTCTTGAGTTTTCCTATTAACTCTTGTCAAATTCCAGTATGCACCGATCCTAAATCGGCCTTAGCGCTATTCAGTCTTCCAATCCAAAAGTAAGCGTTGAGATGATAACAGAAATAGATCATGTCATACATCTTCTGTCAGCTAAATGCATTACAGTTACATTTTGCTGGGTACCTTCTCATTGTGGAATTCAGCAAATGAGAGGGTCGATCAGGCTGCAAGAATGGCAGCCCGAAATGTCGAAGGATCAATACCACTTGACATTCCCTTAGATTTAAGTGAATGCTATTCTTTGATAAATGAAGCGTCCAGTAAATACTTTAGAAATGTATTAGAGAACTCAGAAATTAACTATTACCACAACTGTATTAAACCCAATTCTGGAAAAAAATCTATTGGCCTCATCAAGACCCGACCTCGCCTCCATACCTAGAGAAATACAAAGCTTAATGCACAGAATGCGTTTGAATTCACTTCGAACAAAATTCAGTAAAAATGTTACATGTGCGTGTGGAGAAAGAGTTGGAGTTGAACATCTATTAATTTACTGTCCAAGAGCAAAGGAGGTTATTTGCAAAACTGGTGACGATACTTCATCTGATGGATCCGGTTCCCCGTCTCTATCTTGAGTATTAAATGACTGGTTTTATCTTTACACAATTTGCAACAGTTTGTCACATAGTTCAGTTGGTATTTATCTTTAACTTTGTTTACATTTTTCTGAGTGGTTAACCGTTCGTCCTTCTACACATTAATTGACCTGCATCGTACTACCTATCCATAAATGATTGACAATGCTCAAGAACTGACAAAGTGGTCCATTGGACGCTCTCCTTATAGTTTTACATATTGTGTAATTGGATTTTTTTTTCACACTTTCAATAATGTTTTCCCGGGGTTTGGGGGGGGGGGTTGCTTTATGTTATTGTAATTGAATCATACAAGCATGTACATATTCACACAGACACACACAGACACACACAGACACACACACACACACACACACACACACACACACACACACACACACACACACACACACACACACACATGCGTGTGCGCACACTCACACACACTCGCATCGTCTGATATCACTTTAGTGGGAAGACGTTAAACTGAAGAACAACAATAACACACACACATGCGCGCGCGCGCACACACACGCACGCACGCGCACGCACGCACGCACACCACACACACACACACACACACACACACACACACACACACACACACACACACACACACACACACACACACACACACACATACATTGTTTATTATGTGACAGCGGATTTACGGGAAACAAAACTGAAAATCTTCTGGTTCCGTAACTATATAGACGCTTAACTTCTTCAGGGTAACAAGATATTCTGCTGTTAAATACACATAACGAGAGAAGCAGAGAGAGAGAGAGAGAGAGAGAGAGGTGCTTCAAAGTTACAAGAATTTTTTTAAAAAGAAACACATAAAAAAACAACATTGACAGCTGAGGGGACATGTGCGGGGGAAGGGGAAAGGGAGAGGGAAGGGTGATTCCCCCAGCTCCTTCAGCACCGCACGATTTGTTGATGATAGCGTGCAGTGTCTCAGCGCTGTTCATGACGTCTGCTGCCGCCAGTCGTGTGTTTGGTATTAGCATGAATCCGTATTCCTCTGTCAAAGCTGTCAGTCGTAGATCTCTCTCTCTCTCTCTCTCTCTCTCTCTCTCTCTCTCTCTCTCTCTCTCTCTCTCTCTCTGTTGCTGTCTGTCCCCCCTCCCCCCCTCTCTCTCTCTGTATGAATGTATCATTCTCTGTATCTGCCCGCCTGTCTGTGTGTTTCTCTGTCTCTCTCTGTCTGTCTGTCTGTCTCTCTCTCTCTCTCTCTCTCTCTCTCTCTCTCTCTCTCCTCTCTCTCTCTCTCTCTCCTCTCTCTCTCTCTCTCGCACGCGCGCGCACACACACACACACTTGTTCATACACGATGTTGTGTCTATATGAGACATAGAGAGAGAGACAGACAGACAGACAGGCAGACCGACGCACACATACAGATAGAACGAACTCATGGGTAATGTCTCGTCCCTCACATAAGTATCCTTTCGGTGGTATTTTCTGACCAGCCCGTTTTAAATCAATTGTTTCATGTCGCTGTCAGTGCTTTTATGTTTTAATTCCAAATAATCACGAAAGAAGCTAAGGACGGATGTGTTATATTTCTCTGTTATTTCTTTCATTATATTATTTATGCCCATGCATATATATATATTTTTTTTCTCTCATCTTTCTATCCTTGTCCTCTCTTTTTGTCGACGAGGGTCACGCCATCGCCAAAGCTGATGTAGAATGTGAGCGGTCGCTTTTAAATTCCAGATACGAACTTTGCAAATAATCTTCCTTGTCATCAGACTGGATTGACAGCAACAACGACGAAAACAAAATTGTAAAGTTTTAATGGAAGAAGAAGAAGGCATTGAAGTCTCACGCGCAATAAAGATATGGGTGACGTGGCCCGCCGTGTCTGCTGAAAATTGAACAGCACGATTTTCCAATCCAATCTCTCTCTCTCTCTCTCTCTCTCTCTCTCTCTCTCTCTCTCTCTCTCTCTCTCTCTCTCTCTCTCTTCTCTCTCTCTCTCTCTCTCTCTCTCTCTCTCTCTCTCTTTGGTGTGTGTGTGTGTGTGTGTGTGTGTGTGTGTGTGTGTGTGTGTGTGTGTGTGTGTGTCCTTCCCCTTTTGTGTACGATCTCACTAACAGAGTCTCTGTCTCTCTCTTCTCTTTCTTTCTCTCTCTCTCTCTCTCTCTCTCTCTCTCTCTCCTCTCTCTCTCTCTCTCTCTCTCTCTCTCTCTTCGTCCGCTGTCTGTCCGAGTCTGTTTACCCCTTGTCTCTGTCTTTTTATGTCTGTCTGCCTATCTGTCTCTCGTGTGTGTGACTATCTCTGTCCGTCTGTACGTCCGTCTGTCTGTCTGTCTGTCTGTCTGTCTGTCTGTATGTCTCCTCTCTCTCTCTCTCTCTCTCTCTCTCTCTCTCTCTCTCTCTCTCTCTCTCTCTGTCTGCCTGCCTATCTCTCTGTCTCTGTCTGTCTCTCTTTCTCCGTCTCTGTCTGCCTGTCTGTCTCTCTCTCTCTCTCACTCCCTCTTTCTCCACACGCGCACGCACGCGCGCACGCACGCACGCACACACACGCACGCACACACACACACACACACACACACACACACACACACACACACACACACACACACACACACACACACACGTGTGCACTAGACCTTCTGTGTGTGTGAGAGAGAGAGAGAGAAAAAAAAGAGAGAGGGAGGGAGAGAGAGAGAAAGAGAGGGGGGGAGGGAGAGAAAGAAACATGCAGGCAGACAGAGGGAGGGGGGGGGGGGGGGGGAGACTGCGAATGCGAACCGTCCATCAGTGTAGGCCATGCTCCTAATGAGGGTTCTACATTCAGATAACACAACGGTAATAAATAATGCAGCTGTTAACACAGTAAGCCCTGGTTTCCGCATTGAAGAAGACGATTATCATGGGACAAACAACTGACATAATGAAATGTGCATTATAGACATGCTAACACGTTGCAATATTAGTGCATTATAGACATGCTAACACGTTGCAATATTAGTGCATTATAGACATGCTAACACGTTGCAATATTAGTATTTTCTGAGCTTTATAAGCATAAAGTACTAGATTGGAAGCTGTTTTCGTTTCTTGATGACAAGAGCAAAGTCAATTCTAAATTACATAGGTCACTGTAATACTTCAGTTAACAATTTTTTCCTTCTTTCTTATAATTTCTTTTTTTTTTAAATATTCCCTTGGCATGGACAACAACACTAGAGGTGGATTTCATCTTCTTTAGCCGAATAATACAGTCGGTAAACCAACTCATTTTCCTACTTGAGACGATATCTAAAGTGGAGGCAAGCAAAGCTAAAAATGTCAGATCTGAATTTAGTTAAAACGCTTTTCATGTAACGGTTCATTTCAAATTAACGCAAATTTCTTTCGTGTATTATGTTTCATAAAGTCTGCGCTGTACAGATCCATCACGATACTTGTGGCTGTGCCAGTCCTGTCATCTGCAATTAATCAATCTTTGACACATTAAAGAAATCATTTGGTGTCTCAATACATCAAGTAATAGGTTAATGATCTGAATCAGCCCTCTCTCATTTCCCTGGATTTGTGTGTGTGTGTGTGTGTGTGTGTGTGTGTGTGTGTGTGGGGTGTGTGTGTGTGTGTGTGTGTGTGTGTGTTTGTGTGTGTGTGTGTGTGTGTGTGTGTGTGTGTGTGTGTGTGTGTGTTGTGTGTGTGTGTGTGTGTGTTAAATACAGAAAGCTTGATACTCGCTGAAATAGCCATTAACACTGTTTCCATAATCAGAAATCTATGTAATTCAAATCTTCAAAACATTTCCGAATGTTTTTGCTTGTATAACGTTTATGACTACTATAAAGTTCAGGTCTAGTCATTTACAAAAAACAACAAAACAAAAAACAACAAAACAAAAAACCAAACGAACAAAAAATTCTGTTGTCGGTGCGTTCATGTCTCCACACAACAATAGATGTATATTGTCAATGGGAAAAAATATTGTCCACCACACATACTTCTAACATTTCGATACTGCTTTCAAATCCATAGTAGAATAATACGGTGTATATGCAGGAGGAACATAAGCACAAACAAGCAGAATATCGCTACAAATTAAAGTTCTTAGAAAGTATAAAGGGCAATGAACAGGCACTTTCACCTTTCATTTGCTGTACACATGCGAAAACGGATTTGCGGACAAGACAAATTACCCCCCCCCCCCCTCCCCCCTGAATGTCTTCCTTGGTAAGACCATGCTACTGCAGGCTTCATCGACAACTGGTGGTCTATAAATGCGAGCGATTCAAACTTTTCAACAAGCGTGTGTACGACACGAATGAAATGAAAAGAAAAAACGAAATCTATATCATCTTAGCATCTCATTTTGGAAGTAACACCGCTTATGTTCTAATGAAGAAAAAAAAAAGTTCAGGAGGAAAAAAAATCTGACTTGAAAAACAGTTCGTTCTTCACTCCGCATGATTCATTAGATACCACCACCCACCCAGCTCCACCCGTCGTTACACCCATTCACGTAGTTATGAACAATCTTTTCTGAGAATTTATTCACGCCCACGTGAACAACACCATCGTTCGTAACAACGTTTATGAAACGGTCCATACCATCCGAACCGTCACCCTTCACATATCCACCCTTCTTTCAATCCCCCACCCATCCCCACCCCCCTTCCTTTCTTTCACTTCCTGACACACTTGGAAATACACTTGGGAAAAGAGAAGACATGCCCTATATCAGTATTACAGGGCAAAGAAATACACTTGGGAAAAGAGAAGACATGCCCTATATCAGTATTACAGGGCAAAGTATTACTATCAAACTTACAGAGTAGTCATTTTCACCATTACAGTCCAAGTTTTTCTTTTCAGAATACAAATTTAAATATGATCATTTACAGTCACAGTTAGATTCAGCTCATCAACAAACACAGTTATTTTAGAACCTGGCGTTTGATTTCCAGTTGATTTTGCACGGGCCTGTATTCCAGTGCAGATGGCAAGCCACCCGGCGCGGATTTCCCATTGCCGGCTGACTTCATGTTCACACAGTTTACGCATTAGCCAAACTCAGGACACGTGAATATGAATTGGACAAGCAATATACTGAGTGTAAACAATCATTTTTGATGTCACAATTTATGCTGGGTGGACAGTTATGCGCTACATGGGCGGTTTGACCTCTGTTTCATTGGAACAAGCCAGTTTTTAACCATCGACACCGAATGTTTTCCTTCCGACGACGCCATCAAAATAAGTCGGCAAACGTTTCTTGTTCTGATTTTTCAATTTTCTTTCTTTCTTTCTTTTCTTTTCTTTTTCTTTTCTTTTCTTTGTTGTTGTTGTTGTTGCGCTGAGTTTGTATGAAGCACAAGTTTTTCTGTTCTCCCTCAAGGCTACGTGCAAAGTGGACCCGGACCCGGCCGTGCATGACAAGGCTGTGCCCCATCCGAGTGTCCGGGTCCCTGGAAGCGTGCATAGTAGACCCGGACGGATACTGGCACTTTTTGTTGATATGAATATTTATTGAATCTAAAGTTGAAGATTTACCAACATGTTTAAAACATTCTTATTTTCAAAACGAAATATACATATTATAATTATTAATATATCTATTAGATTCCATCCTTCCCATAATTCAGCATACCTTCTTTCTCCTCTTTGCTCTTTCTATCCTCTCCTCCCCGTCTTCCTCCCCCCCCCCCCCCCCCTTCCGTTAGTATTAGTATTAGTACTATTATTATCGTTACTATTATCAATATTATTTTTATTGATTTTTTTCTCTTTTTTTCCCTTAAAAAAATTCTGTATCATGTTTTTATTATAGTACTATTATTACAATTACCGTTGCTATAGTTGTTAGCATTATCATCATTATTATCAATACGATTGTTATTATTGATATTACCATCACTACCATTAACATCACCATCACCACTAAGGCCGTTACCACGGCAACCATGCTGTTTAAGAATCCTCTAACCCACTCTCCTTTCTCCCCTACTACAACTGCAATTGCCATATTATCACCAAAAGTGGTAGTGATCCTGTCTTTTTTGTTGTTGTTGATATTTTGATCATCATCAGTACCATTATCATTTTTCCTATCAGTAATATAATTTTCTTCCTTACTACCTCGACTCACACCTTGTCTCCATCTTGACAGCCTCGTTTTCATTCAAAGCCCATCTTGCGCTGAAGTGAATGAAGATAAGTGATTGCTCGCTCATTTTCGTTGTCTTGAGTGCTTTGTATCTTGCCTGAGGAAGACCTAAGAGGTCGAAACGCGTCGTGTTTTGTCTTGTGATTCGTTTGTATACATTTTTTGGCGGTTCACTATTAATTAGGTTTAATATTTGTAAAAGAAAACGTCAAAATGGATTGAATAAAACACACAAACAAAAAAATCTTCAAGGACTTTGAATCAGTGTGGATGTTGCTTAATTTTGGTGTAAAAATATATCCGTGACTGACACTTTTGCTAATATGAACAGTATTGGATCTAAAGTTGAAGTTTTTTTTTTTGTAACTTTGCTCATTTGGTGGGGAAAAAAGATAACATTTTTACTAGTAGAATTGTTTCTTGTTGTTTGAAAAAGGCACCACGGGCAATTAATGGGGAATCAGGCTAAAAAGTGATATGGTGAAAACGATCAAGCTGGAAATCATAAGATGACTTCAGTTTGCCTGTGATCAATTCCTGGACAAGTTCCTCGCAGTGTTGCCAAAATTCGTTATCGGAACGAGGAATTCTGTGAATGATTATGTTGTGATTTTCTTTTACCGAACCTTGAGATCGTCAAAGTTCTTGCCCTTTAGTTCTAGTTTTTAGTGAAGTTTCTCGCTTTCAATTTTTTTTTCTTTTTTTTTTCGTTTTTCTTTTCTCAGATCAGAAAGTTTTCGTTTTAAGTCATCGAATTCACACTGGAAATCAGCGAAAACGTCCTTGATCTTTTCCTATCCTCACACATTTTATCAGGTAAGGTGAGTGGGTTGACGTCTCCTCAGCCATTTCCACATTGTCGCGACGTGCAGTAGGCCTACCTGCAGCACTGGTCAGTCGGGTCTGTTGCCTTCCATCAGATTTGTAGCCAAGTGCTGGTCCAGGGTGGAGTTCAACAACTGCATATTAATCAATCAAATTTCCGAATAAGGGAGAAAGAGCAACAAACCCAAGGTGACACTGTCAGCAACAGAACCTGGCCTCAACTCACCAAAAGCGCATGGCGGCTTTAAATTTTCCCTGCTGCACCTCAGAAGAAACGAACACAGACAAGACGTGTCCACACATCGAGCGGAAAGACAGTGGAAGACACCGTGTGATCCCGCAGGTCAATACTGCTCAA
>CM031606.1:59258267-59328267 GCA_018398815.1 Conus ventricosus | reverse complement strand
GTCTGACCAGTGCGTTGGGCTAACGCATAGGCCAGACATCTAAGTCGTAGCCACGAGACCCTCTTCTTAAATTCTCTCATATTAGTTATTAATTCAAGTATCCATTAGCTTTAAATCATGCACACTTTGGTCTTTCAGTTGAGCGGATGTGGTGTATCAGAAATGGACTAGTTCACACGCAGTACTGGCTTACAGCCATGGAAGTGGAAGGCAGCGGTTGTCACGTCAGCCTTGAAGAACTGAAGGGTAAGCATTCAGATTCTCTCTCCTGGACGTACAATGCGAAGTCCTTGATCATGACATGATCAGTACCATACTGGAATCACTGAAGACAGCAGTATCTTGTACACGGAGCAATATGATGGACACAGAGTATGAAAACTGCAAAGATGAGCTCCCATGCGATATGGATGATTGTAAACAGAGATACATTGATGAAGTTTTTCAAGACATTTCACAATGTCGGTCTCTCCTTCCTGAGCCACACAATCTGGCATAATCGTTGGCCTGGTCATTGTGTGCATTTGCAACGTTTTGGCAGACAGGTAGCTAAGACCTTTAGTGATATTGCCATAATTATTAGAGGCTGTTTCTAGGGTCTGCAGTTACCAGGGCTAATTATTGAGCCATACCTCATTTCTCCTCTGCATTAAACGACCTCCTCAATGGCTCTCTTCGCTGATGATACACTGCCACAAAGCTGTTAGATCTACCGGGTACCATAACATGCTCCACTAGGGCCATAACCACATGGCGGGTTAAGAACGCAGATGAATGGTGCCATTCCATACAGATAAATGTCAGACCTGCTGTATCAACCCCAAGGAGGAATCACAAACAGGCACATGTTAAATCTCCCTAGTAATAATCCCCAAACAGAGTAGACATAAAGTACGGAACAGCCACTGTGATGCAGTAATTAGCACCGTGGATAGCAGCTGTGAGGTCAAGTCTGATTAAAGCATTCTATTTTTGCCCTGGGTTGCAGCTAGCTGGTCAAGTCTTATTATAACTTCTTATTTTTGAGACTTCTTTTTACCCAAAGTTCAATGTTATGGTGAGAAGCCTGGAGCCATATCACAGACTTTCGTCCACTTTCTGGATGCGTTTATGAGAGCGTTGCTCAAATTTCCTCACCAGCACGGCAGTTGTCTGTATCTCTTGTGCCCCATTGATGGTGGGATGTGTGATGAAAGAGAGCACAGACGGACGCCCTCTCATGTAGCCTAAGACTAGAATATTTCTCCATAGTATCATCTTCATCATCCTCGTTGGTTATCATAAAATAAATAAGTTTTTAAAAAAAATCTTGGATACTGTGGCCTCTTCATGGCTTGCCTTTATGGTGACCTCAATTTTGATTATCATTTTGCCTGCACGTCTGTGGGGAGTTTGTTTCAAAATCGACAGTATCAGAAAGTTGATTGGACTGTTGTTAGATGAACATGGTATCTGGTGTGGTTGTGTGTGAGGGTAATGCCACAGAAGGGCAAGTAAGATCACACACACACGCACACTCACACACATACACACACTCACACTCACAGACACACTTACACACACACACCTTCCAATCCAGTCTTCAGTCTTCCAATCCAAAAAGTACGCGTTGAGATGATAACAGAAATAAACCATGTCAAAATCTTCTGTCAGCTAAATGCATTACAGTTACATTTTGCTGGGTACCTTCTCATTGTGGAATTTCAGCAAATGTGAGGG
This sequence comes from Conus ventricosus, assembly GCA_018398815.1. Lineage (NCBI taxonomy): Eukaryota > Metazoa > Mollusca > Gastropoda > Neogastropoda > Conidae > Conus > Conus ventricosus. The sequence goes on along the minus strand of CM031606.1, from coordinate 59,326,548 downwards.
TCGATCAGGCTGCAAGAAAGGCATCCCGAAATGTCGAAGGATCAATACCACTTGACATTTCCTTAGATTTAAGTCAGTGCTATTCTTTAATAAACGAAGCGTCCAGTAAAAATTTTAGAAATGTGTTAGAGAACTCAGAAATTAACTGTAATCACAACTGTATTAAACCCAATTCAGGAACAAATCTATTGGCCTCATCAAGACCAGACCTTACCTCCATACCTAGAGAAATACAAAGCTTAATTCACAGAATGCGTTTGAATTCACTTCGAACATAATTCAGCAAAAATGTTACATGTATGTGTGGAGAAAGAGTTGGAGTTGAACATCTATTAATTTACTGTCCAAGAGCAAAGGAGGTTATTAGCAAAACTGGTGACGATACTTCATCTGATGGATCTGGTTCCCTGTCTCTAACTAGAGTATTAAATCACTGGTTTTATCTTTACACAATTTGCAAAAGTTTGTCAAATAGTTCAGTTGGTATTTATCTTTAAATTTGTTTAACATTTTACCGAGTGGTTAACCGTTCGTCCTTGTACATATTAACTGACCTGCATTGTACTACCTATCCAAATGTGATTGACAGTGCTCAAGAACTGACAGAGTGGTCCATTGGACACTCTCCTTATAGTTTTACATATTGTGAAATTGGATTTTTTTTTTCACTTTAAATAATGTTTTTCCGGGGTGTGTGAGGGGGTTGCTTTATAATTATTTGTTATTGTAATTGAATCATACAGGCATGCACATGTTCACACAGACACACACACGCGCGCACACACACACACACATACAAACACACACACACACACAAACGCATGCGTGCGCGCACACTCACACACACTCACATTGTTTGATATCACTTTTAGTGGGAAGACATTAAACTGAAGAAGAAGAACAACAACACACACACACACACACACACACACACACACACACACACACACACACACACATACACACACACACAAATTACCTGGGTGTCATTATCTCTGAAACCTAAGGACACTCACATCTGCATCGTTGTTAACACAGCAAGAAAGACTGGTTTCTCATTTAAAGACTCACATAACTGGACAGCAGGGAGACACTTTAAAGTGGTGTGAATTGTGTATGCCATGGAAAGCCTAGAAAACTTCTTTCCAGCGTCCACCAGCCCCCATCTCTGCCCACTGTATTATCCCATATCCTGTACCTCATCCCGTGACTGTTGTCATAGGGTGCCATGAACATCACACACAACACTTTTGCTGGCATCTGTGAGTTCCTTTACAGAATGTCTGGGCTGCGTGCTTAATCTTTCCATGTTTCCATATCCATAGAGTGCCAACCTGGGTCATGGGACCTTCAGTATATATGTAGCTGATCTTCTCTGTCAGTACATACATGCACAAGTGAGATTTAGTTACCAGTAGTTATGCATGTATTTATGTACATGCTGGCCTGAGAGATCATGAAAGTCCCACTTAAGATGCTTGTGGGGTTGATCAAAAGATGGACTGACTGTCCATACCTCCCTCCCATCGCCATACAGCAAAGGAAGAGACGTCAACACTGACAGGACAGGGAAGTGTACCAGGTGGTCAAAGTTCCAAACCCATGTAGGGGCAGTGAATTACCAAAGGTTTGCCCAGATTCTGGCATGGCATTACAAAAGGTGGAACCCAAGCCTTTCCTTCTGCTAACTGCTGGGTGAGAGAGAAGAGTTTCCAGTGGCAAAAATCCAGCCCATAAGTGGTTCAAAGCCACAACCAGTAGAGCAACAGTCAGTTGGGCTAAACATTTGACTGTGGGGCCCTGTACGGGATGACACACAGTTAAACGGACGTAAACCACAGCCATAAGAAAGCGGACTTGCACAACACTTTTTCTGAATTATTCTATAAAAAATTAAAAAAAAATTGTTTGATTTAATAAATAGCAGGAATGTGCCTCTCTTCTTTTCCTAATACTCTCCTTTAGTGTATTTGCACTTGCATGTCTACAGACTATTACATCATCCCCCACCCCACTCCCCATGGAGATAACTTTTTAACACACAGACAATTAGAGACACACAAAACGTACAACAAAATACTGCTTTTTGAAAAGACACACTTTAATGACATGTGGACGGATTTCCAGATTATAGATTAAAGTGCACATTCAGACGTTTTGTTTTACATAATTATCCCCCCCCCCCCCCCCCCCTTTTGAATTTTAATCAAATAAAGTTAAAAAATCACAGATGTGTCGAAAAAATAAGTGTGCAGAGATTTTAACATTTAATCGACACACACCTGTAAAGCACAAAAATACATACACAAAGTATGTACAGCAATTTAAATGGAAAATGAAAGAAGAGAAAGATGTTTTATAACTTATAGCAATTTAAATGAAAACAAAAGAAGAGAACAATTTCTTATAACTTGAAGCAATTTAAATGAAAACAAAAGAAGAGAACGATTTCTTTTAACTTGAAGCAATTTAAATGAAAACAAAAGAAGAGAACGATTTCTTATAACTTGAAGCAATTTAAATGAAAGCAAAAGAAGAGAAGATGACAGTGTAACTGAAAAACAGCTGACCTACAATGCAAATGGTAAACAATTAAGTAAGCTTACGTTGTAAAAAACACAAGATATTATTAGAACTGATAATAATTTTACTTTTGAATTGTGTGGGTTTTTTTTTTCACATACTTATTGTTTTCAGATTAACTCAATTTTTTTTTTGTATGTATATACTCATTTTCTCTATAAAATATTACTGTCAAGTTCAAAGTCAGGTTTCAAATGGTTATCATATTTTACACATGAAAAAAAAGCATCACTACTCATAACTCCAGTAAATAAAGATCTTTTTTGTCCATGACAACAACAAAAAATGTCACATCTAATATTTGCTAACATAACAACAAACAATGAAAGAATACATAGAACAAATAGACAAGAGAAAATAGACTCAGACAAATATATTATTGAAGCTGAGATGGATTCAATTTACATACTGAATACTTGACTGAACAGATTGAAAAGGATAGCTGAAACCTCTGCACAAGGAAATAATTCTAAAAATAAAACCAGCTTAAAAAATATACCCACACCCACTCATCCCCCATCCTTCAAAACAAACTGAAATCAGAATGAAATTAAATGAAGCAAATCCTTTTAAGGTTTGCAATGCCACAATCTAATACCAACTATCTACAGTCAATAATGTTTACTGAGGATTTGAATATACACATTTCTGTTATGCCTTCACTTCAGATTTGTTGCATTCCATAATGTAAATGCATCCAGCTTGATAGTATTCAATCATTTTGGACTGAAAAAAAAAAGATCTAACAATTATCAAACATTTTATTCTATTTCCTCTAGGAACTACAAGCCAAACATCAGCAATTTTAAACATGGGTGTTTGTTTCTGCCACACTTGAAAATCAATTTTCTGTTAGTGTTCAAAGGTGATAGCAGATACCAACCTGAAAATTCACAATCCTGCAATTCTATTTTAAGTAATGGAATGGCAATGTTCCCTTTAAAAATTTGTAGAGTTTATGATCATGCACTCTATTTACCCTGACACACTGACCCATCTCACAGAGAGGATTCAGTGAATCAGTTATTTCAATGCCACTGTATCACACACTGTGTCTGTTTGTTCCCCACAACACAATCTATCTGTCTCCCCTCCATTTTTAGTTTAACAATACATTCATATAGCCAACATCACAACCATTACATGAATTACATGTCAGAATCGACATTTTATTTCTGTTTTAAAACCACTTTATTGTCTTGTAATGAGTTTCTTTCCTTTGTTAAGTCTGTATTCATAGAGCATATCAGTTGAAACTGTCAAACATGATGACCAATTCTTTCACGGCAAAATGGCAAGCTGTAACAAAATGAATATGAACAAAACAGTTGGAAATGTCATTATCATCTGTAGGCCATAACATTTCAGGTCCCCTCCCTTCACCCCCTCTTCCTTTTTTTCTCTTTTTTCCCCCTTTTTTTTAATCACATAAAGGTGCACAGGCTATCATGAGCAAACCTCACAATAGGTAGTTCATCACTCAACTGTTTGAAAAATGCATATATTTTGTGGCACTACTGGCAAACTCTACCGCAGTGAAATCTTTGTTCAGTCCCTTTAAGATGCATACACCATTGCGCCGTTGGTGCCCATCACCAACGACTGCTTCCTCTGTTCCTCCATCTTCTGCACAGCTTCCCAGGCCATCTGCCGTGCACGTGTGCCATCCATTTCTGTTTGCAGGAAGGTGGTGATCAGTCCCAGGGCTTCCTCCATGTCTGACTGCAGCTGGCCCACACGGTGGCCGTTCTCTGCCGACACCTGTTCCAGACGAGTCAGCTCCCCTTCATTGTACAGCCCACTCAGCTTGAAGTATTCAGTGAGGGCCCCGTGCATTTTGGACTGCAGGCTTTTCAGCTGTGAACAGGAGGAGTAACAAATGTGTTTCTGTGAGGAGATGTAGAGCGGGAAGGGTTAGCTGCTAATCACCATCAGTTTCAGTTTCATCAAAGGGATGTCTATACCAGCAAACTACTCCATGTACACCACACATCCGCTAAGCTATAAGACTAGAGTGCAAAGAAGATGAAAGGATGCAAGACGAAGGTCTCATGAAAACAACTCACTAGCTATCTGACCTGTGCATTAGTGTAATGCGGTGGTCAGACCTTGGGAACCTGCCTAACATCTGCACCGCAATTACAGTTGCGTGTGTGTATGTGTGCCTGTGTGTGTGTGTGTGCGTGCACATGCACATATGTGTGTGTGCATATGCAAATGTGTGTGCATGTGCGCATGTGCATGCATGAGTGAATAGGACTGTGCATGTCAATGAACACGTGAGTGCACATGTGTGTAGGCATCTGTGTATTCTATGGGCTTGTGTGAGAATCCTACTGCATGCACACATGTGTGTAGGCATCTGTGTATTCTATGGGCTTGTGTGAGAATCCTACTGCATGCACACATGTGTGTAGGCAGGCATCTGTGTATTCTATGGGCTTGTGTGAGAATCCTACTGCATGCACACATGTGTGTAGGCATCTGTGTATTCTATGGGCTTGTGTGAGAATCCTACTGCATGCACACATGTGTGTAGGCATCTGTGTATTCTATGGGCTTGTGTGAGAATCCTACTGCATGCACACATGTGTGTAGGCATCTGTGTATTCTATGGGCTTGTGTGAGAATCCTACTGCATGCACACATGTGTGTAGGCATCTGTGTATTCTATGGGCTTGTGTGAGAATCCTACTGCATGCACACATGTGTGTAGGCATCTGTGTATTCTATGGGCTTGTGTGAGAATCCTACTGCATGCACACATGTGTGTAGGCATCTGTGTATTCTATGGGCTTGTGTGAGAATCCTACTGCATGCACACATGTGTGTAGGCATCTGTGTATTCTATGGGCTTGTGTGAGAATCCTACTGCATGCACACATGTGTGTAGGCATCTGTGTATTCTATGGGCTTGTGTGAGAATCCTACTGCATGCACACATGTGTGTAAGCATCTGTGTATTCTATGGGCTTGTGTGAGAATCCTACTGCATGCACACATGTGTGTAGGCATCTGTGTATTCTATGGGCTTGTGTGAGAATCCTACTGCATGCACACATGTGTGTAGGCATCTGTGTATTCTATGGGCTTGTGTGAGAATCCTACTGCATGCACACATGTGTGCGCGAGTGCAGAGCTGAGAGAAACTGGGCCTAAAAAGTACAATGTTGAAAGCTGTTTGTCGTCAGTGACTGCATTTAAAGACAATTTCAGATAATCATAAGACAGATTTCCAGCCTAGCCTGTGTCTGAAAAGTGTTGCCCCAAGAGCCAGGAAAACGGGAAAGAATTTTTCTCAGGTCTGAATTGAACAGCACAGAATTTTGCTGGGTCTGAAAAGCCATTTTCAGATATTTTATAAGCCAGGTTTCTGGCCTGAACCTGGAAAGTGGCCCTCTGTTAATCTGAATAAAGCCCTAGGTACCTATAAATTCAATGAGGGGGGAAAGAAGGAGGGGTATGCTACAAATATTTATCAACAGAATTTTAGATACAAATCATGCAAGAGAATGAAAAGCAGCGACGCCAAATCGCAGCAAACTAAACTAACCAAAGGAAAACAAACAACAGAAAGGTAGAAGATCTAAAATTGAGACCTAAAATAAGATAGAGTGTAATTTGGAGCTGTGAGGCAATTTGTCATATGATCTGGGTATTAATTTTCTTTACTCTTTTGCACATGATCAACAGCATATCAACCTAGTATAAAACATGGTACAGGAGATATTCAATTTGTGATTTTAGCATATTAAAATATAGGCAGTTTACATATCAATGGTCATACTGAACATAAGCTCCACCTTGAATACAGGTGCAGTTTTATCCCCCCCCCCCCCCCCCCCCCCCCCTTGTTTTCCAGATTTCAATGAATCTTTCAAGTACCTGCTTGACGTCATTGATAGTGGCTTCCAGTTTGAGGCGATCGTCAAACGTCCTCAGAAGCTGTTCTTTCTTCACCAAAAACTCATTTTGAAGTTGTCTGTAGCGTGATGCCAGATCCTTGTTTTTCTTCAGGCCACTGACTTTGTTATCCTGACATCACAAAACACATATGGGCATGAGTGAACATCGGCTAACTGCTCATTCATAGGCATGTGTGCAAGTGCATGTGCATGCGTGCGCACATTACACACACACACACACACACACACACACACACACACACACACACACACACACACACACACACACACACCACACACACAGAGAGAAAGAGATACGAATGTATTTATTAAAAGTTTTCTTGAAAGTGGAAAAATTCAAAGAAGAATTGGAAACACTTGAAAAAACCAGCCCTGGAAATAGACATATCCTATGCATCAGTTATAGCTCCTTTCTTGTTTTAAGTCTTAATGTATGATTTGCCTAGATAACTCTCTACAATGTAATTTTTGGCTCAAAATGATGACAAATTAGTCGTATGGATAGATGTGAAACTGAAAAAGATAAGACTATGAGCAGCACAGATTACACCAGAAAATCTCCATGTGGGTGGGGGTGGGGTTATCTAATGGCCAACCTATCTTGGAATCAACATGTAGATTACTTTTACAAAAGCATGTTACACTGTAAACTTTATTAAAATCAATAACAAATAAGCCTGATGCAAGACCTGTCAACACTCATTTGTATTTGCAAAGCACTTATCAGATCTAAAACAACACAAATGTGCAAGAAGCATTTTTCGGAGCACACAAATACTTGCAAAGAAGACTTCCAATACATCAATGGTCTTGGGTCTCCCAGCACATACTTTGTGTATCCATACTTATAATGAAGCCCAGGTCTTACCCCTTAATGAAAACAGGCAACATATCCATCCTAATTCTTTATAAGAATCACATTTGTTGTGAATAATTTGCAGCCGTGTCAGTAACACTAACAGAGATGAGACACTGGTTTTCCAAAATATGCACTGTCAGTTTCATCTCAGATAATGCTTGTAGTGTATACTCCTAATCTTATGACAGCCTCTGCAGTGAAACATAGGAAAGACTCCCATCCTACAAAAATAGACCATTCTTTCTTTTCAGCTTTGAAATGTCGTGGCGCTAACACACACACACACACACACACACACACACACACACACACACACACACACACACGCACATGCATTCACACAAACTTTTGATGCATTCTTACTAGACCATAAAATGATTCACATGAACAAATGTTGCAGACTGGTGCACAGTTCTACAGTGTGGCATTCCAATGACTTCACAGAATTAAAGGAACAGAGGAGGAAGAAGAAGATTAAGATGTTAGAAACAGACAGCCAAGACAAAATACCACACACACACACACACACACAAGTGCATGCACCTGTGCACAGTCTGTGCAGACATTACACACACACACACACAAAAACACACACACATGCACGCATGCATGCATGCACACACACACACACACACACACACACACACACACACACACACACACATTCACTCACACACACACACTCACACACACACACACACACACACACACACATTCACTCACACACACACACTCACACACACACATGCACGCACGCACACATGCACCCACACACGCACCCACACACACACTCATCATTAATCACAGGACCAAACAAGAAATGATGAAAAGGGGTCTCACATCTTGCGTAAACAGCACAGTACATCGATCGTGCAGGAGACGAGAATGGCGAGTTCCCCATCCTTGATGCGATCTGCAACACCATGCAACCCATCCATCATGTAACACCACAAGGCCTGAACATCGTTTCTTCTTCTTCTTCTTCTTTTTGTTGTTGTTGCCAAACTGACAGACAGTGAGTGCTGATTGTAGGAATAACTGACATGGATGCATCAAATACAATAAGAAGTCTCATATGAAATGTTAAACATCTCATGTCATATGCTGCCTAATTGGAATACTACAGCCCTTGACCCGAGTCATCAGTCAAGGAAAGGACTGTAAGGGAAGCACCTACCCAAACTTTTCCATCACTGAGTATGCTGCCGCAAACCAGGTCTGCATGAACACATCTCTTCCTACCTCCACTCCTCCTCCCCACCTCCCTTTATCCAACCATCCTGTTCTGCTCATTAACCCCTTTGCTGCTATCATATTTTGCTAAGTCCCATGCTAAGAAATTTTTTAGAAAAACACAAAATCACGCCTATGCTTTTCATTTGCTTATAATTCAGAAGATATTGAAGATAGCTACATAAAAGTATATATCAAATGAAAGGAAATTGAATGGAGAATCTGTTTGTAACAATAACAAAATGGAATGATATGCTAGAATGACACATGAACTCCTTGAAATGCAATACAAAAAAATGAAAAAAATCAATCATGATGTTATTAGGTGATGCTGGAGCTCACAGCAGTTCATAGCACATTTTGTATTGAAGATTTACAGTGTACAATGATCCAGGAAGCAGTGTCCAGTCACAACATAGCACAGTCTAGCCACACAAAGAATGAAAGGCGTTTATCTCCCAGTTTCTGTCGCCTGTAGAATTCCGAAAAACACAAAAATCACGCCTATGACTTTCATTTGCTTATACTTCAGAAGATATTGAAGATAGCTACATAAAAGTTATATCATATGAAAGGAAAATAAATTAAAAATCTGTATGTAACAAAAATATAATGAAATGGTATGCCAGAATGTCACATGAACTCCTTGAAACGCAATATAAAGAAATGAAGACATCAATCATGATATAATCAGATGATGCTGACCTCACAGCAGTTTATAGCACACTTTGTGTTGGAGTTATACAGTGTACAAAGACCCATGAAGCAGTGTCCAGCCACACCACACCACAGCCTAGCCACACAAAGAACGAAAGGTGTGTAGATCTCCCAGTTTCTATCACCAGTAGAAACACTGAGTGTGATAGTTCCGGAAGCAGTCTTCCAAACACAATCCTGGTTTGCTGGGGCAGTCTAGGCAGTAATACCTGGTGTCTTTCCTCTGCCCTTTCTTCCAGCAGACACGGCACCTCTTTGATGGCCATGCTTTATGTTGGGTAGGGGGCAGCACACCGATGAAGTGTTGAGCACACAACCTGACAGCATGGTCGTCCTCAGCATTAGCTGGATCTTTGTCGCCCAAAATCATCTCATTCATGACTTCTTTCTGGAAGTCAAGGAAGGAGCTGCTGTGACCATCCTTCCTGAACACAATGTGTGTATTCTGCATCCATCACCAGCAGGTCCAGCAACAGGCCCAGCACCAGCAGGTCCAGGCTGAACATCATCTCCATGCTGCATCAGCCTAGCAGTAACACATTGAAAGCAAGAGTCCAATTTTCCACAGAAATATTTCATGAAATAAAAAGAAAATGTACCACACACACACACACACACACACACACACACACACACACACACACACACACATGAACACACACACATGAACACACACACACACACACACAGTGTAAACAAGCCACACCCCCTTCTGTTAGTCCAATAAAACTCAAATAAACAGCACACAAAATCACTTCAAATGATAACTTTTTTTGTATCTACTCTTGCTTTCAGTTTATGAAAATATTCACAAACACATACACACTATAAGTGAACAAACATACACAAACTGAAATTGGGTCATTAGCATGCCACGCCCCCTTTCATTTTCATCAAGCAAACACTGCAAACAATCCAATGAGTTATGCTTCTGAACAAGTAACTTAGATCAGTGTTATTTATCATTGTGTGCTTTCTGTTTTCCAGAAAAAGTATCATCAACATACACACACACACGCACACACACACACATACACACTCACACACACATACACACACACATTTCCCCTTACTCCCACCCTGCCCCTCACACGAACACACACAGGGCATAGTGGAAGAGTTGTAAGAAACACTTGTAAACCACAAGCAAACCAAGCACACTCGGTGTGACTGAGAGCGAGCGAGCGACTGACACTGGCACACGAGCCCAACGCCTTGAAAGTCGGTCAAACACACTGGTCATTGATGACCGGCTCGCTCGCTGACGCGGCCCCGATCAGCGGTACAGACATACCATACACATACTTGGTTGTTCTGTTCACAATTATACTGAAAAGAAAAGCAACACCATTATGTTATAAAATTGAACGAATCTCTCAAATACACTCACCTGCGTCTTGAATGATTGGATCTCCATGCTCTGAGTCTGACTCAGACGACGAGTCATTCAACAAAGCTTCTTCCACTTCCAGATCAAACTCTGGGTCGTTAGCATCAACTTCACGAAGTTCGATGCCAGCTGGATCAAAATCTTCATCTCCACTATCTTCATCTCGGTAAATTTCGTAAATAACCTCTGCAACTGTATAGCTTCGTCGTGGGGCAGCCATGGCTTCGAATACTGAATGTAGGACTTCACAGTACCTGGCTGATCGATCGTCATAAATTATGTAAATGAACCAATTATCTTGAACAAATGGTACACCAAAAGCAAAAAGTGGTCAAGGGAGCTTATCAAATCATAAATAGAGGGATTTTCGGCAATGCTGGATGAAACAGAAAGAGTGTTGAATCATGACGAACAATGTTCGTCAACAGCGCATTGCAGACGGCACTTTTCATGACGGACACTGTACGTCAACAGCGCAGTGAAGAGGTTAAGTTAGAGGAAGGGAGACAGACAGAGACAAGACAAGACAAGACAAGACAAAATTCTTTATTTACGAGGATAATAAATAAGCACTGATGTGCTTTTTTTACATCCAGTCCTTGCCCTGAGTAGGGTCAACAATGCAAAATATGATGAGGCAACAAAAGAAGCATGCAAAAGTGAATAGAACTACAATACGATACTGAATTAAAATTTGAAAACAAATAAAAAAAACTGAAAAAACAAAATATAAAGAAATTAAAGAGAGAGAGAGGGGGGTGGGGGTGGGTGGAATTCAATCCTGAGTGAGAATGTTCAATTACAGTGTAGAAGAAATTTTCTTTTGTCAGAATGGGGAAGGAGGGGGTTGTTTTGTAATAGCCAGCACACAAATACTGGCTATGGACAGTTGTGTTTGTGTGTCTCAGTGTGTGTTGGGAGTGGTGGAAGGGAGCTTAGGGTGGTAGGGTGGCGTGAGGATTTCTGTGTGAGATGGGGAGGGAGAGCATGAGAGGGGAAAGATATAGACAGAGTGTCTGTGTGTTTGTGTGAACCTTTAAGACCATGTATTTGTTGATCTTTTCTTTGCATTTCCTGTCAAAGTTATTGCAAGAATGGCATGAGTGGTGTCTGCCTGGGGATTCTCAATGTTGAAGCACACTCTCTGTATGAAACAATAAACAAAATGATGATGTTATGTCAAAGACATGTAACCCAGGTTCCTAAAGCGCACAGACCCAGACCACAAATAACCCAAACTCTGACTGTACGATTATACTCCAATTTTTATTAACAATTTAAATAGACAAAAATCCCAAACCACAATATTAACCTAAGACATGGGCTGATTCAATTTTAAGGTGATAAGTGACAAAAAAACTTGAGGTGGTGACAGAGAGAAGAAACGAGTGGGCAACTCAAAAGGGGCACTGCAAAAGAATACAAAACATAAAAATCTGCACGGGACTATGTGCGAAAAACACAAATAATAACAATGGCCAAACCAAAAGCCATCAAAGGCCTTCAGCAAACATCTCAATTGGGAAACACACAATGAGGGACAATGCATCACTAATAAAATAGTAGTGATCTTATCAAGTTCAAATCCACTTGACCCTGGTTATGGTAATGCCAAACACACTTTGATCCGATCCAATGTTAAACTGAATACAGTGAGTTGCATACCAACATATACTGACAGCTATTCGCTATCAAATTGGCCACCTGACCATGGCGGCAAATCTGCTTGCATCCTTTATCAGTCATCCAACTGAACCACTAGACAGCAAGCCAGATCAATCATTCCTCTCCCACTAGTCCCTGGTTTCCAACAGATGTCCCCATAAAACCGATTTCATACTACCATTGCCATTTTGATTAAAATCAGTCTCTAAGTTGACACTAATAAAATAATTTTAAGGATAACAGTAATCCTTGAAAGCAAGTATTTTTTCTTTTCAACTGAGAAAGCAAAAATAAACATCCTCTGAAATTCAAGGAAAACTTCTCCAAACTTAACACATGTACCATGATTAAAACACAAAGAACCGTGTACCAAACTTAACACATGTGCAATGATTAAAACACAAAGAACCATGTACCAAACTTAGCACATGTGCAATGATTAAAACACAAAGAACCATGTACCAAACTTAGCACATGTACCATGATTAAAACACAAGGAACCATGTACCAACTTAACACATGTGCCATGATTAATACACAAAGAACCATGTACCAACTTAACACATGTGCCATGATAAAACACAAAGAATCATGAGATGTAGACATTTCCTCTACCAAAACCATGTGATGTGACAAACACTATTTTACTGCAAGAACAAAGGAAAATGAGATTTATTTAGGACCATGTGGTCTAAAACACAATCTCTCAAAATTGTTTCTGATGCAATGTGGTGTGAACCACATTCCAAAACAACAGTGAATAATAAGTAACCTGAACTCACCTTCAAATAATACAACTAGGTTTAAACTTAATTCAACATGCGGGCCTAAAATTCTAACAACTGGAAATATAACAACTAAAGCCAAGTGCAATTCTTATAAGGAAAATCCACCAAAAACCAATGCCATCCAGTTGACAGCACAAAAAATATGTGGCAATTCTAAAGGAAAAGAATCAATTAGTATCTTTTAAAGCATACTTTTAATACTTAGAGTAACTAACCTGGATTAGCACCCAAAACCACACACCGTTTCCCCAACCTGTCTGACTCAACACATGTAATTGCAGGAAGTGATCAGTCAGCAGGAAGTGGACAAACAGGCAAAAATAAAGGTGTCTTAATACTAAAATCGGCTAAATAACAAGACATATAGAACAATAATACTAGTGGGAAGCAGTAGATGTCTTTACCTCAAAATATTACAATCACTAATGAAAATTTTTATTTATTATTTCTTTTAACATACTAAAACTGCCTAAAACCTTAGTAACCTGTGAATTCTGACAGGTTACATTCACCCCTCCTAGGGAGAATTCCTCTACTCAAAATGTTCCTAGGAACATTTCAAATACGACATAGCTCAATATGTATCCAACACTCCAACTACCAAATCAACACCAAATCAAAAGAACAAAATATCAACACAACACAAGATAACATGAAGGTGACAACTGGAAGTCACGATCAACGCAAACAACATAATGATCAGGAAATACCCAGTTGGAAAAGAAAAAGAAAAAAACTGGTCACTCCAATGCACAAAACTTTAAACATACAGTGGAGCATGCTAAGAAAAAAAATCGTCCAATGACTGAACGCAGAAGTCAACTCCTGAGAACCTGAAAACATAGAAATGGTACCACTAGCTGTCATCAGTGTGCACTGAATGACTTCCCCATCCCAAGTTAAGTTTTCCACCTAGCCTCCCCAGCTTGGTGACTCTGGAACTGTGACATGGGTCAAACCCTGCGTCAGAGTGCCAATTGTGTATGTAGACTGTGCCCACTGATCTCCACCACAAGAGCCTTGACCAGAAAGCTGATGTCTCTTGAGTTTGGAGTTCTCTGCAAAAGCCTTGCCACATTCAGCACAAACATGGACACGAGGGCCGTGGGTATGTAGGTGTTTCTGCATGTCAGAGTTGCCACAGAACATTTTGTTGCAGTCCTTGTGGGGACATGGCACCGTTCTGGGTACATCGTCGGGAGGCTTCCGTGGCTTTTTCCTTGCAAACTCTGCTAGTTGCTTAGGATCACTAAGATCTAAACCAGGTATGCCACCCGGAGGTAATTTTCTGCCAGTCACATACTCTGTGAAGTCTGTATCTGAGTCTCCTGCCACAGAATCCTCATCTGCCTTGCTGTCATCTGCGCCTGAGGCCCACATTGTCACGGGAAATTCACCTCCCAAAGTCTTGATCTGAACCCGTTTTTGTCCCCATTTTTTGGGTGGGGTCGAATCCAGTCCATAGTCACTCAGTCCTTGTATGGCAGATGTACCGATCAGATTCCTTGACTTGCCACCTTTTTCCCTCCCTCCTTTTCCCTTTTTAGTTGGGATAGTTTCTTCAGTGCAAATTTTGATTTTGGGAGCAGGCACGGGAATACTGTCCGCATACACAAGTGTGTCTCCAACAACCTCTTTGCGAGTCTGTAACACTATTTCCTCAACTGCAGGCTCAGGTAAAGGTTGCAGAGCTATCATAGGTTGAACTGAAATTTCTTCTGTTTTAACAACTGCTTCTACTGGCATTTCAACTGGAATTGCCTCAACCTGCACCTCTGCAATTCCCACTTCGGAGCCTATCACCGACTCCATCTTGTCTATCCTATCCAATGATTCCCTATCTTGGTCGTCAGAAGCAGGCGTATCCCCACTTTCTGTTGATTCTTGCCCTGGCAAGAGATCTTTTTCAGGGTCCGAGGCTTTGGCCTCGGTTTCCAGGGTTTGCCCTGAGCTGCAAGTCTCCTACGGAGCTCCCTGTTCTCCGCCTCCAGTGATGCCTCCAGTCGCTCCATTCTACTCAGCAGAGCAGAACGCTGGTCTCTACTCAGAGCCCCTGACCTCTGGAAACTCTCTGCCGCTGTTGTCATCCCCAATGATGCCTCCAGTTGCTCCAGCCTACTCTGTAGAGCAGCAAACTGGTCTGCACTCTCTGCCGCTGTCCTCTTCCCCTCTATCTCAACACCCCCCTCAGTCCCAGTCACATCACCCTCAAGTTGATCAGCCATGTCTCAAAACTAATATTAAATAACATTGCCTAACAAATTTTGCCTATATCTAATAATGATCCCGGACGAGCCCCCACTTTCTGTAACCCAGGTTCCTAAAGCGCACAGACCCAGACCACAAATAACCCAAACTCTGACTGTACGATTATACTCCAATTTTTATTAACAATTTAAATAGACAAAAATCCCAAACCACAATATTAACCTAAGACATGGGCTGATTCAATTTTAAGGTGATAAGTGACAAAAAAAACTTGAGGTGGTGACAGAGAGAAGAAACGAGTGGGCAACTCAAAAGGGGCACTGCAAAAGAATACAAAACATAAAAATCTGCACGGGACTATGTGCGAAAAACACAAATAATAACAATGGCCAAACCAAAAGCCATCAAAGGCCTTCAGCAAACATCTCAATTGGGAAACACCAATGAGGGACAATGCATCACTAATAAAATAGTAGTGATCTTATCAAGTTCAAATCCACTTGACCCTGGTTATGGTAATGCCAAACACACTTTGATCCGATCCAATGTTAAACTGAATACAGTGAGTTGCATACCAACATATACTGACAGCTATTCGCTATCAAATTGGCCACCTGACCATGGCGGCAAATCTGCTTGCATCCTTTATCAGTCATCCAACTGAACCACTAGACAGCAAGCCAGATCAATCATTCCTCTCCCACTAGTCCCTGGTTTCCAACAGATGTCCCCATAAAACCGATTTCATACTACCATTGCCATTTTGATTAAAATCAGTCTCTAAGTTGACACTAATAAAATAATTTTAAGGATAACAGTAATCCTTGAAAGCAAGTATTTTTTCTTTCAACTGAGAAAGCAAAAATAAACATCCTCTGAAATTCAAGGAAAACTTCTCCAAACTTAACACATGTACCATGATTAAAACACAAAGAACCGTGTACCAAACTTAACACATGTGCAATGATTAAAACACAAAGAACCATGTACCAAACTTAGCACATGTGCAATGATTAAAACACAAAGAACCATGTACCAAACTTAGCACATGTACCATGATTAAAACACAAGGAACCATGTACCAACTTAACACATGTGCCATGATTAATACACAAAGAACCATGTACCAACTTAACACATGTGCCATGATAAAACACAAAGAATCATGAGATGTAGACATTTCCTCTACCAAAACCATGTGATGTGACAAACACTATTTTACTGCAAGAACAAAGGAAAATGAGATTTATTTAGGACCATGTGGTCTAAAACACAATCTCTCAAAATTGTTTCTGATGCAATGTGGTGTGAACCACATTCCAAAACAACAGTGAATAATAAGTAACCTGAACTCACCTTCAAATAATACAACTAGGTTTAAACTTAATTCAACATGCGGGCCTAAAATTCTAACAACTGGAAATATAACAACTAAAGCCAAGTGCAATTCTTATAAGGAAAATCCACCAAAAACCAATGCCATCCAGTTGACAGCACAAAAAATATGTGGCAATTCTAAAGGAAAGAATCAATTAGTATCTTTTAAAGCATACTTTTAATACTTAGAGTAACTAACCTGGATTAGCACCCCAAAACCACACACCGTTTCCCCAACCTGTCTGACTCAACACATGTAATTGCAGGAAGTGATCAGTCAGCAGGAAGTGGACAAACAGGCAAAAATAAAGGTGTCTTAATACTAAAATCGGCTAAATAACAAGACATATAGAACAATAATACTAGTGGGAAGCAGTAGATGTCTTTACCTCAAAATATTACAATCACTAATGAAAATTTTTATTTATTATTTCTTTTAACATACTAAAACTGCCTAAAACCTTAGTAACCTGTGAATTCTGACAGGTTACAGACACTTGACATTGTTTTGTAAATAAATGATGTGTGTCTTGAAACAGCCACACTGCCCCTCTTATTAATCTGTTATTTTCTTCCTATGCAGTTTTCCAATTCAAGTTTGGTTATACTCTTTCCTTACATCATGTTGATGCACTGGCGTTGCTTTACTTTCGGAAAATGAAACAAAAATTTTGACAACTACTAAACAAAATCCACATTTGACCTGGTGATCTCAATATTGAGAGATAATAACAGGGGCTTCTTCTAAATACCATTCAAGGTGATTTGATCAATCTCAAGAAGAATGACAAAATCAGTTTGAAAAGAATAAGATAAAAAAGAAAAGAAGAAGAAGATTGTATTACAACTGGAGCTAACAATGAACACAATGAAAGACTCTGAATTCTCACCAGTTACAGCTGTCACCTGACTTTTCAGGTCATCACCAATCTTACGTACTGCTTCCACCTGCTTGTTCAGCTCTTCCAGTTCATCCCTGTGGAAAATCAAGACAACAACATCACAATGAAAAATGTTTACTCATTTATGGTTTTTGTCTGTTTGTTTGTCTGTTTGTTTGGTTTAAGAATGCTTTGACAGCTTATCACATCTGCATCAAATGTATTGTCAATGGCTGACCAGGACGCTAGCAGCTTCAGTATGGTGGCTATTGTATTGGACAGCTTCCTCCTGTTGTTTTCAGAGGATCAGTTCAGTTCAGTTCAGTTGCATATATCCCAGGCTGTCACCTCACTGAAGTCAACTCTCAAATTTCAGAAAATCAGAACATTTGGACATTCATGCTATGACCATAGTAGTCCTTCTTTCTGGTGTTTCAGCCGCTCTATGGCATGAAAATGTCTTTGCCATGCGGAGGCCACTTTCCAGTGACTTCTCTGTTTGTTCCAAGGGGAAGGCACTATTCCTGTCTTCTGTAATTGTAACCTTACGTAATGGTGGTCTTGTTGGTTTTGAAAGCTGCCCTTCAACAACCTTGCTTCTGTTTTATCACACTGGTTTTCAGTCTGTTTCTCTCTGGCCTGTTGTTATTTTCTTCTTGATGTTGCTGTTAACCAGTGTGTACCGAGTTGCAGAGGTCCACTTTCATTTTCCTTTAAAATGTCTTTTTTGTGAATTATATATTTTCAGCATGCCGTCAGAGCCATAAGTTGTCAAGAGACACTGATTCAGGGGATAAGTATCTTTGCATTTCACTAGCATATCCTATTGATTTGATTGGCTCTCTATTTGCCTTCTGTTCACAGGCTGGCTGGCTGTTTGCCACACTTCACATCTGACCGTGTCAAATTGTGAAGTTTGAACCACACATTGGTCGCTCGTGGGCAAAGGCTACATGAAGGAACTGGGTGGACTATACTGAGTGAACACTTCTCTTGTAGCATGCAGTGACTGTGTGCATGTGTGTGTGTGTGTGTGTGTGTGTGTGTGTGTGTATTGTGTGTGTGTGTGTGTGTGTGTGTGTGTGTGTGTGTGTGTGTGAGTGTGTGTGTGTGTATGTGTGTGTGCATATGTGTGTGTGTATGTGTGTGTGTGTGTGTGTGTGTGTGTGTGTGTGTACGTGTGTGTGCATGTGTGTGTGTGCATGTGTGTGCGTGTGTACATGTGTGTGTGTGTGTGTGTGTGTACACGTGTGTGTGTGTGTGCGCGTGCATGCGTGTGTGTGCGTGCGTATAAGTGTGTGTGTACATGTGTGTGTGCGTGCGTGCATGCCTGTGTGAGTGCATGCCTGCATGTGTGCGTGCGTGCCTGCATGTGTGAGTGTGTGTGTGTGTGTGTGTGTGTGCGTGCATCAGTTGCACATGACTGCATATGTGTATGAGTGTCAAGTCAACTATGTGACCACTCAGTCTGTAAGGTCCAAACTCACATGAGCTCAGCCACAGCAGCTTCCGTTTTGGCAGACACCTTGTTCATCATGGTCTGAGCTCCATCCATCTCCTCAATCTTCTTGTTCATCAGATCTGTTTTCCATGCCATGTGGTCCAGGACCTTATCCAGCAGGCCAACTTCATCCTGAACAATGCCACACTGATTCTGTGAGACAGTGGCTTCACTCAGATATACATAGGGATTCACAACAACATACTGTCTTTAAAATAATGATCACAACTTGATGTTGTTCTATAGTTTGATTTTAATGATGATGAGAGTGACGGCAGAGGAGAAAAGGAAAAAAAAAATCTAATGAAAGAAGGTGGGTAAGTGTATATGTGTGCATGCATGCAGGCATGCATTTGCGCGCGTGTGCGCATGGTTGCATGCATGCATGTGTGTGTGTGTGTGGGTGTGTGCATGCACCTATATTACACCATGAAGTAAACCAAAGTGTCACAGGACATGAGAGACAGCAGTTGGGTTGGTAGTCTTGCGGGCAAAGCACAGATTTTCTGTCACAATAGATACATGTTCACATTCATAAATAAACATTTGGCACAACATTCTGAACATTAGCTTATCATCTCTCTCTCTCTCTCTCTCTCTCTCTCTCTCTCTCTCTCTCTCTCTCTCTCTCTCTCTCTCTCTCACATACACAAACACACATATACTTACACACATACACACACAATCTGTCCATCACATAAACATACAGACAATGAATCAATGAAAATGGTTCAATACACAAGACAACAAGCAACTATTGTAACAACAGAAAAATCACACTGAATCATTTTCCATTCAAACAAAACAAAAAGTTGAACTAATCAAGCATTCACAAACGTAAACATCTCAGCATCAGCATGCAAAACAAAACAAAAGAACTCCGACATGGAAGAACCCTCTGTGAAGCCATTCTCATGCACATGCTGTCATATGACATGAATCAAATGAGCTGAAACCTCACAAAAGAAACAGACATTAAACTCTGTAACTGCATGGAAACGTGTCAATCCACTGAGACCAAGAACTGACCCGTAACCTCAGTATGATAGACGGCACTCCCGATCGAACAGGCTTAGGACTCAGGTCTTTGTCTGAAATGGCAATGCGAAGAGGGGGACGCAACCCCTTTAACTTCTCATGTCTGTGCAGGCTGTTGGCTTCGCTGGCTGAAACGTGAACAATAGGGGCCCCTTTCTCCAAACGTGCATAATACTTAATCTCATGTTCATCAGCAAGAGTCTTTGCTTCATTCAGAGCGGCTTCTATACAGTGACGAAGCTTGAACTCCTCTTGTGGCATGGAGTCCATTCTCTCCTGCAAAACACCTGAATTGTCTGAGAAATGCCTGGAAATCAATCTCATCATGTCTCTGTGATGTAATTTAGCTCTGGTTCTTTCTTTGTTCCTTAGACCATTACTTGTCTTTTTCAAGTGCAAGATAGACAAAGTGACTAAGATAGAAAAAGTGACTTACCTTTCAATTTCTGTCATGATAGCTGTACTTTTGAAGGGAGAATAAGATGTTACCATTTTACTCTCCCTTTGTCTGTGTACTTGGTGCCTGTCTTGTTATTTCTGTCGATGTGTCTATATCTTTTTATGTTCAGTATTGTGGCCTTTTTTTTTCTTCTGGAAGTGCATGACTGTTATTGTTATTTCATTTTCTCTCTGTTTTCTGTGTGTTTGAATATTTTCTGGCTTTTACATTCCATTCTCTTTTCAAATCTTTTTCTTTCACCAACGATTCTGCTTCTCTCTCTCTCTCTCTGCCTCTTGTCTCCTCCCCTTCTTTCTCTCTGTTTTTCTTTCCTCTCTTTCCCATCTCTCTCTCTCTCCATCTCTTGGGGGTTTTTTTGTTTGTTTGTGGTTAAGCTATGAAGTTCCCAATGCACTTGCTTAACTCTTTTTAATTGAAACAAATAAAAGTCTGAAGTCTGAAGAAGTCTCTTCCTCCATCTCTCTCTTTCATGTACACCTTCTTTCATACCTAACCTCTACATTTCACACTATTTGATATGCTCTCTCTCCCTCTTTCTCTCTCTCTTTTCTCCCTCTAAAATTTTACACACGTACACATGCACACAAAGAAGCATACTAACTAATAACAAGCATATTTCACCCCTTCAAGTGTGTGTATGACACACAGTACGGGGCTTTGGAAAGGGGAAATGTATTAGAGAAGGTAGCTACAGGGCAGTCCATCCCTGGAACTGACAGAAAAGGGCCTACCTTCAGGTGATTGTAGTGTGGGGTGATGGTGGACAAGCGGTCCTCAAATTGCTTGAGACTTTCATCATGTTGCTTTTCCGTCTCCTCAATCTGGGATTTCAGGGTCACTTTTTGCTGTACACACACACACACACACGAAAATGCAGACATACATTTGCTCACATATGTATAAGCCCATCAATACAAGGCATTTACACAACTGAGAACATTTTGAAATTAAGAATGACTATAAACCACCATCTACAAAAATCAGTTTACATCACACACTTTTGACTGAAGCAACAACAACTTTCAAAATCATGTCACAAAATTCTACAAGAGAAAAAGCATGAAAGGTACCTGTGTTGACCTTAGAATGTTCTTACTGACCTTCAGTTATGTCCATAAAGAGTAATGTTTGTTTTATCAGGCAAACACATTCAATATCCGATCCTTCACCTACCACTAGTCTAATTGCCTTTCAAAATGAGAACTGCTTTTGTTCAGCCACCTGTTAATGACAAGAGCAGCCTCTGATCCATCTCAAAACAATCAGAGAGAAAACTACACTGTTTTCAGTGTACAGGAAAGCAGAGAGCATAGTTCAATGGTAGAACTAATGACCTGTGTAATTTCCCTTGAACTGAACTTCATGTGTGCTTAAACATGAATTCTGCATTCAGCCTGAAATACAACATTGGCATATCATAGCTCTCCAGAATTTAAAGTTAATTACCTTACCACCAAGTCAAACTGTTCATGACAGTGTGATTAAAAACCTGCTGCATCCTTGGCAAGACCCTATGTAACAATCACCTCATTTCTCTTGGCCTTGGCTGTTCGTAGCTTTTCTACTTTTTCCAGCACCACTGTCACTGCAGACTGCACATCATTGGCCACCTTGTCTGCCTGTAAAACACACAATAAACATCAATAGATCTTTTTCTCATGCTGCATATCTACTGTATGCATTATGGAGAAGAAAAAAAAGCGCTGCTCAACATACTTCACATCTGCTCTGCATGCAATAACACACACATTGCATATTCACTTTGGATGTAAGACACAGATACTTCAATTTTCTTCTGGTTTTTCTGCATTCCCAGACCACATCTCAGCATGCTGTCCAGTCCAGATCTGAGGTCAAAATCTGCCATCTAACTTGTTACTTTCACTTGTCTCTGGGATTTCCACCTCTCTCTGTCAGGGATTAACATCTGATATTTTGTTAAGCCTAGGAAATGCGTGTTGAAGTCTAAATTCCAGTGCCATTAAGGCTTTCATCTGAGTAGGAATGACCAGGTTTTAAGGTAAAAAAGTATTACAACAACAAGCAGTTTTGCTGAGATGTGACATGAGATGATAATGACCTGTTCAGCTACAGAAAACTTTACACAAAACCATACTGAGAAACAGGCAAGACGAGGCTTGTTGCTCTTTCTCCCGTTTCATCTGGAAGTGTTTTCTCCATTCTTGTTCAAGTCCGGTTCCCAAAACAAACTTCATATTCCTACCGACTCCATCCAGCAAGGTGGCTGCCTTTCCTGATCAGTCTATCTGCTTGCTTAATGCTAGAAACACCACAATGGAATGGAATCTTTGGAGAACTAGAAGAAACTACATCATGCAATGTGTGAGAAAAGCACATAACTTCCATGGAAAACAAAGAGAAACCATATTAAGCAATATGTGAGTAAAGCAACATGCGAATTCCATGGAAAACAAAGAGAAACCATGTCATGCAATGTGTGAGTAAAGCAACATGCAACTTGCATGGAAAACAAAGAGAAACCATGTTGTGCAATGTGTGAGTAAAGCAACATAACAACTTCCATGGAAAACAAAGAGAAACCATGTCATGCAATGTGTGAGTAAAGCATCTTACAACTTCCATGGAAAACAAAGAGAAACCATGTCATGCAATATGTGTGTAAAGCAACATGCAACTTCCATGGAAAACAAAGAGAAACCATATCATGCAGTATGCACGTAAGGCATCATACACCTTGCACAGCGAACCAGGAAAAAATCACATCATACAATAAGATGGTAAAGCCCTGTATAATGTCTAGGGAGAACCGAAAGAAACCATATCCAGTATGCAATAAGTGGGTAAAACATCAAACAACTTCAAGGATTTATGAGCTGAACATCCGATGTGCATTAGACACGGACAATTAACTCTTGTTGAACACCACTGTGCCATTCTCCTTGTTAACTGATTTCAACTGACATTCATAATTTTAATGGTCTGAAAAAACAAACACCTTATTCTGAAAAGGTTTCCATCTTTGTAACTTTATAGTGTTCTCAATAACCTGACTGAGCACAGACATACAGTAAAAATACTACAGTCTAACCCCTCTACTATAAACCATAAAAATGGCAAGGAAAATTGGTCTTAGTAGCAAGAAGTATTAACAGGAGGGTAGAGTATGCAGCATGTTCTTTTTTCTGATGTCAGTGAACCTCTTCTATGCTTTGTCATCAAGGCTTTCGAATAGAATTTCTCGTTGTTTCTTTAGTATGCATACTTTCAGCACTTCACTAATCTCCTATCCCAGCGGAATCCATTGTCTGTCTTTTGTGATCTAAGGTATCTGTCTTTCCTGCATCTAAACTTGAGTGATTGTGATTGATGTTTCTTTTTGCTTTGGGTTGCAGTTTCACCTGATCTTCCAGTGGGAATTTCTTTGTCTTGAGATCATTGAAAATATAATTATTGCAATGAACATGCAGTGCTAAGATGGTAATTTTGTAACTTTCAAAATGTTTTTCTAACACTCAGAAGCAAACATGCTGCCACAGTTGTTAATTAACCAATTTCAGTTCACCAAACTTGAAAATGCTCAGAACTGATCATAAAAAGATACAATGTCAGCCCATAGAAGAGCTATTGAATTTCTGTTCAGACCACTTTTCACAAGGATCAGTTGTGATGTTGCACAATAAAGGAAAGTTCTCACTGGTCTTGTAAGACAAATGCAGAAGAAAAAGAAAGCATACCAGATAGACTGTTGACTGGAAATCAGGGGGGTTTCAAACATGTAAAGAACAGGGTTTTTGAGAGTCTGATGAGGGCAATCTGACATGTGAACACACACACACATGGGGACATGCAGGCATGAGGATACACAGATATGTGAACACAGACATGAGGATGCACAGACGTGGGGACACAGACATGAGGATACACAGACATGGAAACACACAGAGGTAGGCATAGGGACGTGAGACATAGACACTGAGATCCCAAACATGGGACGCATAGACATAGGGATACACAGACATATGAACACAAACATGGTGACATATAGACATGTGAACGCACAGACATGGGTACACAGATACAGCGACAAACAGACAAGGAGACACGGACATGGGGGCATACAGACATGGGGACACACGGAAGTGGAGGCATACAGAATGAAAGCATAAACACATGGAGACAGACAAGGGGACACACAGACTTCGTGGCATACAGACATGGGGACACACAGAGATGGGGACAGGCAGTCGTGGGAATACACGGGTGCACGAACAGCTTGTTTTGCTCTCAGAGAAGACCGATCACAGGGAGCAGGCAGGGGGCAGGAATAAGACATGGCCCACCTTCTCTTTCTTTTTCCCAGAATCTGAGCGTGTTCTCTCAATTTCAACCGAGTCAGAGTTGATTCTGGCCTGGAGCACTGTGCGTGTGTGGACCTCCTCCTTTACCTGGCGCCGCAAAGTCTCTGCTGTGTTCTGAAAGTAGGAAGTAAAGATACAAACAGAAAATATCACTATACCTTGATGAGAAATATAAAGCTTTTACACTTTGCTGCCATGCTGGGTAATGAATGTCCATTCAAATAAAGAAAGAATATACATTAAGGCAAACAAACAAACTCTGGGCCAGTTGATCTCATATCTTAATGATATCACAGTCTTTGTTAGTAAAATTTTGACGAAATCTTGGCTTAGATCTAAGGACACATGATCTTCAGAGAAAAAAAAAACAAACTGTTGGTCCTGAACTTTTACTACAATTGTTGGAAGAAGAGTTAACAATATTTGCTTTTCAATGTTCTAAAAACCATCTAACTGCAGGACATGAGTGAGACAGCCTGGAGACATATACACTGGCAACATTATACACTGGCAACCAGTATCAAACTATATGTAAAGTTTTCATTTTTTTCTATTTCTTAAAGTTGTTTCTCCACTGAAAAAATGGATGGATGATCCCCAAGTTAAATTCAACACACCCCAATCAATATATGCGAATGTGTCGCTGTTGCTGCTGATACCGTTGCCATTAACACTATTACTACTATATCCATGGTAGGAAAATGCTAAAGTCAATGTTTGTCATTGACAGTGACACAGACACACTGTACAACCAGAGCAAAAAGATTAAATTACCTTATTTTTCAACTAGTGATTCAAAAAACGAAAACATCCAGTTTATAACTGGAGTCTTTCTCTGCTACATGCAGAATGGAACCCACTAAACCCACTGCAGTTCCTCCTTGTCCTTTCCCCCCCTCCCCATGCCTCCACTCCCTGCTACCCCTCATTCATCCCTGTCTGTTCAACTCCATCCCCTCTCTCCCCCTCCAGAACAACACCATTTTCACAGTTTCCTGCGCGCTCTGTGAACTTCCTGCATGCCAAGGCCAAGACTGACCTTGAGTGCCTCTTCTGTGCGAAATGCCTTTTCCTGCTCTGAGTGGAGCTGGTCACGAATATGGTGGTTGCGGGTGGATACGTTTATGTGCTCTTCAGTTGTTGCGGCCATCATGGTCGCCACGCGTTCCATCTCCCGCTGGATGCGCCGTATGTTTTTCTCATCTGCTATCTTCTGTTGCTCACTATTGGAAGGATGAACAGAAATTTTTTTTTTTTCTCATTGTGAGAATTTTGAAATGGGTTAGACCAACAGGCTTCCTCTTCGTACTGTTAGTCCAGTGTGTGAGTCCTCGTGTGTGTGTGTGTGTGTGTGTGTGTGTGTGTGTGTGTGTGTGTGTGTGTGTGTGTGTGTGTGTGTGTGTGTGTGTGTGTGTGTGTGCGCGAGTGTGTGTCTGTGTGCATGCGTGCGTGCATGTGTGTGTTTGTATTTGCGTTTGTGTATGTGTGCATCCAATGCATGCATTGTGCCTGTGTGTTTGCATGCATACTTCTATGTGTGTGTGTGTGTGTGTGTGTGTGTGTGTGTGTGTGTGTGTGTGTGTGTGTGTGTGTGTGGTGTGCGTGCGTGCGTGCGTGCGTGCATGCGGTGTGTGCGTGTGTGTGTGTGCATACATCTGGCTACATGCACTTTACCAAAAAAAATGTTTTGAATCTTTCCTGAACATTCAGGATCTCACTGTTCCATAATGGTAACTGATAGTTGTATCACAAACCCTGGGAGCAAAGCCTTTGGTAGCATTTACTTATGGAGAACAGTGATCCACTACCAAATGTTTCACACCACAGAAAGTAGTATAAAAATGACATGTACACCACATACAGGAAGCTGCCTGTCATTTGCAGATTTTGCCCTGATTTATCTGATTATACTGAATGCTTTGACCAAAACTGGACATGGTTGACTAGAGAGACGAAATCCACTGCCCAATGAGAGTTGTCATCCACAACTTTCATGGAGTGATCTCCTGTGATGATGGGTTTCAAGACATTTATGGATGAATTTTAGTAACTGCCTTGTGCTGTTCTTTCATGACATCTTAAGCAACTGTCTGCTCGTTTACTTTGTCATCAGTCTTCAGCAAAAAGAGGGACAATATATGAAAAATATGAGGTAGTTTGCTGTTCACTTATGTGGGTATTCTTCACTGAAGAAATGAGATTGAAACTGCCCTAGGAGCACCATTCATGTCTGGCATCTGATGGATTGAACTCTAAAGTGGGTGTGTCACCAAGTAGCTTAACTTTTTTTTTTTTTTTCTTTTTTTCTTTTTTAAACCAAGCTATGAGTTTGAGAATGAAAAGGAGGTAAAAGAGATTTCATTTCTAATGTAGCTGGGCACATAGCAGAAAACCTTACTTTATTGAGAGGCAAATGACCTTTTTCTCTCGCATACTTTGTTAAGCTGAATGCTGACCATCAAAAAGGAAGACAGAAGAGTCCCAAGACTAGCCAAGTTAAGGTCTAAGTAGGAAGTGCCTCCCCATCCTCCATCCCCAGTTTCCCAGCCGTTCATTCCTCCACATTTCTCCCTTTCCCAACCTGAGAAAATGATGCCTTTGCAATCATGATGACCGAGGTACAGAGACAGGGCAAGCCACCTACCACTTGTTGATCTTCTCCTGGGTGTCCTCAATGTCAATGCTGAGTTCGTTGTTGTGGCGCAGGATGATCCGCAGCTTGCCCTCCAGGACCTTGGCCTTCTGTTCCAGCTCTGACAGACGGGCCGCATTCTTCGATTTCTGCACAGTGCAGCCAGCTGTCAGCACTGGTGGTTTTGTGAGAGGACCACATCCAAGCCAGCTGTCAGCCCGGGATGCTTTATTAGTAGGCCATATTGAAGCCAACAGTGAGCAATGGATGTTTTACTACAGGACCTTATCAAACTTGTGTTCTGTACACACAGCTATGCATTTACTTAAAACAGTAAAGCTCTTCCTTTGACACCGGAAAATGTAGCACTTTATCTGGACATTAAACAGGAATGTAGCTCAGCCTTTGATACCTGTAACTGTGGCACTTTACTGGATATCACACAGGTATGGAGCAGAGCTTCTGATACCTGCGACTTTAGTACTTTATCTGAATATCACACAGGTGTGGAGCCCAGCCTCTGATACTGTGACTTTAGTACTTTATCTGGATATCACACAGGTATGGAGCCCAGCTTCTGAAACCTGTGACTTTAGTACTTTATCTGGATATCACACAGGAATGCAGCCCTGTCTTTGATACCTGTAACTGCAGCACTTTACTGGATATCACACAGGAATGTAGCTCAGCCTTTGATAGATACCTGTAACTGTACCATTTTGCCTGGATATTACAACTGAAGATAGCAGTTGTAGAATGTTTATTCGTGCATCAATATCAATGAAGCTGTATGCAAGCGTAGATGTGCAGGATCACGTATCCTGCATACTGAGTCCTCTTTAGCGTGAAAGTATGAAAATGATCTGCACCTTCATCTTTTGTTTTTCCTCCGGGCACTGTTTGCTCTCAATATCAAACATGACTTTGTCAACCG
This sequence comes from Conus ventricosus, assembly GCA_018398815.1. Taxonomy (NCBI): domain Eukaryota; kingdom Metazoa; phylum Mollusca; class Gastropoda; order Neogastropoda; family Conidae; genus Conus; species Conus ventricosus. The sequence goes on along the minus strand of CM031606.1, from coordinate 59,298,016 downwards.
TTTGTTAAAAGTCAAACATGAATGTATCCATCATTTGCTTCAAAGCAAACTTTCTGTAAAGATTTACGTTTTAATCTGAAGGAAATCACACTAGTTGAATGCAAAGTGTCCTCCCTTACAGTCTTGCATGGAAAGTTGATAACCATGCAAAAACAATGTCTGAAACAATAGTACCAGAACAATCAGTAGATATTACATTGGTGGGTGATCACCGCTACAGGTGTGTTGTGGTGCAGAAAATACGCTTGTGGCATAAATGTATTATGAAATTAACTTGTACATACAGAAAGACAAAAAGCTTACCATGATCTTAAGCTGCTCTTCAGACTGAATGTTTTCATTTTCCAGACGTCTGTACTCGAATTCAGCATCTGTGATTTTGGCTTGCAAGGTGCGTACCTGAAAAAAACATGAACGTATTCATTCAGCATGAAAAAGATTACCAATTTGTTATTCACTATACAATTCAGTATCACATATATGGAATTGCAGCTTCACATTTGCCACAGTATCAATGATAGGTGTCTAAAAATAAAGTGTGTGCTGAGAAAGAGTGTGTATGTGTGTGTGCCGTGCGTGCGTGCATGTGTATGTGTGTGTGTGTGTGTGTGTGTGTGTGTGTGTGTGTGCGCGCGCGTGTGCATGTGTGTGTGTATGTGTGTTTGTGTGTATGTTGCGCAGGTTCCTTTGTTTCAGTTTAACTTGGTAAATGAATGTATTCTTGTTCAAGACTTTACCAACCATTGACAATTTAGACACTGAACACACCCCTCAATGATATTTGCACTTGATAATCAGTGTGAGAATCACTTCAGCACTAGAAATGTTGCAAGCAGTCCAAATACTAACTACTTTGTACTTTCACTTGACAACCTGTGTCAGAACCAATCCTAGACAAACAAAACCCAGTGACAATACATGATATAGGTACATGAGGACAGGCTTTTGACAGGAGACTCAAATCTTGTACATTGTCCATGCTGTCAGAGTCTGATTTTGTTTGTTAGTTGAAGAAAAAAATACTGATTTTTGTAGGTTTTTCCCAATGGTAGCAGTCTCAAATCTAAGTGGCTGTAATTTTAGAGAATGTAGACTGGGCATCTTTGAACCAGTGTCGGAACCAAAAGATGTGGACGCAGGCTTCATGTGACATAACATACTGATTCAAAATTGGTACTGCACACAAAAAGATGGATTTGAAATGTGATCTGACCATGATGCACACCCTACTGTAAGACTGATGTAAAGATATTTGTCATTCTGACACAACCTCTGTTCTTATCTATTATTTCATTCTATTTATATTTGTAAAGAGAGATAAAGACAAAACAGATACAGACAGACCAAGAGACTGACAGACAGATAGACAGATTGACAGATATGAACATTAGTCAAGTGTAGAATACAGTTTAGTTACAGCTTAAGACAGCCCTGAGCGAAATGGCATGCACAGTTAAAGGCACACAAGAGGACTAACTGAAAATGAAGAAATACATGTGCAAGGAAACTAACACACCCTGTGAAGTTTTATGTACCTCTCCAAGACAGTAAAATGCCTCAGAATTCGTCAGCATCATTCCCTTTAAAGGAAGCTCACTATCTTGGAAGCTGAAAAAGGCAACTGATCACCTTTTGTGATTTCCCTCCTTCCAATACTCGATTCTTGTATGCTGATTCAGAGCTGCAAGCAAGTTGAAAATAGAACCATGTAGTCTTTCCAAGTACCTGTACCAAAATTAGGTGAGAGAATACTGTGCGTTAAAGGACATGAGGCTAAAACAAACTTCAAGCAGTTGCTGCACAGCATCACAGAACTGTGTTAAAGGTAATGAGGACACAAGCAGATATCACACTGACCTTGGTGGCCTGCATCTCTTCAGCAGCCTTGGCATTAGCATCTTTGACTGACAGCACTTCCAGCTCTTGTGCATTGTCAACTAGCTGGTTGCCAATGTCATTCACCTGGTGCACGTAGGAGTTGAACGTCATCTGGCTGTGGATAGCTCTTCGCTGAAATTGATACAATGTCAGACTGCCAGCATGATTCAAATCAGCTACACAGGCAATCTTCTCAGATTACAAACTTACACAACAATCTAACATTCATGATACTTCAGGATGAAATCAGTTGCTCTGCACACTTGGCTATTGGGATCATCCCGGAAATCCAGCTGGTCTCGGCCCATTGTACACATCCCATTCATCATTATCAGTCTGATACCTCAAACCCATTCTGACTCTTACAACAAAACACCAACTGTACAATGGGCTGCAGGCAACTCCTGACTACTTGAATTCCAGTGTGACATCAATGACTAAGAATATCTAGCTGCGGTGGTAACATGGTTTGCATCTTGGATGTAGATAGGCAGGTGGTGGGTTTGAGTCCCTTCATAGTCATACGTTTGTGCAATTTTTTAATCATGCTCCTAATTCTCCTCACACATATAAAAAACAAACAGTTATATTTCAGAGCTATAGCTTCAGCAAGATGTGGAATTTTTTCATGCACATGCAAATTACAGTCCAAGAGAAACTACACTGGCCATTACACTGGCCATTTTAAACAGTGCAGGTTTCTCTCTGATAGAGTTTGTAGGTGGTGGAACAAAGACAATGCCCATTTCAAAAGGCATCTAACTTGGAATTGGTGAAGGATCCAATATCACCTGTGCTTGTATTTCACAGGAAATGCTCTTTACGTAGAAAAAAAATTAGTTGATTCTTCCCAGTGCATTTGCTGAAGGACAGAAACATTCTAAGAAGTATACAAGTGTTTTTCCTGTTTTCTTTCTTAGAATTCAATGACAACATTTTTCAAACTGCAGAAATTTATGAGAACTACTCATGAAAAATCTGTTTTGACATTTCAAAATTTAACATAATATACTTTCAACTCATGTACAGAATTTATGCTTTGGTTATTTCTGTAAGGCTGCCAATTCATTTTCTGAATATGGTCAAAATGTCATGTCACATCATGATGAGCTGCCACCGAATTAAACTTGCATACAACCAGCTTGACACCTTCTCTGTGCTTCACTGAGCATCACAAAATATAAATACTGATTCAATCAGCTCTGATAAAGTTGTATTACACTTTCAACAATCTGAAAAATCAATTGTAAAATGGCATCACTTGTAATCAGGACTCACACACTTTAAGCTTGCCAAATTTCACTTCCAAGCACTGATTGGGTTTGAACTTTTAAATTCAAATATGAAAAGTCCAGCATTCTAACTATCCAATAACTGTTTTCATTATGCTTGATTACACATGTAACATGAATGCCAACAGGCAGTAGTAATATTTGTTATTACCGTGTATGTACAATATCTGCTATCAGATCAATTTTTTTAATAAGAATAATCCTCTTACCTTATTTGAGTCAAGTTGTCCCGAAGATTATCCAATTCCCGTTGAATGTGCCCTCGCTCTGTTTCAGCCTTTGACAGTGCTTCTGTCGATTTCTGTTCTGTCTTGGCCTGGCGCTGTTTTGTGGTCATCAGCTCTTGGTTGGTCTGTCACAAAGTTAGGCAGTGGACTTTTTGGGGGACCTCCGTTTTTGTGACAGATAAATATACAGAATCACCATGCACTTTGCCATAAATATGGACCTACATCAGGACTGACAGGTGTTTGAACAAATGCGATGAAATAAACTAGAGATAGTGAGAGAGGGGGAGAGAGAGGAAGAGCCAGAGACAGAGGGACAGAGAGGAGAGACAGAGAGACAGGAGTGAGGTAGACTGTGTGAAAGGGAGAAAGTATTATGGTGAGGTCCTGTGGGGGGGAATGAGTGTGAGGTTTTTTTTCTTTATTTTATGCAATATTATGTTTACTCACAAAGTTTTTAAAGGGTGCTGCCATCCATTTTAGTGACTACTGTTACTTTTTTGATGAGTGACTCCAAGGTGAGGAGCACTCAGAGTGTGTATAAAAAGGCGTGATCTGCCTGAAACTGTCGGTCCTTGGTTTTATTGAGGAAGGTTTAATGAACCAAAATTTTAACTGCCACTGTCTGGGTATTGGCTGCTTTTTTCATCATAATACAATGAAATAAAGTGACAAATTGGTGTGCAACAGTTCATGAATCTAATTCTTAAAAGCATGCATTGATATACCACCTCACTTTATGTCAAAAAGAAATGACTGTGTAGACTTTAACATTGGGAAAAAAGGTGACAACTGCTCTAGCTCTGCATCTTTACTTATTTTTTTCTATAGAAGTCACAACTCGACTATGCTTGCAGTGCGCACTTCACTGCTTTGCCATACATAGTGAACATCATTGCCACTGAGGGCAATTAGTCCTGGACACACGCAGGTTTGACTTGTTTGCCAACTTTGGGCTGGAAGAAGATGAATCTTAGGGATGAATCCATAGGAAATGTGAAAACTTAATCACCATTGTTTTGTAGTGGTCACAAAAGGGGGAAAAAAAGCAAACAACAGGCTGGAGAACAGTGGACTGAAAATATCTCTGAAAAGGGCTGGGATCCAGGGGCAACATCCTTGTGGGGAGGGTCCAGGGGCAACGCCCAGGTGGGAGGGGAGGGGATGGGGGGGGGGGAGGGCAGAGGAAGGGAGATGAATCCTTCTGCCGAAATGGAATGTAAGCAGTTTGAAGACTGTGATCTCTCATGATTGGCAAATTACTATGCAGAAAGCAAAGAAACCAAAAGAAATGAAAAAAATAAACTGAACACACACATACACAAACAGCACACACACACACACACATGCACACACGCACGCATGCACGCACGCACGCACACACACACACACACACACACACACACACACACACACACACACAAACACACACACACACACTCACACACACACACACACACACACACACACACCACACACACACACACTCTCTCTCTCTCTCTCTCTCTCTCTCTCACACACACACACACACACACACACACACACACACACACACACACACACACACACACACACTTAAACTTAATAGATTTCCAATAAAACAACAAACAAACAAACATACAAGGAACAAAAATTTAAACTGGTGTTCGTCTCAAACAATCATGCATATAAACAGGTAATGAAAGAACAATATCCTTTATTGTGGACACAATCACCGTCCCTTGGTGCATCTCACTTCTTGCTGTTCATAACCAAGCCCACCACAGGGGTACATATTATATATCCATTATGTGGGCTGTCACACCCTCACAATGACAAGTCCGTGCATGTTCATTTATTTTGTGGAAAAAAGGGGTGTGGGGGTGTGGTGGGCATGGGGAAACCATGAATCAGATCAACAAATCCAGTCTGCTATGACTGCAGTCCAGTTCTCTTCAAACACCAACATACTTTCTGTAGTACACCTGTTCAAAGAACGCTGTTAAAAATCCACGAATGGCATAATTCAGCTTGGTTTAATTAGGCAAAAATGTAACAACATGCTGCTTCCAGCTAGTTTACTTTCTGATAGCAATTCAAAAACTGCTGATTGAAATTGCTCACTTTTGTAGGCTTTTCAGTCCAAACAAATCTCCAACAGTTGATGATTATGCCTTCCTCAAACATTTCATCTTGATGTGTAATTCATGACAGGCAAGACATTGTCTTTTCCCTTCAAACAAAGAAGCCTCTGTATGACCCACAGCCAGAAAAATGGCTGAATGAATTGCGTTCACCTACACATTTGTCCACCACTGAAATGCTGTGATTAATGCAAGCAGGAATGCTGTGATATACCATAACGACTGCAGGTGGCAGAGCGTTGAACACAGATCATGGAAACCTGGACTGAAAAAAAACTGGATATGGTACAAGGCTTGGGATACTTAACCATTTCGCAAATTTTTCTCCCAGACTTTTTCTTTGACTGAAAAAAAACTGGATATGGTACAAGGCTTGGGATACTTAACCATTTTGCAAATTTTTTCCCCCAGACTTTTTCTTTGACTGAAAAAAAACTGGATATGGTACAAGGCTTGGGATACTTAACCATTTCGCAAATTTTTTCCCCAGACTTTTTCTTTTGTTGGATGTTCGCTTTTCATGCCTCTGAAATTCAAGTCCTTTTCTCAGTAATCCTTGGCTTATAGGAGAGTTCTCTAGCCTGCAAAAATCAGGTGTCTTGAAGGAATGTCTGTGCCGTGCCTGCGATGTTCTCAGTGCACACAGATGGGCAGAGCTGTTTGTGTTGACAATGATGAAGCTGTGTCACAAATGAATCAGAGTTCTGAGTGTTCTGTTGAACAGTATCTTTGTACCTTTTTTCATCATATTATTAAGTTTGACCTGTTTGTTCATTTCTTATTTAAGTGTTTTCTCTTCTAAATCCATCTACTTTTATGTTTGGTTTGAAGATGTTACGTGCAGAAAAATAATCTCAAACACTGTTGAAATCACTCATTAAACTTTACCACACACTGAACTTTGAAAAGTTCAAAACCAATGGCTCCTAGATCATGTTCATGATGAAAAGCTTATGTGGTAAAAGCAGGATATTCCATGGAAAGCATACCTCCACTTGAGCTTTCTTGATTCTGTCCATAGCCTGCAGCTCCAACACTAGCTTTCCTCTACCAGGGGTCTGAGGGAACAAGAGAGGGTTCATCATCAACATCATCGGCAATACCATCATCATCATTAACACCATCACCAGCACCACCATGATCATCAATCATCATCCCATCATATAACACCACAACCACTAGCTTCTCCTCTACCAGGGGTCTGAGGGAACAAGAGAGGGTTCATCATCAACATCATCAGCATACCATCATCATCATTAACACCATCACCAACACCACCATGATCATCAATCATCATCCCATCATATAACACCACAACCCCTATTACCATCCTCACGGTGACAATCATTTATTTCAGAGCAAGAAGAAAGAGCACATGAATATATCATTCATGAGTAATAGCATATGGATAAATCCCTACCAACATCACACTGTTCCTACTCGTATCTTTAGTATCCTTCAGTTCCCTCTTTGGAGCTGAATGATGAAGACCTGACTAGGCCAGCCCCAATTTGCCCATCAGCAACAGAACCCTAATTTTCAGTTGTATAATGGATGTTTTCAGTAATATGAATGTGGTGGCATTTTCTTGTACTATCTAAGACAGGATTTATGGTTAACTGTTATTATTCTTTGTCTGATTCTAGACAAATGCCTATTTTACGTTCACACACTAAAAAAGCCAAGTCACAGTAATTCTATTGAGATTTTGTGAAGATGACAATCTGCTATGATCTGTGAATATAATTCAGGGATGAAAACAGTTTTTAAAAAAAAAGAGGAGATTGGCGGAGATCTGGGGTTCACCATGGGCCCCCAGTGGGGTACATGGGCAACAGCCCGGCGGGGGTCAGGGGGCGGCGCCCCCTGAAGCTGAAGCATATTTTGTATTAAATAAGGCATAAAAATCTTTAGAAATCACTTTCTTGCTTCTAAACAACTCATTCTATAGAACAGCTTTCAACACCATAAAGACTGAGACTGATGTGGAAAGAAACTATGTCAATTGAGACAAACATTTAGTATGATGAATCCTCAGAACTCTAGCTAAAGAACATTTGACAAACAGTGCTTTCAGGACATAAAGAATAAGGCCTGTAGATAAGTAAATCAGAGTGGGAAATCAAACTAAGTAAATCAGATGTATGAAAACGACTGCTGGACTTCAATAAACACAATATGAAAAATGATTATTTTGAAGTCCTTTTAAAAAAAAAACTGAAGCTTTGGGCCTTAGACCCTTCGTCAGGAAACACTAAACACAAAAAAGAACATAAAAGAACAAATGACATAAAAATAAACTGATGTCACAACAGTACCCCCCCCCCACTTCCCCCTTACAACTAATCATATCCCCCCCCCCCCTTGACAAGTGTGTGTGTGTGTGTGTGGGGGGGGGGGGTGATTGTGTGTGTGGGGGGGAGGGGTGGTGTTTGTGTGTGTGTGTGTGTGTGGTGGGGACGGGGGTGGGGGGAGGGGGCGAAGTCTGTGGGGTATGTGTGTTGTGGGGTGAGGGTGGGGTTGGGGGAGGAGGAGGAGTAGAGGAAGTATATAGGTAATGGGGGAGTGGGCTGGTGGAAAAGGATTTCATAGGGGGGCTATTAGCAGACACCTAACAAATGTAGCAAACGTTTGTATTATACCAGGGGAAAAGTGTTACACAATACGGTTGTGACATCAGTTTATTTTGATGTCATTTGTTCTTTTATATTCTTTTTGTCACTTTGACGTTTTTCCCTTGCTTTGAAGACTCTACGAGTGGAAGTACTTAGAGTAGGAGTCAAACTATCTTTGGAAATTAAACGTAGATTGTTGCATACCCAATGATCTGAAAACATGCTGTAATGGTGTGGGAAACACACATATTTTCTGTTGGTGACTGGGACGCTCGATGTGATCTCCGATTGCCACAAAGCCACGACTACCAAAGTAGACACGTTTTTGGCAAGGCTCGCAAAACACTTCAAATTCGCCGTCTTTGTCATGTTTTCTTATTACATCCGCGACTCTGCGGTCACACACGTCCTTCTGGGGGTCAGCCCGCTATTGCGCGGCCCGCTATTGCGCGGGCCCGCTATTGCGCGATTATTGCGCGATTGCGTGGGCCCGCTATTGCGCGGGCCCGCTATTGCGCGACAGTTAGGGTTAGGGTTAGGGTTAGGGATAGGGTTAGGGTTAGGGTTAGGGATAGGGTTAGGGTTAGGGTTAGGGATAGGGTTAGGGTTAGGGATAGGGTTAGGGTTAGGGTTAGCCGCGCAATAGCGGGCCCGCGCAATAGCGGGTCCCCGCAATAGCGGGCCGCGCAATAGCGGGTCCCCGCAATAGCGGGCCGCGCAATAGCGGGCCCGCCCCTCCTTCTGCTGCCACTCGGTCTTCTAGTGGTTCACATACTTCTTTCTTCTTTTTTTTTCGTTTTGTTTGCACTCACTGGCGGCAAACTCTCACTGTGAATCGACGCCATGATGAGAAATGATACTGGAAGGAAGCAGAATGAGAACTACGCCGTTTAAGAACATTACCGACAGAGAAGAAATTCGCTGTGCAGACAAGTTGAGATCGTTTCTGAGCTTCATTCTTCGAATAATTTTTCGGCGGAGACTTTTTCTTTCGGCGGAGATGCGAAAAAATAACGGCGGAGACGGCGGAAACGGCGGAGGAGTTTTCATCCCTGATAATTATCAGTGTGTTAAAAAATGTAAAGGTAGTTCAAACATAGAAAGAGAGAGAGAAAAAAAAAGAAGAAAAATCACAAGAACATTAACCTATGAAGTATTTAAAGGAGTGTATCTGCAGATATATGTTATCTGGGTACTAAATTTATGGAAACTGCCATAATCATAATTTGACAATATCTATCATACATGACACTGGAAATCATCAGTCCCCCTATGCCCAGTCCAGATCTCTGTCAAACACAGTTCAAGACTCTAAAGAGAATACAAAGGCATGTCGACTGGCAGCCACCGACTTTTTTGTGTTGCTGTTTTTAGAGCCAGTGTCAGCTAACTTTCCAATTTGGTTTTCTTTTTCATCACTGACTTCAGATTCAGTTTTGTGCCACTTCTTTCACACCATTTCTCTGCACAATATTACAAACTGACACAACATGATACAAAATCATAGATTCCCTCATCAGCAAGATAATAACTTTTTACTTGCCCAAAGCATCTTAGTTTGGGGTGGTGGGTGTGGTGGGGTGGGGGTGGGGGTGGGGTTGAAACATACAAACTATGGACAAATTGTAGCACAAGTCAGGTCTGATATTGTATGCAGTCCAGTAAGTTAGATCCCATATATAAGGAACTCAAATTTTCATTTTTCAGTCAACCACACACCTCAGTTTGGCATATTTACTTCTGAGTAAATTGCACTCAGCTGTTCAGGTTTCACTTTTGGACAACAAAAACATCTTGATATTAGGATGCATGCCTACAGTTTTAAGAAAAAAAAAGTTCTCCATAAATAAGTTACTTTGGAATACAAGATGCATTCATTTGCCAAGATATAAAACTACAGTTTGCAGTTGCATGCCTGATATATAAGCATATACAAATGTGACTATGCTTGAGCAAAGAGAGTTGAAATATACAGGGATATGTGAGCTGGATTTTTGGACATACAAGAGGATCAACACTTTACTCACACACACACACACACAGAGACATGCATGCATGCGTGCGCACGTGCTCACACACATATGTACACACACACACACACACACACACACACACATGCACGCATGCGTGCACACATGCTCACACACGTATGCACACACACACACACACACACACACACACACAACACACACACACATTACTCTATTTCAAAGGTGATAAATATTACTTTGGGATTAGAGCTTCATGCATATTTTGACATTTATCCCTACACTGAAGGAACGTGCCTTTGCTTTTCTGTCTGCAAAGACCTTGTACACATCTGTTTTTCTATCAGCTGACTGTTGAGCAAGCTCACATGCATCCTTCAAACGATTATGCAGTTCATAAAGTATTGGTAAACAGTTTTACTGTCAGGTATGTCCGTCTTTTTCGTCCATTGTGTCATCAATAGATCCAAAGGACCCCTTGGTGAGTGTCCGAAAAGAAGCTCGAATGGTGAAAATCCCAGCGTTTCGTTCGGCATTTCCCCGTATGCAAAAGCAAAGCCGGTATGAAACGATCCCATTCATGGGTTCCTGCCTTGCAACCTTTCTCAACATGGACTTCAACGTTCCATTGAAACGTTCAACCATGCCATTCGATTGGGGATGATATGGCGTGGTTGAAATGGAAGAGATTGACAACAGTCTGTAAATTTCTCTCATGAGATCAGAAATGAATTGCGTTCCACAATCCGAGAGAATTTCGTCTGGAAGACCCACTCTGGAAAAAATCGCAAGTAAAGCTTCAGCGACAGACACTGTATCAATTTTCTTCAGTGGAATCGCTTCTGGATACCCTGTCGCTGTATCCACCAAAGTCAAGATATAGCGATATCCGGAAGAAGACAGTGGTAAAGGCCCAACAAGATCAATAGCCACCCTCCGAGATGGGACGGAAATGAGAGGCATTTTGTGCAAAGGTGCACATGGGACGCGACCTTTCTGAGATGTCTTTTGGCAGATGTCACATGAACGGCAGTATTCTGTTACTTCCTTTGTGACACCTGGCCAATAAAAAGAATCAAGAACTCTCTTTGATGTTCTTTTGATCCACAGTGACCAGCGAACAATGCATCATGACCCCGTGTGTAGCACTGTCTCTCTAAGTGGCTTTGGAACGACAACTTGTTTGTTTTCCGTCCAGGTACACACCTGTAGAGAATGTCAGATTCCAGTATGTACGTTGGTTTGTCCGTTAGTTTGTCCGTTACAGTCTGTTTAGCAGCAGAAAGTATTGTCGTCAGCGTCTCGTCTTTTCCCTGCATTTCTTTTAGATCATCTGGGGTAATCTGGAGTTCATCCAGTTTTGAGACTTTTAGCGGCTTTGTAGCCTTTCCCTGCTCTATGATGTCTGATCTGGTACTCACAAGACAAGGAACAAACGATCCTCCAGCACCACCATGTACTGTAGCGACACCTGGCAAATTGCCCAAGATCAAGTCGCAGACTGGGTTATCAATTACACAGGTGGTAAGAAAACCGGAGTAGTACGGTGTATCGACTGAAATTTTCGCCAGCGGAAACGTTTCAATCTTGCCTCCAAACGACCTACACTTTTGGACAGTGTTGAGATACTGGTTTTGAAGCACGAAAGATTTCCGTACACCAGCGGTGGTGCACCCAGTGTCTCGCAAAACCAAAGCCTGCAAACCATTGATGGCTCCGTTTTCTAACACCAGTCCATCAACAGCTTGATGTGGTGCCAAAACAAGGCCTTCTTCACAATCAGTGGAGACTAATGCGGGTTTTGAATCATTTGGTTTGAAAGGGCAATTCCTTTTCAAATGGAACTTGCAATCGCAATAGAAACATCGCATTGTCTGATCGGCAGCTGACTGATTTTGTGAACTTCGGTTCTGTCCACGAACTGGCCCAAAAGGTCTACGTGGTGGTCGTTGTCCACGACCTCGGAACGTTTGCTGAGGAGTAACGGGTCTTTCCGGCGGTGAGTACTGGTACTGACGAAAGTCACTCGAACCGCGGAAAGATCCCTGTCCGTTCCTAGGATAAGTATATCCTTGAGGACTCAGAAATGACCCACGATTTCCTTTCCTGTAACTTCCCTGTCCTGATGGGATAGTACATGACGCATGAGACTCAAAGATTGAAAATTCTCCTTTCCTAGCCACGCCCTTATCTGGGTGAGCGATACAATACTGATCAGCCATCTGACACATTTCCTCAACGCTTTCAAATTGCCTTTCTTTAAGGAAAGTGGCCAGATCTTTGCTCACGCTCTGGAAAAGTTGTTCTCTAAGAAGGAGATCTCGCAGTGATTGAAAAGTTTTGTTCGTTTTTGATAAATCGATCCATCGATCTAAACAATGACTCATACGGATCAGAAACGAGGGAAACGATTCTCCTTTGTCAGGGCGCACAGAACGGAAACGTTCGCGAAAACGATCAGCAGAACATTGAAATTTCTTGAGGAGTTCTTCTTTCAACTGATCCCAAGTTAAATTTTGTTTCGCTGCAAGTGAGTGGTACAGTGTCAAAGCGCTCCCCTTAAACAACGACGCAATATACAATGTCCACTTTTCCTTTGGCCAACCACAAGACGTTGCGTGACTTTCAAATTGGAAAAGAAAACTATCAATGTCATCCGTTTTTCCTCAAAAGGCGGTAACTTTGGAATATATGCCGCTTTTGGTTGAGGTGCGCTTGCGGAACCGACTGGTGGAGGTTCTCTCGATGCCTGGATTCTTTTAATTTCAGCATCAGTCTCTAGTTCTAACTGCCTCAACTTAAATTGACGTTCTTCAGCTTCAGTTTCCCTCTGTAATCTTTTTTCTTCAATTTCAGCTTCCCTCTGTAATCTTTTTTCTTCAATTTCAGCTTCCCTCTGTAGTTTATTTTCTTCAGCTTCCCTCTGTAGTATATTTTCTTCAGCTTCCCTCTGTCTTAGCCTGTCTGCCCTATCTCTGCATTGTTGCACATAGTTGGTAAGTTTTTCTCCATCAAAACCCAAGCGTTCCGCTTGTTTAACATATTTATCAAAATCATCCATAATGAACCGTCAACAGATATAAACACAAAACAATCTCTAAGTATGAATAAAAATAAGGCGATATATGATGATGCTATATGTTTCACAAAATGTAATTATAATATATACAAATAAAGAATTCAATTTCCGGTGTAAACAGAAAACAGCTTACTTAAACAGGGTAGATATGAAATCCAAGGAATGTATTTTTCCAAAAATAATTTGCAAACTGCTATCAATTTGGAATTTACAAAACAAAATGAAGTTTAATGCAAAACTGTTTTTCCTAAGAAAGGAAATAAACACAATAAAGTTTTCTGAAAATAAATTCTTTATAAAGTTTTAGTTTTTAAATGTTCTTGTTGCCAGTCTTTCTTTCTTACTTAATTTCAAATGAATTTACAAAACAAATGTATCGCCTTATACGCTAAGTGAATATAAATTTACAAAACAAATGGAAGCACAAATAATTAAAAAGAGGGAAGAAACACAAACTAGCAGAAATCCTACCTAAAAGATGAAAATGTAGAAGAAAACTAGATAGGAGCTTATTGAGGAGAAGGTTTAAGAGGTTTTGAAAAAGGGGTGAAAAGGAAATGAAAGGATACACAGGACCGGAACAGTGAGAAGAAATCAAGAACAGCAAAAGAAACCCTCAGACAGCACCCTAGTGGTTACTGTCTCCCGTGAAACTGGAGACGGGAAAAACAAATCCTGCACAATATACACCACACTACAGTAATAATACAAAATACTAAACAATCAATCAATAAATGCACATTCACCCAAACTCAAAATCTCGCACCACACACAGAAAAAAAATAATCAAAAGATAAAGATGTTTATTTGGGCTGAGCGGTAATCAACTCCACCACCTACACTATTAGCGTGACGAAGGAGAAGTTGATCCCACACTCTGAGGGGCAAGGGGAAAAATCAAACTGAAACAATAGGAAAGGGAAAGAAATAGATATTTATGAGAAGGGAAAGACTATCGACTCCCCAACGCCATGCCCCCCTGCTAAACGCAGGAAGAGGTTGGGGCTATCAGTCCTGGGGAAGGGGACAAAAAATCTAATACTCTAGGGGAAGGACAGCGATTCCTCAACGCCCTGCCCCTTGCTGCCAGGTACGAGCAAGAGGAGGTTGAGGCTATCGGTCCTGAGGTGGGGAAGGGTCAAAAAGAAAATCCTACCAAAAAAAAAAAAACCTTAACGGAGTAGAGCAAACAAAAGAAATGTCAACCACCCGAAACACATATAGAAATAGAAAAAAAACAACAACAAATGCAAATATTATACACAATAAATAATCAACTAATTTCTTTTTTTTTTCTTCCCCCAAACCCTTGAGGGTACAAATCAAAATCTTTTTTATTCTTTTTTTTTTTCTTCCCTCAAACCCTTGAGGTACAAATCAAAATCTTTTTTTTTCTCAGGCCCCAAGGGCACAAATAGAAATCCTTCCTCTGAAGGTACAATAGAAATCTTTCTTCTTTTTTTTCTAGGGGAAACAAAACGGCAGCAACGTTGGTGAAACTGGATCGGGGTCACCACTGTCACACTGTCACTTTTGCACACGCGCATTCATGACAGCATTTACTCCATACGCACACGCAATCTTTCCAATCAACCAAAAGGCGCACTACCGAATGTTTTTTCTTCTCCCCCTCTCCTTCGGGAAAACACTTTACTAAATCACATCAAACACGTTATAAACAAATTTTATACATGTAGCACTCTTTCCACTGAGAGGCAAACTAACTCACTCAAGACTTCATAAAGTCACGGCCTTCACACAACATTGGCCCACAAAATCCAGACCAGGAAAATAAATGATTCTCTCACTCCTTGATGCTATACCTGCATCCGAATTACGACTCGTCTCATCCTTTCAGGATTCCCTGTCTCTCTCAGACATCATCTCGCCCCCTCGATTTCTCCCGTCGTGGAGATATGACTTCCGACTCCTCTCCCTCGACTCTTCTTGTCACTGGAGAGATGAGTTCCAACTCCTCTCCCTCGTCTTCTCCTGTCCTGGAGAGATGACGAGTTCCCGACTCCTCTCCCTGGAGTCCTTAATTCCTGGGGCTGCCTACCGGTGTGTTCCCCACACCATGGCCATCTTCAACCACCTCACGGGGTGAAAGGTGAAGGGTTTAAGGGCGAAGGGTAAAAGGTGAAGGGCTGAAACACGAATAAGGTTCGTGTAAGTAACCTTCTTAATTCAACATATGAATTCTTTCTTTCTCTTTTCCTTAAGTTTTCCCCTGTAGCTTTCCCCAACTATCTATGGCTCACCTGGTAATGACTGGTCAGCAGAGAGGACCAACGTCCTGACAGGTTCGAGTCTCTAGGCCATCTGCTGGGTTAAAACTGATTCTTTCCCTCCTTCCTCCTAGTGAGTGCATACTCAGTGTTCAAAACACATGACCAGCACCTTACCAGCCCTTGTTAAACTATCACTCAGTGGTCACTTTCACCCAATGACCACGTTTGTTTCTTTACCGAGTCATACTCACAATTATTTGGGACGCCCGCTACACTAGTCAAGCCACACGAATATTCTTCCTTTTCAGTAGTGGCATGGGGAAATGATTCATATCACTAACTACATGTGATGGAGCGTCACATGCCTTGATGTGAGGCTACGTCACATGACATTAAATACCATTGATTATTTTCAGTAGATACATAATGCTTCCATAATAAGTAATACATACTTGCAGATGAAAAAAACATTAGAAAAAACAACAGACATACAATAGCACAGGAGCCCAAAAGATGTTTTAGAAGGCCTGTTAAATTTAACTATCTCAAAGGCGTGACACCTTAAACTAACAGTTAGAAAGAAATGACTGCTGTCAGATGAATGTAATTTGCAACATTTCTGGCTTATGTATGATGCCAATATGGATACTCAGATGTTTATAGTCTGATAAAAGTCTGCAAGTCATAACTCACATGTGTGTCCTGACAAACTCAATGTCTTCCTTCAGACGGTTGTTCATGAGCTCTGCATTGTCTTTACGCTGCTGGGACTTGGCTTGGCTGCGAGTGGTGTAGGCCAGGTGCCACTGCAGTTCATCAGATCCACGATGCAGGCCTCATGCTCTGTCACAATGTTAGATTCTTTCCTATAGTCTGCATGAACACTGTAAAGGCTGGTCTCAATTCTTCTGCTTCCAGACTGCTTTTCACATGCATTGTCTTTCAAATCCTACAGTTTTTCAAATGCTTTCCCTCTCTCTTCTCCCACATTTTCCACCTGCTCCTCCATCTCTCCTTCTCTCTAACACATGCAAGAACAGATCAAAACAATAACATATCAGAACTATGTTGTAGCACTGAAAGAGGGACCAAAGAAAAACCAGCAACTTATCAGAACTATGTTGTAGCACTAAAAGAGGGACCAAAGAAACACCAGTAACATATCAGAACTATGTTGTAGCACTAAAAGAGGGACCAAAGAAACACCAGTAACATATCAGAACTGTGTTGTAGCACTTAAAGAGGGACCAAGGAAACACCAATAACTTATCAGAACTATGTTGTAGCACTAAAAGAGGGACCAAAGAAACACCAGTAACTTATCAGAACTGTGTTGTAGCACTAAAAGAGGGACCCAAGAAACATAAAAATGATGTTACTCGTGCCAAACATGATAGGTAAAACATGAACAATTTTGCTGAGCCTCAATATGACACAGGGGCTGCATTCATCACAATGAGAGCCAGGCTGGGCTGGGGGCTCCCTACCTCTTTGCACCAGTTCCGGAAGCTCCCTCAGCCTGCGCAGACACAGGTCATCGGTCTTTTTATTCAGGGTGACCGCCGTCTCCATCTCCTGTTGGAAGCGGAGCTGAGTGTTCTGACGATCCGTTTCAAGGCGAGCCAGCAGTGTGATGACCTCCTCTATCACATCCTCCGCTCCAAGGTAAGGGAGCTCCAGCCCTGCTCTTCCTCTGCCTCTTCCTCCTCTGTGGATTCTGCCACACAGTGTTCAAATCAACATTCATGGTCACTGCCATACTGGCTCTGTGAGCTCTCATGATTTGCTTCAGAATGTTTTCTTGGCTGCATACTTTGCCTCATGAATGGAGATTCATTTTTTAGATCTTGTGGACTTAATATCCTTTTTTTTGCATAAAGATGATGATGTGGAGCTGGTAGTGATGGTGATAGTGGTGTGGTGGTGGTGGTGGCAGTGACAGTTGTGGTGGTGGTGGTGATGTGTGTGTGTGTTGTGTGCACGTGTGTGTACAATGTTTGATCTTATGTGTGTGTGTGTGGTGTGTGTGGTGTGTGTGTGTGTGTGTGTGTGTCTGTGTGTCTGTGTGTCTGTAGTGTGTGTATGCATGTGCGTGTGTATGTGGTGTGTATGTATGTGTGGTGTGCGCACATGTGTGTGTGTGTGTGTGTATGTGTGTGTGTGTGTGTGTGTGTGTGTGTGTGTGTGTGTGCACTTATGTGTGTGTGTGTGTGCACTTATGTGTGTGCATGTGCATGCATACGTGCGTGCATGCGTGTGTGTTGTGGAAGGAATTTTGTTTAATGTCCCGTCACACACACAGGTGATTGAAGAAATCTTATTAAGGAGATCTAATCAAGATAATTAATTTCTGATTACATTGTGATGATTGAAAACGTTTTTGAAACAAGAGAGGGGGCTGGAGGAACAGGGAGCATAAACAAGGTAAGAGGTGGGCAGAGGGTAGGTAAGGGGACAGAGGTGGACAGAGGGAAGGTAAGGGGACAGAGGGAAGGTAAGGGGACAGAGGTGACAGAGGGAAGGTAAGGGGACAGAGGTGGACAGAGGAAGGTAAGGGGACAGAGGTGGCCAGAGGGAAGGTAAGGGGACAGAGGTGGCCAGAGGGAAGGTAAGGGGACAGAGGTGGACAGAGGGAAGGTAAGGGGACAGAGGTGGACAGAGGGAAGGTAAGGGGACAGAGGTGGCCAAGGGAAGGTAAGGGGACAGAGGTGGCCAGAGGGAAGGTAAGGGGACAGAGGTGGACAGAGGGAAGGTATGGGGACAGAGTGGACAGAGGGAAGGTAAGGGGACAGAGGTGGACAGAGGGAAGGTAAGGGGACAGAGGTGGACAGAGGGAAGGTAAGGGGACAGAGGTGGCCAGAGGGAAGGTAAGGGACAGAGGTGGCCAGAGGGAAGGTAAGGGGACAGAGGTGGCCAGAGGAAGGTAAGGGGACAGAGGTGGACTGAGGGAAGGTAAGGGGACAGAGGTGGACAGAGGGAAGGTAAGGGGACAGAGGTGGCCAGAGGGAAGGTAAGGGGACAGAGGTGGCCAGATGGAAGGTAAGGAGACAGAGGTGGACAGAGGGAAGGTAAGGGGACAGAGGTGGACAGAGGGAAGGTAAGGGGACAGAGGTGGACAGAGGGAAGGTAAGGGGACAGAGGTGGACAGAGGGAAGGTAAGGGACAGAGGTGGCCAGAGGGAAGGTAAGGGGACAGAGGTGGCCAGAGGGAAGGTAAGGGGACAGAGGTGGACAGAGGGAAGGTAAGGGGACAGAGGTGGACAGAGGGAAGGTAAGGGGACAGAGGTGGCCAGAGGGAAGGTAAGGGGACAGAGGTGGACAGAGGGAAGGTAAGGGGACAGGGTGGACAGAGGGAAGGTAAGGGGACAGAGGTGGACAGAGGGAAGGTAAGGGGACAGAGGTGGACAGAGGGAAGGTAAGGGACAGAGGGAAGGTAAAGAGGACAGAGGTGGCCAGAGGGAAGGTAAGGGGACAGAGGTGGACAGAGGGAAGGTAAGGGGACAGAGGTGGACAGAGGGAAGGTAAGGGGACAGAGGTGGCCAGAGGGAAGGTAAGGGGACAGAGGTGGGCAGAGGGAAGGTAAGGGGACAGAGGTGGACAGAGGGAAGGTAAGGGGACAGAGGGAATGTAAGGGACAGAGGGAAGGTAAGGGGACAGAGGGAAGGTAAGGGGACAGAGGGGACAGAGGGAAGGTAAGGGGACAGAGGTGGCCGGGGACAGAGGTGGGCAGAGGGAAGGTAAGGAGACAGAGGTGGACAGAGGGAAGGTAAGGGGACAGAGGTGGCCAAGGGAAGGTAAGGGGACAGAGGGAAGGTAAGGGGCAGAGGTGGCCAGAGGGAAGGTAAGGGACAGAGGTGGCCAGAGGGAAGGTAAGGGGACAGAGGGAAGGTAAGAGGACAGAGGTGGACAGAGGGAAGGTAAGGGGACAGAGGGAAGTAAGGGACAGAGGTGGGCAGAGGGACGGTAAGGGGACAGAGGGAAGGTAAGGGGACAGAGGTGGCCAGAGGGAAGGTAAGAAGACAGAGGAAGGTAAGGGGACAGAGGGAAGGTAAGGGGACAGAGGTGGCCAGAGGGAAGGTAAGGGGACAGAGGAAGGTAAGGGGACAGAGGTGGCCAGACGGAAGGTAAGGGGACAGAGGGAAGGTAAGGGGACAGAGGGAAGGTAAGGGGACAGAGGTGGACAGAGGGAAGGTTAAGGGGACAGAGGGAAGGTAAGGGGACAGAGGGAAGGTAAGGGGACAGAGGTGGCCAGAGGGAAAGTAAGGGGACAGAGGTGGCCAGAGGAAGGTAAAGGGACAGAGGGAAGGTAAGGGACAGAGGTGGCCAGAGGGAAGGTAAGGGGACAGAGGGAAGGTAAGGGGACAGAGGGAAGGTAAGGGACAGAGTGTGGCCAGAGGGAAGGTAAGGGGACAGAGGGAAGGTAATGGGACAGAGGAAGGTATGGGGACAGAGGTGGCCAGAGGGAAGGTAAGGGGACAGAGGGAAGGTAAGGGGACAGAGGTGGCCAGAGGGAAGGTAAGGGGACAGAGGGAAGGTAAGGGGACAGAGGTGGACAGAGGGAAGGTAAGGGGACAGAGGTGGACAGAGCGAAGGTAAGGGACAGAGGTGGCCAGAGGGAAGGTAAGGGGACAGAGGTGGACAGAGGAAGGTAAGGGGACAGAGGTGGCCAGAGGGAAGGTAAGGGGACAGAGGGAAGGTAAGGGGACAGAGGTGGACAGAGGGAAGGTAAGGGGACAGAGGTGGCCAGAGGGAAGGTAAGGGGACAGAGGTGGCCAGAGGGAAGGTAAGGGGACAGAGGTGGACAGAGGAAGGTAAGGGGACAGAGGTGGACAGAGCGAAGGTAAGGGGACAGAGGTGGCCAGTAGGGAAGGTAAGGGGACAGAGGTGGACAGAGGGAAGGTAAGGGGACAGAGGAAGGTAAGGGGACAGAGGGAAGGTAGGGGACAAAGGGAAGGTAACAGGACAGAGGTGGGCAGAGGGAAGGTAAGGGGACAGAGGTGGACAGAGGAAAGGTAAGGGACAGAGGTGGACAGAGGGAAGGTAAGGGACAGAGGTGGCCAGAGGGAAGGTAAGGGGCAGAGGTGGACAGAGGAAAGGTAAGGGGACAGAGGTGGACAGAGGGAAGGTAAGGGGACAGAGGTGGCCAGAGGGAAGGTAAGGGGACAGAGGCAAGGTATGGGGACAGAGGTGGCCAGAGGGAAGGTAAGGGGACAGAGGTGGACAGAGGGAAGGTAAGGGGACAGAGGTGGCCAGAGGGAAGGTAAGGGGACAGAGGCAAGGTAAGGGGACAGAGTGGCCAGAGGGAAGGTAAGGGGACAGAGGGAAGGTAAGGGGACAGAGGTGGACAGAGGGAAGGTAAGGGACAGAGGTGGACAGAGGGAAGGTAAGGGGACAGAGGCAAGGTAAGGGGACAGAGGTGGACAGAGGGAAGGTAAGGGGACAGAGGGAAGGTAAGGGGACAGAGGTGGTCAGAGGGAAGGTAAGGGGACAGAGGTGGGGAGAGGAAGGTAAGGGACAGAGGTGGCCAGAGGGAAGGTAAGGGACAGAGGTGGTCAGAGGGAAGGTAAGGGGACAGAGGTGGCCAGAGGGAAGGTAAGGGGACAGAGGTGGGCAGAGGGAAGGTAAGGGACAGAGGTGGTCAGAGGGAAGGTAAGGGTACAGAGGTGGGCAGAGGGAAGGTAAGGGGACAGAGGTGGCCAGAGGGAAGGTAAGGGGACAGAGGTGGGTAGAGGGAAGGTAAGGGGACAGAGGTGGGCAGAGGGAAGGTAAGGGGACAGAGGTGGACAGAGGGAAGGTAAGGGGACAGAGGTAGACAAAGGGAGGTAAGGGGACAGAGGTGGACAGAGGGAAGGTAAGAGGACAGAGGTGGACAGAGGGAAGGTAAGGGGACAGAGGAAAGGTAAGGGGACAGAGGTTGTCAGAGGGAAGGTAAGGGACAGAGGTGGGCAGAGGGAAGATAAGGGGACAGAGGTGGCCAAGGGAAGGTAAGGGGACAGAGGTGGACAGAGGGAAGGTAAGGGGACAGAGGTGGGCAGAGGGAAGGTAAGGGACAGAGGTGGGCAGAGGGAAGGTAAGGGGACAGAGGTGGCCAGAGGAAGGTAAGGGAACAGAGGTGGACAGAGGGAAGGTAAGGGGACAGAGGGAAGGTAAGGTGACAGAGGGAAGGTAAGGGACAGAGGGAAGGTAAGGAGACAGATGTGGACAGAGGGAAGGTAAGGGACAGAGGTGGCCGGGGACAGAGGTGGGCAGAGGGAAGGTAAGGAGACAGAGGTGGACAGTGGGAAGGTAAGGGGACAGAGGTGGCCAGAGGGAAGGTAAGGAGACAGAGGTGGCCAGAGGGAAGGTAAGGGGACAGAGGGAAGGTAAGGGGACAGAGGTGGCCAGAGGGAAGGTAAGGGGACAGAGGTGGCCAGAGGGAAGGTAAGGGGACAAAGGGAATGTAAGGGGACAGAGTGTGACAGAGGGAAGGTAAGGGGACAGAGGGAAGGTAAGAGGACAGAGGTGGGCACAGGGAAGGTAAGGGACAGAGGGAAGGTAAGGGGACAGAGGTGGCCAAGGGAAGGTAAGAAGACAGAGGGAAGGTAAGGGGACAGAGGTGGCCAGAGGAAGGAAGGGGACAGAGGGAAGGTAAGGGGACAGAGGTGGCCAGAGGGAAGGTAAGGGACAGAGGAAGGTAAGGGGACAGAGGAAGTAAGGGGACAGAGTGGCCAGAGGGAAGGTAAGGGGACAGAGGGAAGGTAAGGGGACAGAGGGAAGGTAAGGGGACAGAGGTGGCCAAGGGAAGTAAGGGGACAGAGGTGGCCAGAGGAAGGTAAGGGACAGAGGTGCCAGAGGAAGGTAAGGGACAGAGGTGGCCAGAGGGAAGGTAAGGGGACAGAGGGAAGTAAGGGGACAGAGGTGGCCAGAGGAAGGTAAGGGACAGAGGGAAGGTAAGGGACAGAGGTGGCCAGAGGGAAGGTAAGGGACAGAGGAAGGTAAGGGGACAGAGGGAAGTAAGGGGACAGAGGTGGCCAGAGGGAAGGTAAGGGGACAGAGGAAGGTAAGGGGACAGAGGTGGCCAGAGGGAAGGTAAGGGGACAGAGGGAAGGTAAGGGGACAGAGGTGGCCAGAGGGAAGGTAAGGGACAGAGGGAAGGTAAGGGGACAGAGGTGGCCAGAGGGAAGGTAAGGGGACAGAGGGAAGGTAAGGGGACAGGGAAGGTAAGGGGACAGAGGTGGCCAGAGGGAAGGTAAGGGGACAGAGGGAAGGTAAGGGGACAGAGGTGGCCAGAGGGAAGGTAAGGGGACAGAGGTGGGCAGAGGGAAGGTAAGGGGACAGAGGTGGCCAGAGGGAAGGTAAGGGGACAGAGGTGGACAGAGGAAGGTAAGGGGGACAGAGGGAAGGTAAGGGGACAGAGGTGGCCAGAGGGAAGGTAAGGGGACAGAGGGAAGGTAAGGGGACAGAGGTGGCCAGAGGGAAGGTAAGGGGACAGAGGTGCACAGAGGGAAGGTAAGGGGACAGAGGAAAGGTAAGGGTCAGAGGTGGACAGAGGGAAGGTAAGGGGACAGAGGTGGACAGAGGGAAGGTAAGGGACAGAGGGAAGGTAAGGGGACAGAGGGGGACAGAGGGAAGGTAAGGGGACAGAGGGAAGGTAAGGGGACAGAGGGAAGGTAAGGGGACAGAGGAAAGGTAAGGGGACAGAGGTGGACAGAGGGAAGGTAAGGGGACAGAGGGAAGGTAAGGGGACAGAGGGGGACAGAGGGAAGGTAAGGGGACAGAGGGAAGGTAAGGGGACAGAGGTGGGCAGGGAAGGTAAGGGGACAGAGGTGGACAGAGGGAAGGTAAGGGGACAGAGGTGGACAGAGGGAAGGTAAGGGGACAGAGGTGGGCAGAGGGAAGGTAAGGGGACAGAGGTGGACAGAGGGAAGGTAAGGGGACAGAGGTGGACAGAGGGAAGGTAAGGGGACAGAGGTGGACAGAGGGAAGGTAAGGGGACAGAGGTGGACAGAGGGAAGGTAATTGGGACAGAGGGAAGGTAAGGGACAGAGGTGGACAGAGGGAAGGTAAGGGGACAGAGGGAAGGTAAGGGGACAGAGGTGGCCAGAGGAAGGTAAGGGGACAGAGGGAAGTAAGGGGACAGAGGTGGACAGAGGGAAGGTAAGGGGACAGAGGGGGAGTTGAATTGTATGAAAGGGCAGGCAAGATAGATGGAAGGAGGAACAAAAGATGCACATTTGACCTCATCTAAAATAAATTTCAGAATATTACGTGATGCACTTTGTAAAAAGCAGTCACCAATTTGACTAGGGAAGTAACTGATAATGAATCTCAAAAGTTAAAAAAACAACATCAACACCCTTTGTCTGTAGGTGGCATACTTTCACGTAAGTAAGGCAGGCATTTCTTAATTGTTAATATCAGATTGCAAAAAATAGTAAAACAAAAACAACCAAAGAAACGAACAAAAAAGAAACAAATGTCACCAAAAACATACCAACAAACAAACAATGCCCTATGGGCCGTATCAAAGACAGCAGAAATGGACAGCTAGAGTCCATCCTTGACTGTATGAATCTGTTGTCAGGTTACATGAGAAAGAGAATAAGAATGAAGATCACAGTAAAGAAAAACAAAGATAAATGTTGAAGCATCAAGCCATCAAATGCACACAGAAAACACTGAAATAACAAGACATTGGTTTTGCTCAAGACAGGCAGGAACAAATAAACAATGGAAATATACATATACAGGGACAAACAAGCATAGCTGAATATGTCCTCAGTCACATGAAAAATGACAAACAGGGATACTATTTTTTTAGGAGGAAAGAGGGGGAAACAGAAGAGGTGGAATGAAAGGACAATGTTGAAATGTAAATACTGATCCTTCATTAACAGTCATAGGATCCACTGAATTCCATATTTTGAACAGAACCATTTGTTTATGCATGATTAAGGCTGATTTGTTTAAGTCCAACCAAGGTGAGTTTGTCTCCTGGGCGAGAACTCTTCAGTTGTCAGTGTCTGCAGCAACTGTGGCAATCCACCTATGGTCTCTAATACTGAACACTAATGGGGGCAAACATCACAATCCAAAGGACTCTCAAAGGGGCCAGTAAAAGACAGAAATGGGAAATGGCGAAAAGCAATTTCATGAAATAAGTTAACTACCAAAAGTGAGTCATGATTCATCCAAACACAGGAATATATTCAAGCCTGTGCTCGGGATCCAGAATGCATGAAAGTGAAGCTACTTGGCTGAAAGAGACACAATAAAAAGTAACTATCAGTTTGAATAAAGTACACTTTGAAAAAAAAAAGGCAGAATTAAAAAGGGTGACATGAGAGAGGAAATTAACATCACAAATTTCTATAAAACAGGGATACAGTGCACACTGACAAAGTCCCCAGTGTCTCTATGGGAAAGAATAATGTCAACGAAAAGAGACACAAAGGACAGACACTGTCATATTTTATACACACAGCTTTTTTTCCCCCTCTGGTTTTGTTATGTGCAGTGGTGACAATTGTAGGAACTTCAGATTCAAGGACCTCACTGACATGAAAAATTAAGCTCTTCTCCCCCAGTCCCCCTGAAGTTACACTCACAATCCATGATACCAGATGTATGCATGGCCATCTGGTCCACACATTAAAGAGCAAAACTATCTGATAGCAGATCTCTGCAGCCTATTCTCCAGTTGAAGGTGGCCTTGTGGGTAATGCACCTGCTTAAAAAGCCAGAAAATCCTAAGGCTGTGTTTTGAGTCTTTACAAACAGTTTTCTTTTTTCTGCCCGTTCAGCCCTGATGTGGCCCTTTGCGGTCGGCTGGGCTATAAGCAACATTATCTTCTGCCCGTTTTCCACTAGACCTAAAGAAGTGGTCCAAATCAGTTTCTTTCAGAGAAGATGACAAACCCAAGGCCCCATTGTAGGTAGTTAGCACACGTACAAGTACCCTTGATAAAATTGTACTGAAACATTCACCTTGATCAGTAAATAAACACATACCAAAAAAAAAAACATGGATGGTGGTGATAGCCACTTGAATTTCACACAAATAGATTTGCCATGATGGTAAAGTTATACAATCCATAAAAAGTCCTATCTATGACACACACTAAAAATACAATGGGGATCAGTGTCATGATTCACTGTTTTGCCCAAGCTGTCTCTACCTCACAATGACTGGATGAAATATTGATCACAGGAATCAGTAAACTGTCAGGATTTTTTCTTGCAATGTTACCTTCACTTAAAAAAGAAAAGCAATACTGTCTTTTTGTCTATGTCTGTTTGTGTTTATCTGTAAGTCTTTTGGTTTGTATCTAGCTCCTCCTCTCTCTATCAGTTTCTGTCCCCACCTGTCTTGTTTCTTTCTCATTTCTTCTAAACGTTTAAACTATAAAAAAAAAACCTGTCTGTGGCAATATTTTCATGCCACTGGACAGTAACTAAATTCTCCAGCTGTGTGTGTGTGTGTGTGTGTGTGTGTGTGTGTGTGTGTGTGTCGTGGGGCGTGTGCGTATCTGTCAGTACAACACTATGTTAATCTGAACAGTAAATGGTTTCATTCAGTCAGTGTGTGTGTGTGTGTGTGTGCGTGCGTGCGTGCGTGCGTGCGTGCATGTGTGCGATGTGTGCGTGCGTGCGTGTGTGTGTGCCTGTGTGTGCATGCATGTGCGTGTGCATGTGCATGTATGTTTGTGCCTGTCTGTGTGTATGTCAGTGTGTGTGTGACAATGGGTACAATAATTTGATGACAATGACAATAACTGATGAAAGAAATCAGTGCTAAGGTACTGTCATTACAGCTATTAAATCTATAACTACCACTGCCATTATTGTCTTAGACCAACAGTTCTATGGAAAGCTACTGGCATGGCATACCACAGAACTCACCAGGTGTATCTACACCCACTCCAGTGACGGAAAGTGAGGCAGAGGAGGCACGTGAAGACTTGGTGTTACTGGACACACCTGTGCGGGTCGTACTACGGGTACTGGGATCACGAAAGCGAAGCTGTTTTTTTGGAGGTACTGAAGACAAAAAAGATGTTCACAGCATCTTCATCAGCACTATACTGATAATATCAGTCTCAATATTGCGATATAATAACACCAGAAAAGACATCAACCAAAATTACAATAACACAGGCAGTACCATTACTACAATCATCAATAAGAATGATACTGATGATGTACACCATGATTCTGCTGCTGCTGCTGCTGATGATGATAGGAAAAAGAGAACAAGCCATTTATTCTAACAATCTAATCATGTATCAGTTAATAAACTAACTTGAACTGTAAAATTGTACTTTACATAACCAAGACTCATGGATGTGGTCATATTTAAAGAAAGTACAAAAGAGCTGGTGATTCATATGTTGTCTATAATATGTACATGTTTTGTTACACCGAATCACACAAGACAGCATAAAACTCAGATTGATCAGTACCAAGATTAAAACAATGAAAAGAAACATAAGGCTGGTAATGTGATTTTACTGTATTTCTTCTTCGCTGTGTCAGTTTCATCAAAACATTTCATTTATCTTACCCTTCTAATCCTTCTAAGCTGACAGGATGGGTAGCCTTTCCTGCATAGTTGGTTTGGTCTGATCTATATAGTTGGTTTGGTCTGATCATCAATTTAACATCTCCAAACCTCTTCCATAGAGAGACAAACAAATTTGCATGTTCATTGCAATATGAAATTTTTCTGCATCAAATCTAAATTTTACTGAATATGATGCATCATTGTATTGGTGGTAATCATAATTTTTCATTTTGTCAAAGCATCCAAGTCAGAAAATGGAAGTGAATTCTATGAGAGTTGTCATTAATGGTAAGGGAATAATGCAGGTGGGGAAGAGAGGAAGAGAGGGCAGGGGAGGGCATAGCTTGGAACACATAAGAAGGGGAAGGGGAGGGAAGGAACAGATGATGACATGCCTCCCTTCTCTAAAAAAATTGTCAGAATTTCTTTATTCATGGAAGAATTTTTGGATGAATCCTGACATGAGTCAACACATTTTCTATGTAAAATAACTTGAAGGTTTGTATTTCACTGCTTTACTGATTGTTTAGTATACATAGCACATTAAACACATGCTAATTTAGCACAAGAATACAATGAAGGATAAGGTTTCCCATTCCATTTGAACAAGTATAGCCTCTACTGCATGTCATCTTACACCATAATCAGATTTAAAGTGCCACTACCTTGCATTGATTCAGCAGATGTGCAGCGTGTAGATGCCTGACTTCTGATCTCTTCCACTGTCCTCTTGAACCACTCATCGATGATGTTCTGAATCAGCTCCAAGTGTGACACAGCTTTACGCACACAGGGCATGCGGGATGCGCTCAATGCACAGCTCATAGGCCGCTTCAGCTGTTTGATTCGTGGCCAGTTGTCTGGCAGTGGATACACCTTATCTGTTTGAGAAGACATCAAACTTATTCTTCTTAGTTTGTTTGGCAGTCGTTTTTGTTGCTGTTGAGTGCTCTGTAGATAATGTAATCTCAGCCAACTACAACCAGTGATAAAAAAATCTGATCTGTGTGTGCACATGCACCAGCACATGGACACCCTCACATAAAAGCATGAATGCTACATCAACAACAACAAAGACAACAAGAAACAACAATGTCAGAAATCTCAATGTCAGACATCAATTAAACTAAGATTGCTGTCAAAGAAAAGTGTCTTAATTTTCCCATTTTCAAGGAATGTTTATTTGATGGGCATCCAAACAACATGAAGAAAAGAAGGCAATAAAAAACATATGGTAGAGAGCAACACAAAAAAGAATACTGTTAAAATAAAGGTAATAAATGAGACACAAAATGAAGGTAAACAACAGAGTTGTTGAGAAAGAATAAATGTTATATAGCAAGACATAATAAACACCAGTGAACTGTACACCCAGTTCAACGGTTGACCATAAAATGACAGAAGTGGATGTGGCTGAGAGCTGAAGCACAGGGTTGAGGCTAGTCCAGCCAGTAGGATGTATCTTAGTACTGTGACTGTCACAGTTGATAAAACAAAGCAAACATCTTGGTTGACAATTGCACAGAATATGAGTATTGTGATGCCAACCATTATTTTTTTCAAACTGTGATCAGGTCCCCTGATACTCCAAGACATCCCATGTGCCAGTCAGTCAGTTTTGACATCCCTTTGCAGTGTTTGTACATAGGGTTCAGTGTCCACATGTCATCACAGCTCAGAACATTGACCCTCATGCATGTCCATCCATTCATTCATTCTGTTATGCATACATCACCTCAGAGTTGCAGAGCAATAAATGTACTTCACTTTAAAATAGAGCTCCCCTCTTATTCTGTTTTAAAGTATCTCTCCCTCCATTTGCATTCAAAAAGTACTAAAAACTATGTCCACTCCTGAGGACTTGATGATAGGTACCAGGCACACAACAGACAATGATCCAAGTGAAAATGGCAAGGTTTCCTTGCAGCATGGTCACTCAGCAGCACCAGGCCAAAAGCAATAGCAGTCACACAAATAGGGTTAGAGTTCCTCCCTTGACCAACTTCAAAACTTCATGAGCTATGTGGGGAGAAAGCAATAATCTTGTTAGGCCTCCAGTTCAAAACCCCGTGACCAATGTCACTGTAACTGATGTGAAGATGGTGAAGGGTGGGGAATTAGGAAGACAAGGAGCCATCAGGTTAGGCTTCCAAATGTAAATGAGAGGTCAAAAGCTGGGTGGCAAACATTCTTCTTTGATGTTTGTCACTTCGTGGCCTAAATCAGTCATCATTCTTTCGAGTTATACGCTTGCTCTTGCTGTTATTTAAATTTGAACTTACATTTAATGATTACATTCATTTGAGATTTTAAACTCTGTGTTTGTGTGTGTTGTGTGTGTGTGTGTGTGTGTGTGTGTGTGTGTGTGTGTGTGTGTGTGTGTGTGTGTGTGTGTGTGTGTTTGCCTGCTTTCTCAGTCATGTTTTACAGTATTTTCCATTATTTCACTGCATGTATTAAGTATAAAGATATACAAGGAGTTATAGATGCAGTGAAATCATTATAAAATGTAAACGATGGCGACACATCAAAAAGGAGGCGAGTCACTGCAGTAAAATATTTGATAGGAAGTAAGTTGATGCACCAAATTCATTCCCACTGATGCCTTCAACAAAACAGTGAAAATTTCAGTTAACTTAAAATGCAAAAAAACACACAAAACAAACAAAAAAAGAAGAAAAAAAGAAAAAGAAATCAAATGAAGAAACATCATAGAGATACACCAAAACAAGAATCGTTATCGGTTTAGGGTAGATATGTCAGTTCCACCTCCCTCGCCCCTTACACTTCCTCCTTCATATCCCTCTACTCTCTCTCTCCTCCCCTGTTGCCCTTGATAAATTTCCTAAGTATAGCTGGCTTATACAGAGTAAATAATCTACATTCTCCCTCATTTCCCCCAACTCTTTCCTTCAAAGGTTTTGTCTGAGACTACTGAAAACTTCCCAGGGTCAGAATCCTAAAAAAAAAAAAAAAAAAAAAAAAAGAGAGAGAGAGAGATAGAGAGAGAGAGAGAAGAAGAGAGAGAGAGAGAGAGAGAGAGAGAGAGAGAGAGAGAAAGAGAGAAAGAGAAAGAGAGAGCGAGAGTGAGAGAGAGAGAGAGAGAGAAATGGAACCTACCTTAACAAATTCTGCCCTAAAAAAACTGTGGACGGAAGTGGCCTTCCCCTTTAAAACTGGGAACTGGAGGTAGCGATATAATCAAAAGACACACACAAAAGTGTCAAGCCTGGCGCAACGTGGGAAGCTCTGTTTAAACAATGGCCTGCATGTAAAAATTAGTGCTATACATACCTTCTCTCTCTATCTGTCTGCCTGTCTGTTCCTTCACACCTCTATCTCTCTCTTATACATACACACAAACATACACACACACACACACACACACACACACACACACACACACACACACACACACACACACACATACATACACACAATGGAAATGATATGCCAAATGGTACTTTGCTCCTACCTTCTGCCTCCTCATCCTCTATCCCTGTGGTTTGTGTATCTTCACTCTCACGGGACTCTGCTGCTGTAAAATGATACCATCTTCAAGTCAAATATTACTAGTACTCTCAACAAAACTAGGGAAAGGGTGCAAGGGTTTGGTGGTGGAGGATTTAGTAGTGGTGGTGCTGCTGCTGTGCAGTGATGGGAGGTGGTAGTGGTGGCAGTAGTGGTAGGAGTAGTAGTAGTAGTAGCAGTAGGTGTAGGAGTAGTTGTAGTAGTACTGATCACAAAAACGACATTTCAGTACAAGTAGTTTATTTTTTTTATGTTGTGCTTTCTGATTTCTTTATCATTCGTTAATCAAAGTTCTTTCCTTTCTTAAGTAAGTATCATTTCTTGAGTTCTTTTTCATCATGTCTTCTCTCTTTCATTCTCTCAATTGTTCTTTTTTTCATTGTGAAAATTCAACAAAGATCAATCTCTATCCAATGGTTTATGAATGTATGCACAGATCACCACTTGTACATACAAACTAAAACACATGGTCCCCTGCCCCCTCCCAATATACACACACTGACACACGCCAATCTCAAAAAGAATCCAGTCTGATACAAACAATAATGTCTGCCTGATAATATTTTAAACTTAGCAAACTCATCTACAATAATATCATAATATGTGTTAAAATTTTAACTTGGAAGCTAAGAATGAAAAATTGAATACTATGTAATATTTCAAACAGTGAAAACTCACCTAAAATAGTGTATATTAACATCTCAACTTGAAAGCAAAGAACAGCAATTTGAGTATAATCATAACTCTTTCCAACTGGCACTTGACTAGCATACAAATGTGTATACTGATCTGTGCTAAAATAGAGGTTGGATGTCAAATCTCAGCATGAATCAAACACATTTACCATTTCCCTATAAATAAATATTGAGTAATATGAGAGAACTTCACAGTTAGTTTGTTTTTCTTCCGTCATGTGCTGACTTGTGTGAACAAAAACTGGAATAGTTTGCTGAATTAAAAAAAAAGTTATTTTGGTTTTCTTTAAATACCAAGAGTCATCAAAATGATTTTTAATAATGACAAGCATTAGATGAAATTGTAGAGAATAATCTACAGAAATAGCTCCAAATGTAAGTACAGTGCCATCAAAATATATATAGTTGCAGAAAATATGTTTGACAATGATAAAAAATCCTGTCATGTGACATATCAGAATAAGAGGTATTGATAACGTTATGGGGAATCTGTTTAGCCCCCATGTATCAATGAACCAGGCAACACTGTATAATTCTTCAACGATGAAATGTTCAATGTTACAGAAAAAACAAAATGTCTGTATCTGAGTGACATTGCATCGCTTTTGATGAACCAGTCTGGCATTATGACAGTTAGAGTAAAGCAACCCCAATTTTCCAGCTGAACTGCCAAAACATGTCAGTTAGAAAGGCTACTCACCCAGTCACCATCTAAGGGTTGAAAGCGTTGACTAGAAGTTATGAACAGTGAAAACTGGAAGGAAATGGGTCGAATGACAGACATTAAGACAGAGACAGACAGAGACAGCATCAGACAAACAGACAGACAGACAACCAAACAGAGATAAACTTCTATCCTCACCTTTAGCTGATGATTCGGAGGACTTCCTGTCAGCTGTCAGGACAGGGATGAGCACGTCCGCTGAAGAAGCTGCATCCAGGGAATGAAGGTCCTCTGTCACATCCTCCACACGCACTACTTTAGCTGTCGCCATGGTGCCTCCTCTTTACACCACCTCCCCAACCTCTAGCAGTCTGCTGACAAGAAACAATACCCTAGTCGACTTTTATTGCATGTGCCTCTGCCCTACTCTCATATACATCTTTCATCTTTTACACTGTCTGTGCACTACAAGTGATACACTTTATTGTTCTCTTTATTGCCATTCTCTTTTCATGTTAATGTCTCTGTTCATTTGATTATCTCTGTTTTGATGTAATATTCATACACAGATAGAATATATATGCACATAATGCACGTGTATGTAACTGTAACTATGCATTTGTATACTGACATGGTGCACTGTAACATGTACTTCAGTATTCAGTATTCAACTTCATTCGATATGAATTTAATTTCCAAACTGATTTTACTACCCAGATTCTCAACAGGATACTGCAAATGTGACTACAAAAATAAATGAACTACAAAAATGTTATGCCTTAGCCCATGCAGACAGACTGTATTATCTCAAGCATGATAAGGTGATTCTGTAACCTGAACAATATCTGTCTAACAGTTTAACAGAAACCATACTTGGGCCTGCATGCAGAGTGTCATGGACAACTCTGTTCAGGCTACAGAATTAGTTATGAGCATGTCTTACAGAAACTCATATTTGGCATGCATATAGCTGTCAGCAGATCTAAAGTGTAAGGCCTGTATAACCAGCATCTGCTGGAAAGCTGAATGTATTCCTGGCTGTCTTTGAAAACAAAATAGCTACAACTGCTCACCAAACACAAAAGATGATGCACAGCTTTTATTGCTGGTTCATTCCACCATAAAGGATGAGGCAAAAGAATGGCACCAGTTTCAGAAACAGGACATGGATGAATTGTGAGAAAAACAGCATATTTCATTAACAACACATTATAGACCCATTCTGGGTAACACTAACAGCCTGTTTCATTAACAACATATTACAGATCCATTCTGGGGGACAAAGGTGATGTTCCTTAAATGCTTTCTGAACTCCAGCCCCCAGAAGTCTTCGGAGCTGTGATAGAAAACTCAGAGAGACCAGATTATGTCTGTGGCTGAAGGACTGGTTCTGCCATTACACACCCCCCCCCCCCCCCCCTTTTTTTGTGTGTGTGTGCCTCCAACCAGAAATGCATGAAAAACAATAAAAACCATTCTTTGAAAGGATTACAACAGCAACAAACCACTATGAACCAGCAAATTAGCAATAGAAAGGAGCTTCACATGCAGATATGCTAGCAGACACTCACTCTTTCCCAGAACCAAAAATACAACACGCTGGTAGAAAACATCAGCTCACCACTTGTCCAGCAATACTTTTTCATCAACTGTTGCCTGGATATTATCATAATTTATGGTAAAACGTTAATCAGTTTTGATATAAGCCAGACCCAGAAGAGTGAATTAAACTGCATGTTAAGCAATAAAATGTTATGTGATTGTTATCTTTAAGTGTCCCAGTGGGTGCAAGGGCCTCTTTCAGTGTAAATAGTTGCCCTGCCTTCTGGGAGTTCTGTGCCAGGAACTTCCTCTTTTCAGTCACTCTTTTTGTCTCAGCCTTTTGTTTGTCCATATATATATATTGCTGGTTTGTTTGTTGTTTTTGTCTTTCTTTACTGTTATCAAATGTTTTTTGCCCATGTAGATCATTCTCCAGACTCATTTCTGAAAACTCTTCTTTTTTAGTTGCTAACAGCTAGGTAATGAACATTGTACATACTGTCGAGGCTGGGCACTATCATTATCAGTCCATTTTGCAGTATCTGTTTGCCCATATTGCTTTTTCCTCCATTTGATTTTGTGCTGATATTAATGTTTTTCATTATTTTTTCATGAAAAAAAAAAAATTGGGAAATCAAGAGGAATACCTGACACTCTCACCACAGCACAGTTTACCTGCTATAAGAATTTTAACGGTAGTTCAGCTACCATGTCATGATTTGCTTTTGTCGCTTGTTTCTTTCTCAGAATAGTCTTTTTCAATGATGTGACCAGTTTGAATGCCATGAAAGGGCTCTGTGTGGTTAGCTGGGCTATACCAATAAGAATCATAAAAACTGTAACTTCCACCAGCTAGCATGACAGCCTTCATTCTCATAAAAAGGAGATTTTAAAAAGCTTCAAAAAGCAGGCAAACCTTAGAAAATGAATTACATCTATGATGTACTGCCAACGTGATGAAGTAATTGAAAATGGGTAACATCCTCCAACTTCCTCATCCCCAGCTCCAACCCCCACACTATGAAACTGAGATAGTCAAATAATTATTTTGTAGTTATAGTTTAGTTGAGAAACTGGCTAGTCACAGCCTGGGCCTCACAACCTTAGATGTCGCCTACATTTATTGCACATTACTTCACCTGTTTAACTCCGAGCCTCTTTCGCAGAACACATCCAATATCACTTTTTTTCCGTTATAATCTTGAAAAAAATTTGGAATGCATATATGTATATATGTTTATTCAGTTGAGCTGGAAGTGCATTGCAATCCATATCTGTACAACATGTTAGCAAGTGAACTTGTTAGTGTGTGTGTGTGTGTTTGTGTTTGTGTGTGTGTGTGTGTGTGTGTGTGTGTGTGTGTGTGTGTGTGTGTGTGTGTGATATGTATTATTGTTTCATTATATAGGTACCCTTTCAAGCAATCTCTGATAAGAAAATTCAAATGACACAATTGATAATAACAACAGTAACAATAAGAAATTTTACAAACGTATACACACACACACACACACACACACACACACACACACACACACACACACACACACACACACACACACAAAACAGTGATGAAAAGAACATACTCAAAATATTCCTTTAGAATATTTGAACCTTTCCAAGGTCTTCTTCAGGGGACTTTAATGACAAGAATGAAACCAGGTATCCAGCCATCAGCTCATGAAAACGTCATAGATATGATCACTCTCACCCCCAGTGCCCATCCCATACACCTGTTTCTCCAGCCTCCAGATGCCCATCAGATCTTAATAACCACGTATTGCCCATCCCCCACCTCCACCTGCCGCTAAACAACCTCCACCACCCCCATCCTTCAATCTCCTACCTCTCTTCCCTAACCTCCTTCTCCAAATGTCCTTGCACACACACACACACACACACACACACACACACACACACACACACACACACACACACACACATTTATATATGATTTACTGGGACACAGTGAATAATATGTTAACCCTGCTAACAGACAAATAAGCAGTCATGCAGAGATGGGTGAAAGAAGAAAGACAAGAAATCACTAAAGTCAAGTCATATGAACCTAACACTGTAACAGGGATGTTACATAAAAGAAATTGTAAATTTAGGCCATTTGCAGTTTAAGCCTGATAATTCTGTAGCCCATTTTCAGCACTTTAGGCCCTTATCTGTAAAAGTCTCTCCCAGTCTTTATAGCCTGTCAACAGAAAGGAATATACAAAACAGAGAACTGATGCATTTTATAATCAGCCACTTTATGTCTGGTTATTAGTCACCACATACACATATATATCATATGCTGTTTGTTTGATTTCTAATCCTCTTCTTCTTTCCAAAGACAGATAGATGACAAGGCATGACACTCCTCAATATAAAAAAAAAAAAAATCAGCACTTCTGTTGCCATGTGTCCAGAGGTGTACAGCTCTGTGAAGTAATCATACTTCATACACATTACACAAATGTGTTGTATCGGCCCATGGGACATGTTCTATGTTTAGGCTCTGAACTGTTTCAAAATAAAAAAAGCCTAGCAATAGATAGTCCTTATTTTGTTTCTGACAAGGAAAAATGGGGACGATAGTAAACCATGATGTTCAATTTGCAGCCATTTACATGTTTCTGTATCATTGCTGGTGTAAGCACCAGGAAATGTGAAATAGACATGTTGCTAATATCAATTCTTGTCATGGGGGTCAAATGGAAGCATTCAAGGCATCTATTGTTTTTGGGTTTTTTTAATAAGGAGGAAAAAAAGAACTAAAAGAGAAAAAAAAGAAAATCTACATATTTTTTTGTTCAAAGTAAATTCTTATTAAACTGATATCAGAAAACATCGAGACATTCCTCTGTTAAAAATGAGGGAAAAAAAGGTTTTAAAGGCTCTCTGATGACAGTTTCCTTGCAAGAGGCAACAAATTTGACTGAGTGTGATAATACTAAAACTGAATTAAAAGTCCTGGATTTCTTTGATTTCAGCATCACCAGTTTTCTGACTCCTGAGCAAAAATTCAATATCACTGTCAAAATGTGAGTCAAAGCGGAAATAAAAGGAAACATGAAATGGAAAACTAGTGAAAATATTGTGAATACTGTGAAATTTACAAGTGAAGCCATTCCTGTAAACCAACAGTGTTTGCAGCCATGCCTACGCCTGTCTTCTTCTTCCTAAAATACTGGTTCACTCAAAAACGAGTAGGTCACCAGCGGTCACAGCAGGTCTGTGTGTGTGCCTGAATTCTGTGAACATTATACCAATCTTTGCACACATCTCTGATCAACCAAAAGGCTGTGCTGATTTGTTAAATCCATTGGCCAATAATATGCTGTCTGGGTGCGCAGCAACGTTTTCGGCCATGTTGGTATTTTCGGCACTTTGCTTAAGGCCAGCAGCACCTAGTAGCAGCAGTAGTAGTAGTAGTAGTAGTAGTAGTAGTAGTAGTGGCAGAAGTAGTTGAGGGCTGGCTCAAAGCCTAGGACTTTTGGCCTTTTAACGCCCCATCTATCAGGCGTTTAGCTTTTCTTTGGGGTCTGAAAAGCATGCCTTATTATTTATACTTTGAGCAAATATGCTTCTGTCGATTTCCTGAAATAAGATTTTGAGTTCTGAGTCATTGTCCAGGAAATGTTTGAATTTGTTAATGTTAGTAGTAAATTTAATTTCAAAAGGAATTGCATTCCACAATTGTACAACTCTGTTAGAAAAACAAAACGCTCTTTTGTTAGTTTTTCTTCATTTAACAAAGATTTTACCTTCTGAATTCCTTGTTATATTTGCTTGCATGCCTGGATCAATCTAAAAAACTGACGGACATTTTCAAATGAAATTTTACTTAGAAATACAAATATGTCTGCGATTTTTCGTTTTAGGTTTACTTGCTTTAACTAGTTTAAGATTGTTGGATTGCGTACCAGCTGAGCTAAATGCCTGTCTGAATATCAAAAGTCGTAACGTAAATGGAACTGAACACAGAACACAGCAGTTAAAATTACAGCTGATAAGCGCAAATACTCGTGTCCAATACAAAATACTTACAAAACGAAATAAAGAAATTCGGTCGAAGAAATTCAAAATAGTCAAGTATTTGTGATAACACAAATGTCCGCCATTTTGACGCCCAACGTATCCACGGCCGACTAGAAACGAACGAGATATCGGGGACCTGAACGAGGCTGGGCGGTGCAAGCCGAGTATTACCGAATCTCTGACCTTCTGAAACCAAAATGGCCGCCGCCTTCTGTGCAATCGCTCGATAAACAAGACAATGTAAATCATTTTTATTTCTCTGTTCTGGACATGCATTATTTAAACCAGGTCAGTAAAATAATCAAGAAATCCTTAGATCGATTTCCTAGTTATTATATTATGAAATATGTTGTAGGTAATGCATAGTTTAGAGAAAATGAGAATGTGTAAATATTGCTTTGTCGGTCCGCCAAAAACGTCGACAAAATTCTTCCAAATGTTTGAAATTTGAAACGAGTGCGTTGTCCATATAGCCTTACATATACGTTTACTAATGGTCTTAAGGCACATCATACATGTTGTGAGCGGTTTGGAAAAAAATATTTTTAACAGTAAATTATCAAACTATCTGTGGTTCCAAAGTAAAGCTGTTCCCCCTGTCTGTTGCTCAGCTGTGTTGGGATTCACGCATTGACGCAGTCCTACCGATTTCATTTGTTGTACCACCGATACGGCATGGACAGGCGCTACTGGGTTCGCTGTTGACGTTCGCTCTTCAATATAGTTTCTTTCATGTTAAAAAACAAAAGAAAGCGACACAAAAATAAAACAGCGAACTGGAAAATTTAGGGAAGGGGGGGAGAGTGGGGTAGTTTAACATGAATTTTGTCTTTAGTTGATGAACAAAACAAACCGATCACTTTTTATGCAAATCGTGCCGATTGATGTAATGTTTGATCAGTATTCACATTATCTCTGGAGCATTTTTTGCTTGAAGTAAGGAAAAGCCGTTTTCACACAATTGCATGTCCCAGAGTATAGGCTATATACTTTGAGAAAGGTACTTTTCTGTTCTTCATTTAGAAGAGCAGTGGATAAGCCTATTGTTAATGTTTGATGTGCAGTCTCACTCTACCTCTCCCTAATGTTTGTCTGTGGTGAATTCACCAGCCATCTGCACACTCTTTTTTTTCCTTTTGAATAATATTGACACAGTGGCGAAGTGTTCCAACAAGAATTAAAAGAAAAAAAGAAAAAATCAACCAGACTTAACATCATCCTTAGAAGCAAATTGTATAGCCTATATTGATCGATTCTGACTCATTTCTATTAATAGTAATTATTGCAGTGAGTTATAATATTATTGCTCACAGCAAATCAAGGCAATAACCATTGTAAGATGGTGTTACAGATCATATTTAAACAAGAAAAAAAAAAGAAAAAAAAAAAGAAAGAAAGCATGCCGTAGTAAAGACAAAGAGCTAGCATTATTTATTATCAAGTCTTTGGATAGTCATAGGCCTGTCTTCTGATCCAAGCCCATCAAATGCCACTCAGCTATTCTGTTCCTAATCTTCACTTTAAGTAGTTTAAGTTTCAGACCTTGCTACATTGGTTTCTTTGTTTTGATGGAAGCAGCAATTTCCTTTTGTAATTGTTTTGTTTGGTTTTGCATTAACCAGCAGCACAAATGGAGAGAAATTCTGTTAAAATAAAGCGTGTTGTTTCTGAATTTTTATTTTGTCTGATTGAGCTTGCAGATCAGCATATGTTAGTCATTGCCCTGATCATTTTTAGAACATATATGGCAAAGTCAGCTGAATCAAATGGGTTAAACACTAAAACAAACTGGTAATACTGGTAGCCTGATCATAGCACTCTGTAGAAAGCTCTACGAACATAACAGTCCACTTTCCCACAGCCAACATCTGGACATATGAACATTATATCAAAACACATTACATTTGTGACTAGCCCATGTTTCTCACTTTTTGTCAGTATTTGATCAAATGGAATGGTAAAATAATGGACATTAACCGTAAATGTGAACAAACATGTGCCATATATACTATAATAGATTTATATACAATTATAGCACAGTGTGCCATTTATACTAGAACAGATTTATAGCACAGTGTTTCCTCAGTTTAGTTTTGTTTGTACATGAGAAACAATTGAATGTAGGCGTTTCTTTAGGTAGCTTTGCCCAGGTAGGCAGCCAGTTGTGTAAACGAGAGCATGGATTGTAAAGTGTTGACTTGGTCTCTAACCAAGTACTCTTCATAACTGTGTGCGACAACCCAAGTACAGCCAGCAGTGCTTGCCGACAGCAGCATATGACTAGATGAACAATGGCTGGTGCTGTGAAAAG
>CM031606.1:59217198-59241771 GCA_018398815.1 Conus ventricosus | reverse complement strand
TATTCATCTACTTGTACTACTCACTGTGTTACCTTCTTTTATATTGTACTTTCTTTGTATGCTTTAAACACATAGTTTTGCAAATAGATTTGTTTTAAATGTGCCAGGATTCTAACATTCGAAAACAGTTTATCTATTGGTTAAACAGATTTTATTAGAAAATATGAATGGGACATATTTTGTTCACAAGCATTTTGTAGGGTGAACAGTATTTATGGCTGATGTTTCTCAAAATAGTCATTTGTGTGTGTCCAGGTGGGTCTGCTGGCAACTGTGTCTCAAGCAGCCGGTCAGCGCACCATCACCACTACCACCAACACCTCCACATCTGCTGTCTCACACCCTCCTACAGGCATCGTCATCTATCGCACTCCTGATGGCAACATGCGGTCCCGCAGCACTGACTCGCGTGCTGATCTTTCCAGCTCTCCCTCACCGCCAAAAAAGCCACGTGTGGCACCAGTGCAGCCTCGATCTCAGACTCAAGCAGCTGTTCGCACTCTGGCTCAGATTCGTGCTCAGACTCAAGCGGCTCGGCAGCAGAACCGGAGTGTGCCCTTGGCGGGCTCTGCCCAGACTTCGGTGACAACGGCCAGTTCACCAGGTGTGACATTATCTGGAGGAGTGTCGGTGATGACAGGACACCCGGTGGGTCTGGTTCCGGCCAACATTGTCATAAAGCAGCAGGGTCAGACCCGAACCCTTGCTCAGATCAAAGCCCAGACTCAGGCGGCTCGTGCTCAGTCAGGATCCTCCTCTCCAAACCCGTCTCTGTCCGCCCCAGCCATGAGGAGTCTGCTCAGCAACCCCAGTCCTCCTGCCCCCAACACCAACGCCACTGTCAAGGCACAAAGCCCTACCACTTCTCTAAAGGTGAAGGTGCAGACCAGAACTTTAGCCTCCATAAAAGCCGACACCCAGGTCCGTAGTCAGGGCTCTGCTGCTCAGGGCACAACACCTTAGAGTCTTCTAAACATCAGCCGAGCATTGTGCGAAGTCGAACTGTGCAGCGGGTAACCGCTGCCGGCAGTGGTGAGAAACTAGAAAGCAGTGGTGTAAACTTGACACGCTCACAGCAGATTTGCCAGGCAGAGCTGGAGAAAAGTCTGGCAGGGAGGACACCCAGCACTACAGTGGAGGTGTCCGGAGGTACATTGAGCTCCACGACCACCTCAACCAGCAGTCAGCCCTCTCAGGTGACTGCATCCAAACTGCTGTTCACCCAGTCTCCACGAGCTTCCCCATCCCCTGTGGCATTAGACACGGTCAGTAGTAGCAAGAGTGGTGAGGTGGCCCAGCACACTTTCATTCAGCCTGTGTCCCCAGCTCTGGGCCTCAGCCGTAGCGGCACTCCCACAAAGATCATCACTGTGAGCCGTGGACCGTCCCCTGGTATGACCAAGATTCTGTCCATGCCAGGCTCTCCCAGTTCCGTGTCCATGCTACCTTGGAGGCCACCACGAACAAGATCTACCTGGTCAATGCCACGGCACCCATCCCTACAGCCACTCAGGGCAGCAAAGTGGTGCTCATGAACACGGCAGGTGTTGCCATGGTGACTCCCAATAGTGGACTGGCGTCCCAGCCTGTGACTCTCTCCAACAGTGGTGTGTTGACTTTCCCTGGTAACAGTGCTGGTGTGGTGACGCTGCCACCCAGTAGCGGTACCAGTGTATTAACTATCCCTGCGTGTAGTGCCAGTGTGTTGACGATTCCTGCTTGTAGTGCCAGCTTGCTGACAATCCCAGCAAGTAAAGGTGTGAACACAGGAAGAAACTCCTCTCAGGGTAGCGTGCGCTATTTGACAACACAGGAAGCACTGCGTGCATTTCTCAGCAGTTCTATCCCTCCCGTGCAGCTAGTGCACCTCCAAATAACCTGTTGTCAGACAACACTACTGCTGCGGCTGGAGCTGAACAGGGGCAGGACTGGTGCGCTCGGCCAGTGTAGGGGATGGCTCGCTGCAATCCTCCACGTCCCCTTCCTTACAGAATATGCAATTAGTGGTGAACAAGTCCTTGTCCAAGCCGTTGAATGGTTCTTCAGTGGGCAAAAATGTGGCTGCTGCTGTATGTGCTGTGTCCCAAGGTGAAAGCGGTGTGACAGAGAGTGTGGCTGCTTCCATTCCTCACAGCTCCGGTTCTCCTGTTACAGTCACTACAGGGGACAGAGTTTCCTCCATTGTTTTCACCGCCAGCTCTCCTGTCTCCAACTCGGTGACTGATTTGCCCACTTCAGGTTCTCAAAGCCTAAGAAATGTCCCTGTGTCTAACTCACAAGGTATTGTACCTGTAACCAGCACTCCCAATACTAGTAACGTCCCATCCTCCAGCTCACCAGCCCCGAACAATACCTCACCATCCAGTGGTCAAAGTCTATCCAATGCCCTTCTGTCTACTCCTCAGAGTGTTCCTGGTTCCCTTTCATCCAGCTCACAGATTGTAGTGAATGTTCCGTCATCATCTTCTAGTTCCCAAAACCTCAACAATCAGGAAGAATCCAGTCATTTTTTATCCAAAGCTGGCACTGCTACTCAAGTCGGATGTAGCGCAGACAATCCCCAAGTATCAGTGACACTGGGGGCCCCTACAGTGGTGGTGATGTCTGCGTTGAACTCCGACACTGCAGCTGTGATGACGGTGCCTGCAGGGGGAACCCTGGTGACGCCAGTCCCCTGCAGAGTGCCCCATCTCCCAAGGTGTCGCAGGCTTGTGTGGCCACCCCCCTTGGAGCTCAGTCGGTTGGTTCCAATCCACTTGTGGGGGTGGTAGGACATCAGGGCGGTGGCAGTGCCGCAGCAAATCCTCTTTCTACCTTGCAATCTTTGAATGTGGCGCTGAGCAGCAGTCGTCGAAACAGGCCTCTGGCAGCCACCACCAAGTTGACAGGCTTGCTGTCTGTGGCTGCAACTGTGGCTGTGACACCTGTGGCCAGTGCTCTGCCAGGCATCCATGTTCTGGCCGGCAACGCGACTGACCATGCCACAGTGGTGTTGCCGCAGGCTAGCCACAATGGGGGTATGGTGGGGACAGGAACCCTGACAAGTGGGGAAATAGGGCAGTCATGTATGTGCAACCACAAAGCCATGGTGATGTGTAAACAGTGTGGGGCTTTCAGTCACGATGTGTGCACTGGGCCGTCCAAACTCTGTGTCAACTGTCTGTATGGAACAGTCAACTGACAAAGAGTTGAAAGAGCATTGATCAGGAAGCTGTTGCGACCTTGTCAGTTTAGCAGTACAGATGCAGTTCTCTTGATGATCATTTTCTTGAAAAATGCAGGGAGGCCGTTCAGGGTTATACTTGTCCAGACTTATGATGATGTCACTGTACCTCCAGTGTAACAACTGAAGTGTTTGTTGTGTCCTGCACTTGTAGGTAAAGTATGTCAGGAGTGGGTGGGAGGTCATGTTAGATGATCTTTTTTTCATTGAACAAGCATGATAATTTGTTAGAAATCATTTTTCAGAATGCTGGTAATTCACTTGGAAAGGGTTTGTGATATGATTATAAGCAGTGTTTATGTCAGGTTATCAGCATGCTTAGTTCTAAGACAAGTTTGGTTTAAAACTGTACCAGCCATTTTGAGAAATACCTCACTTGTACAAATCCAACACATTACATTGTACTGCATTAGTGCAGAGTCACTAGTGTAAAATGCTGAAGAAATGCATGCTGCTTGATTACTGATCAGTGAAGTATTTGTAGTATTCTGATGAACATTTTTGAAAAGTATTTTTGTGAATGGCAGAGGGACACTTTAATATTTTTCTCTGTGTTGATTGGTGAGAAAGATATGTGAATGATGGGGTGTATAGTTTTAACAGACAGACTTAAGATAAACTGACTTTTAGTGCAATTGTTCTACTAGTAATAATTCAGAAAAATGCTCATAATTTTTTGACTGCCTAATGTCAGGATTTAACTG
Organism: Conus ventricosus; assembly: GCA_018398815.1. NCBI lineage: Eukaryota > Metazoa > Mollusca > Gastropoda > Neogastropoda > Conidae > Conus > Conus ventricosus. The sequence continues at coordinate 59,237,844 of CM031606.1, read as the reverse complement.
CATGCCAAAGAGAAGAATTCTGGAAGGGTGTATTTGGAAGGGGGAAAAGGATGGTTGTTCAGTTTTGTGAAGAAAGATTGAGTTCCAAAACTGTTGATCACAAGATTTTTTTCTCACTGTAGAAAGTAAGATAAACATTTACTAAAAATTGTTTGAAAACTGTAAAGAATCTCTCTCTCCTCTCTCTCTCTCTCTCCTCTCTCTCTCTCTCTCTCTCTCCTCCTCTCTCCTCTCTCTCTCTGTGTGAGTCTCTCTCTCCCTGTCTCTATCTCTCTCACAGACACACACACACACACACACACACACACACACACATGACACATACACACATGACACACACACACACACACACACACACACACACACACACACACACACACTCTGTCTCTCACATGCACACACACAAACACACACACCACACACACAGAAAAAAAATCAGAACAAAGCACAAAGAAGAAAATACGAGAGACTTGTGCCTCTGTCAGATCAGAATTTGAATCTATCTTTTGCCATCAGTGGAAGACGATAAATCTAACAAATCTGCCACAGCAGAACAGTTTGAAGGGATGTGGATACAGAAATGTCGGTGTCGCTTTACAGGCAAATAATAAGTTGTGTACAGCATGACAGTGTCTGTTATTTTATTTTATTTTATTTTTTTACCAAGTTTGTTTTTGCTATATTTTAGTTCGATCAGTAGCATAGGATGGGGAGGGTGGAGGGAGTATGCTATATTAACCATACTTAAGGGAGATTTTTTTTATTCTCTTCGCTGCCTTTCTTGGAAATATGAATTAACAACAACAAAAGACATGCATGACACACACACACACACACACACACACACACACACACACACACACACACACACACACACACATCACATGCATGCATGCATGTATGCACACAGACTCTGATATGCAATCAGAGAAACAGAAAGCTGATCAACACACTTGCAAGCTGTTACATCCGAACAATCTCAGCTCTCGGTCTCAATTTGATCAGTATAAAAAAGGAGAAGTTTCAGCTTTGGACAACAAGTGAAGTTACTTGATACTGTGCAGTTGTTAAAACCTGTGAATATTTAGGTTGGTGAGGGAGGATGAATGATGAACTGTTTATTAACGGAATAGCAACACCCCCCCCCCCCCCCCCCCCCCCCCCCCGATCTTTTTTTGTTTGCTTCTTTTTTTTGTTTTTATTTTTGGTTGTTGTGGGACTTGTCTTCCTCTTTTTCCTCTTCCACTCCTCCTCCCTAGTCAGACTGTCTGATGAGGTAGACAAGGTGCTGATGCTGACAACATTGCCATGTTATATCAATTTTACAGGTATATTTTTTCATTTTTGTCAGGAGAGTTGCGATCATTGCTTTGTAAGATAGGTGTGTGCCAGACTTTTTGAACATCACTGGTTTGTCGACTGTAATTAAGTAACCAGCCGCTGTGGCGAAGTTGTTAACAACATGGGCTCCAGGTTAGGAGGTTGTGGTTCAATTCCTATCAGGGCATATGGGATTTTTGCCCCGTCTGGATCCTACCCAGAGTTGAGTTTGCTTCGGTCTCAGTTGGGAAGCCTGGGACCACACAGTCGAGTTTCATCCACTAAATTGATGTGTCTCTAAGAGTGTTGCTCAGCTTTCCTGACCAACACTGCAGGTGTCTGTATATTTTGCCTGATTGACACCGGGATATACTGTGAAAGTAAGTTAGCGTAGACTACAACCATATCATGCAGTCTCGATTGCAGTGGAAATCCTTAGCAGCATCATCATCATCTTCATTCTCATCGATCAACATTTAGGAAGAAAAAAAAGTTTCAAGTTCTGTGGCCCTTCATGCCCTGCTGTCATGGTGACCTCAGTTTTGATGTCCTCTCCACGTCTGTGGCTGTCAGGGTCACCAGAGTTGGCAAATTCATAGAGGCTGTCACTGGAGTGAGAGTTCACTCCTGACGGTTCTGTGACTAAACAGCTATTGTCATCATAGGGGGTTTATATATGTTATGATCAGAATAAGCACCACTGAACACCACCAGACTGACTTCGCAGCAGTGCAGTGTCTCCTCCGGTAGGTTGCCTCTTGACATTGACTGCTCCCTGTGGATTGCCAGAGCTGCGGCGGGAAGGCCAGACTATGGCTGTGTATGGGGTTTTGGAATGAGCAGATCAGTGCAATATCACTGACGAGGGAAAAAAACCCCAGTAATTATGTAATTTTATCAAATGGTTTGAATAAGATATATAAGAAAATTACAATACAATTAACAGTACACAAGTGGAGTAACTTTTGCTCCCATAAGAAAACCTAACACAGAGTAACTTTTATTAAGACTGGCACAGCCTTTTAAACTTGAATAAAGTCAGACAAATACATAGACGAACAATCTAATAGTGGGGAAAAACAAGTGCAGGCTAACAACTCGTTGTCTTCATAGTAATGACTTGGCAAAGATGGGGGGTTGATGATGGAGAAACTGGGACATGAAATTAAGAAAATATATTACAGATATGAAAACTCTTCACTCTCTGCATAAGGGAACCATCGTAATCCCTTTTGAAGGCAGATATTTTTATATTGCCTAATAAAGAAAAAGGTTGAACAATTAAGTAGTGGGGGAAAACAAGTGCAGGCTAACAATTCTTCCATCATTATAATAATGACTTTGCAAAGGTTTGAACTTTTAGAGAGAAATAAAATAAGATGAAGAAAATGGGGGAAATATATTATAAATATCATTATGAAAAACCCTTCACTAGCCGCCTGAGGGAACCATCATGATCCCTTCTGAAGGCAGATCTATTTGTATTGCCTGCTCCTAGGCCTTTCGTCCGCTGGATCGGACTCATCAGGGAGACACGGCTGATTGTGTCTGCGCTCCTGGTGTCAATTAGAGACACACCACAGTTCAAAATTCTGTGGTGTTCTCACCACCAAGGGTTCATAAAAGAATCCAACAGCACCCCCAAAGCAGCCAGTGAAGGATAGTAAAATGGAATAAAACGAAAGTGTGGAGAGGAAAAAAGTTGCTAAAAACCTGAAAGCAATATACAAACAGTATAAAATGTAGGGGACAATCTTTGAGCCTATGCCTGAGGATCTATTCAAGGATGCAAGGGAGATCAAAAGATATGAACAGTTTGAGTGGTCAGCTCTGCTGTTCTATAACTCAAGCAATGTCAGTGGCTAAGAATTGTGCAGGACAACCTTTACTTGGATCTCCTAAGAGATGCAATCTCCCACTGATTGACCAAACAATATGACGCTGAACAATTAAGTAGTGGGGAAAACAAGTGCAGGCTAACAATTCTTCCGTCATTATAATAATGACTTTGCAAAGGTTTGAACTTTTAGAGAGAAAAAAAAAATAAATAAAGATGAAGAAAATGGGGGAAATATATTATCTATATGAAAAAGGTTGTGAGCCAGTTCACATAGCTGACCTGAATTTTTTTCTGGTGTCTCTAACCTTTAGTAGCTTTTGGGGGCCGGGGAGGGGGGGGGGGGTGTGCATAGGAGTTATTGTGGTCGAAGATCTACTGAGGTCAAAAGGTGTGAAGTCCCACATCTGGCTCAGAAATAGTTCAGTTTTGCGATGGTTATGATCCCAATAATGTGCTTGTCTGTATTGTTAAGAGCATCAGGAATGTTTTCTGAAAACAAATAATGCTTGTAAAAGTCAAGTAAAAATTATTATTTAGCAAAAAATATGATACTTGATAACAAAAGTCATAGTGCATTTTGACCAATGCGGACAGTGGTTCAGCTCGGGTTTTAACTGCCCTGTACAGATAATGAGAACAAAAGTAATTATAATTTTATTGTTTTATTAATAGATTTTGTAAGTATGAAAGTGTTCAAAATAAAACTTGCATTCTTAATTTTGCTGTAATCAGGCATCAGACTTGGTGTATTACTTTTTACACTTGTCGTCACACAAATGGTATGCATATGATCACTTACTGTGATTGTTAAAAACAGAAAACGAGTCTGAAAAGAAGGTGACAGAACCATTGGAAGATGCGGTAATTAAGACTGTATTGATCGATATGATTTTTTTAAGGTAGGTCGAGGAAAATTGATCATATACAGGTTATCATGACAATGTATTACGTCAGAATTAGTCAGCGATAGTGGAGATGGCAGTTTCGGTCAACCATTGATAAAATGTGCATGCATACAGCTTTCTTCCTCCTTTTCTACCATGGAACAATGGAGGGAAGTTACGTGAAAGTTGGTCAATCATGCCGATTTGTTTTTGTCATAGGTAACACTTTTGAGATGCACAAAACGACTCGCATTACCATAAGAATTATTAGATTAAAGCTAGACAATGTTTGAATGCAAAATGTTAATGCAAAACTTCTTTCAGTTTCACATCAATCTCAGTTGGTGTCGGCTTGAGTTGTGGATGAGAATCCCCCTGTGTGACTGGCATGCATGGTTGTCACACGTGGTAAGTGATGTGTGAAGCAAAAGAGATAACGTAGGACATTTCAGTACAATCGATCTTAGAAGCCGTTCAAATCTAAAGGTGGCACCATGAAATCTAAATAAAGTAATCAGAAGAAGGATTTCTTGTTTGAAACGTAAGGTTACTTCTGTCATGTGACGACAAATCTGTTTGTCGTCACATGTACCTTTGTCACAAGTAACATATGAAACTTAACACCTGCATATTGATTGGATTCAAGAATTGCTTTCATCACTTTGCAGTACACTTCTTGACTGCCTTTTTGAAGAAATTAAGACTTTTTACCCACTTAAGTAAGTTTTTGTATGCTGTTATAAATTGTTTGTGAGTGACGGCGTCAAACATGTGCAGGGGATTTGTAAGTATTGTTAGAATGTCATTGTCATCAACACGATTCAGAAATAATTATACTCAGTGTTATTCCGGGTATGTGATAGAATCTGTCTTTTGCTCTTTAACCCTTTTGCTGCCAGAGAATAGACATTACGTGTGTGCTTCCCCAGTGTCGGGGAATTTTGAGGAATCCAAGATAATATAAAAGAGTTCTAGCATACAAACTGTAAGAGATACAGTAAACAGGGCTTAAAACGTTCCGCGTCTGGGCGGAATTCCGCGATTTCGGTTTGTCCAAAAAAAAAAAAAAAAAAAAAAAAACTGACAGGAGTAAGGTATCCGTGATCGGCTTGCAAGCGTTCATAGCAACTGCGCACAAGTTATGGCCCCTGATTATTCTTGGAAGAAGTTTCCGGTCGGACTTCCGGAAAAAACAAAATGGCGGAGCGCGCAGACATTGTTCATGCGGGTCGATCTTTTGACGAATCTGCAATTAAAAACAAGTGGAAATGGGAGTGGACGCTTCAGAAAGTTGACGAAGAAGTCATTGGAGACTTTCTTCGCAAAGTTATTGCACCAGGTTTAGCTTGGTGCAAACTGTGCTTAAGGGAAGTGTTACTTTGGTCGCGGGAAGAAAGCTCTTGAGGATCACATTCGTTCAGCGAAGCACGTGTCAAACGTCAAGGCGCTGAGTGGAACTACAAGAAAGGTCACTGAAGACACTTTAGCAGCAGTAAAACGTGCCAGGATAGAACATTGCAATCCTGTGGGGTAAAAAGAGGGTGATATAGAAAATGTGCAGAGTGCAAGCCAGGCGGGAGGTAGCAAGGAAAAAGATAGGGTTCAAACTAATCAAAGTCAAGTTGTCAGCAAGAAGGTGGATGAGAATGAAATAAAAATTGTAGAGTGTGAAAGCCAGACGGGAGAAACAAGGAAACAGCAGACAAAGATAGGGTTGAAATTCAAGTAAGCAAGAAGGTGGATGGCAAAGACAGTGCAGACAATGCAAGCAGCAAGAAGAAACAGAGTTCCTTGCTATGTTTCTTTAATTCCTCCACCACCCAAACACCCAAATGACAAAGCTTGTGTGTGTGTGTGTGTGTGTGTGTGTGTATGTGTGTGCGTGTCCTTGTGAAATCCTGTATTTCAGTGTTTATTATAATTTAGGAACTTCAAAATTTGACTTTCAGTATGTGCTGATTCCACAAGTTTCTCATCAAAATTTGGATATTGTGACTTTCAAAATGTGCTGATTCCACAAGTTGATCTCTGTTATATGAGACTGAACTTTAAAGTGTTTGATGCAGTTACTGACTTTGTGTGCACCAACTTCAAATTTGATATTGTGTGATCATTTAAACCTGAAAAGTGAAACTTATTGAGCAACCCAGAAGTGAGATTTCATCCAAAGACTATAGTTGGTGAACACCTGTAAAACACTCAAGTTAAAGGGGGAGTGTTCATTTTATTATGTGTTTAACCCCTTCTCCCCATGTCCTAAATATATCTTCCTGTAATAATTATGTGTTTACAGCAATTTTTATGCACTAAATAACTCTTGAAATTATGTCCAGAAAGCGCGAAAAGGCATAGATTTACACTCGTTTTTTTTTTTTTTAAATTCCCGGGGAGCATGCCCCCGGACCCCCCTAGTTTCAGTGGTTTTTTCCTCCTCCTGTTTTAAGCCCTGAGTAAAGAAAGTTGTATGTTTTTGTAAGGAAATTGAATGAAGATTCTGAATCTGAGCTTGTTTTCATTATTTTGGTTGCAGAAAACAAACAAAAGAAACGGTTCAAAGTAAAAAAAATAATAAAAAAAATTTTCCAACACAAAAAAAGAATCTTATTTCCGCCTCTACAGATCAACATCAAACCAACAACAAACCAATAAACAGGTACAAGAAAAAAAAAGACATGTTTGTTGTCAGTTTGTGTCTGTAAATGAAAGCAGATCTAATGACATGTATATAAAAACTTGAACAAATAATGTGTGTCAGTAATTGCCAAAAATGAGAAACCTTGTTTCATTCAACATGAAAGGTATTTATTAGAAAAGTATTTAGACTCAGAATCAAAAACTTTGAGAATTTTTCGACAGGGTTGCCCCGTCTTCTTTAGCTCACTGTTGCTGTTGTGGCAGCGAGGCCTGGTGGGGCAACTGTTGTATGGGGTGAATAGTTGTCAGGATCTGATTGTAGGGGGTGGGGGGGGGGGGGGGGGGTTCAAAACCTTGATCTCTGTTCAGGCTCAGGCATCTAGTCTTTGATTTCGATGGCTTCTTTAACTTTTCTTTTTGTGAGGAAGGGCTCTGTAGATAAGATCTTGGTTTCTTGGGGGCTGAAACTGGCCTGTGGCTTGTAGACCTGTGTTTGTGTATGGCAGAAGTGGATCGGTTTTGGTGTTCCTGTCTCGCCAATGTAGGTATTGGCACAGTCTTGACACCCTACCTGGTACACTACACCACACCGCTTGAAGGGGTCCGTTTTGTCTTTGACATGGGTCAGTTGCTGGTATTGATTATGTTGATACATACATGTACTAGTTTTTAAAAGTCAAGCTGTATGAAACTCAAATGATCTGGTTTTGCAGGCAACAGACCTGTTTACCCTACAATTTTTTAGCGTATTATACGAAATTTGACTTGAAAATACGATAATACGCTGAGTACGACAAAAACACGAAAATCGGCAACATTTGGCTGTTAAAAAAAAAGAAAGAAAGTACTATTTTCCTGTTTGAAGACGGGAGTTATTGTCCCCAGTTCCAGTTGGCGTGTACTCGCTTACACCATGGTCGGCCATCTTTCATAGTGAGCGACTGACACAGATATGCACTAAGAGAATGCCACCACCAGTGAAATTACACGTTCATGAGAGTGATGAAGAGCTAGATGTTGAAAAGAAGGTTGCCAAAACGAGGGAGCAAACTTTCCTGAATGCATACCACGCAAGCTTGGAAGTGCTTAGTCCCAAGCTAAAAAATGTCCAACTTTCGTGTGGCACACTTTGTGCGAAACAGGTTTTAGTTGTGCTCATGGACGGCGCAACGACTGCATAAGGCATGTTTTGTCAAAATCGCATAAAAAAACTGTCAGAAGTGATGAAAAGAACACCTTCAATTGTATAAGCATTGAAAAAGGCCGAGGCAAAGTCTAGTGGGGGACCTGGAGCAGCAGGTGACAAACGCCGGGATGATGATCATGATGTGTAGGCTGGTGGCTGATGCGAATCTGTCCCTGTCAACGACCAATCATCTTGTTCCCTATTCAGGAAAATGTTTCCTGACACTAGTGACAGCAAAACTGCTCAAGGTGTCTGTCACTTTTACTTCTACTGTTAATTAGCTCCACTCCCACCCCCCAAAACGGGGGGAGAGGGTTGGGGGGGGATGGAGTGGCAGTACAAAGAGAAGAAAAAGACGGAAAATGAAAAACTGTATGAAGGGTATACATGTGTGTGATTGTCTGTCACTGTGTGTGTGGTTAGGGGGGGGGGGGTGAAAGGGAGAAGGCATTATATTTTTTGTGATTAATGAGATGGTCAACTATATCATATAGTGTGTGTGTTGCACTTGTGCTAGTTGGTGTGAGTGTTTGAGTGCGAGTACAGCGTAGTGAGTTGGCAGCAAGAATTGCGTGATATAAGATCCATATTAAAGTTCAAGGTAAGAAAAAGACTCTTTTTTTTTTTTTGTCATGGAATACCAAAATCTACACCGTGGAATACTAAAGGTTCAATTTTGAAGTAGACAGGTCTGAGGCACGTGAAAAAAAGAAAGGCAATCCACCCTGCCTGACTTGAAGGTAAAATATACGTCTGTAACGGCACACATGGAGTCAGTAGTTCTTCAGTGCATGTGATACCACTCAAAACGCGGGTCATAACATGTATCTCCTGTTCTCTGAGCTTTCAAATCGGGGTTTCCTTTAAAAGCAGGATTTGGGGCAGCTTTCTATTTGGAGACAGTGAATTTCCAGAGAAGGCAAGATTTCTCTTACCTCCAGGGCCATGCCCCCTTCCATGCACTGTGGCTGAGCTCCGGCTTCTTGCCTGCACCCCTCCTCTAGCCTCTTCCTCTCTCCCTTCTCTGTCTGCATGACGTGTACTTGCTGGGACCCTTTCACTATCAGTATCACTCCCACTGAGTACAAAGTCCCAAGTGGTAACAGAATCAACACTCTTCACTGAATCTGCGAACTAACCGTGGTGTGCTACAACAGCCTGAACGGCTTGTGTGTTAACAAGTGTCAAATGTTGCTGTCTGGCTCATCACTGTCGTCGTCACCTTCATGTTCCAAGGAATTGGTGGACAGAAGATCATCTCCATCATCATCGTCATTTAGAATCATTTCCACAGCTTGCAAGAGTTATACATGTAAGTTCGCAGACTAAGATCAGGACCACTGTCTCTGGTCTTTGAAGGTTGCACCACCATTTTTAGCAAATGAGGCAAACCCCTTTTCCATGTGGTCCAGTTACTGAATCATTGTCAAGAAAAAAGGGGTCTTGCACCTAATGTATGCTTATATAAATTAGCAGGCACATCAAACTCACTGTTGAACATCTCTTTGTGCCTACTGAATCAAACTCGGATTAACGAAAAATCAGCAAAATCACATGCCATCAGTGGGTGGCATAATGGCACTGGGAAAGCACTTAAGTGCAACGTCACCTGACAGCTTATAGGCATTCAACAGGTTAAACATAACATTCGGGTAACAGTTCATGTTGTCACGTGCCGCCAGTAACAAACTAACATGATTCTGAAAGCTGATGTTAGCGGATTATATCAAAATCAAAGTAAATGCAAACATGAATTCGTTCACAGAATCATTCAGTGAAGTGGAGAAGAGATCAGAAAGGGAAAAGTTACCGCATCCAGCAATGTGCTATTTTTGACTTGTTTGAACAGCACCTTTGACATTGCCTCTACTTCGCAGAGGTGCTCGTGTGCTCCTGATTCTCTCGGAGGGGAAGCACTTGTTAGTTTTTAGGATCACAGTGGCAACCAGAGACGGTTTAAAAAAGATTTAGCATGCAGTATACACATGATTTATGTGAACTAAGGTTAAAGCAGTTTTGCAAGAGAAAAGGAGAGAATAAAATGCAATCTGCTTACCCTATAGCACTTCACCATAAACATTTTTTGGATCGCAGTTTTTGTTCTATAAAGGGATAGGGCAAGGACCAAAAAGAGATTACTGATTTTTGCCCACTTCTACATCTTTATTTAGGCACTTTGATGATGTATGTAATACAAGAGCAATGAAACAAACAAAACAAAACAGAAAGAAAGAAAAAGGGGGGTTTAACATTTGGGTAGATTTGGATTCTACTCTCTTTAAGATGTTAAAGTTCAAAGATTACTGTTCAAACCATTGTATAGGAAAACATCTTTAAAATGCTTTGCAGAATTCTCTAATCTTGCTTTGATTATTTGAGAGCGTTCTGGAAATAGTTTTTTGAGAAGATATGGCTGTACCTCGAGTATTGTTTGCACAGTTTGTGGTGTGGGAAGGAAGAATGATAATACTTGTTATTTGTAAATTGTTAAAAAAAACAACAACTGAAAGTGTTGAATTGGTATCATTTTCTTTTCATTTTCGCTTGTAACTCTATAAGGCATTTAACACTTCTCTCCCTCCGTCTCTCTCCCTCTCTCTCTCCCTCTCTCTCTCTCTCTCTCTTCTCTCTCTCTCTCTCTCTCTCTCTCTCTCTCTCTCTCTCTCCTCTCTCTCTCTCTCTCCCTCTCTCTCTCTCTCTTCTCTCTCTGTCTCAGTTGATCTGAGGAGAAAGAAAATAATTCTTTATAGTGTCTCAGTCACAGCCAGTTTCCAAAATCTCATTCCAGTTTCACCTTGTCTGAAATAAAAGTGTTTGTTTGTTTACAAGTATGTTTAATAATATATTGACAATACGGGGAAAAAATTGACAAAGACGGAGGTAGACTGAAATCAACCAGTTGGAAAAATATGTTCCTGAGGTCATTGCTGTATAACTTGCTCAGTGCTTTAGATAGTTGTCTCAAGGAAAGAAATGAAGGAGAGGAAAGGGGGGGGGGGGGGGGGGGGGGGGGGAGAACAAGTTGATTTTAATCATTTGCACTATACTTGACACTTGGATCTGTTTGTTGGGGTTGTTACATGTTATAGCATCGACTGTCACCACTCAGATTAACCAATTTAAAAGGTATGCAAAATTGTAATACATATATGTGTATAGTTTATGCTGCATTGGTGGTGTCCCAGTATGTATTGTAGAGCACACTGTAGAGCCACACTGTATTTTGGGAGTCTATTTTGGCCATGCGGGTTTTACTTCCAAACTAAGTGCATTGCAGTGAATTTATAGATTCTTCTCGGGGGAGGGGGAAAGACAGCTTGACAACATATCTATAATGATGACTGGAAATATTTCAGACATCAGTGCTGACGTGTTGACTGAAATTATGAGTGCGTCCATGCAAAGAGAATGATAGAGCTGTAGAAACTGGAGCGTACTGATCTCTGCAGCCAGTGTTTATCAGCTGTTCTGCTTCTTACCTCATTCTTAGCAATTCATGACGTGCATGCATTGAAATGAAGTGGTGTGTTTAGCTCTGTCTCTTTTTGTGTCAAAAAGTAACATGCGCCAAATGTCCCAAGACATTGTGTGATGTTGTGTTTAACTAACAGATGCACTATTGGATTGAGAAATCTTGTGTGTGTGTGTGTTTCGTTGTGTTGTTGTTTGTAATGATTGGTTTTTATAAGCTCTGTACAGTTTCTGGGTTATATTTGCTGTTCAGTGTTTTGGTTTGTTTGTTTCGTTTAGACCAAGAGGGAGATCTTGTACATTCTAGTTGGCGTGTGAGTTAGTGCATGTTGGTGCTCACATTTAGTGTGCGTGTGTAAAAATGGTTCATGCGGTTGCAATTGATTTAATGCTTGCGAATATTTGATGTGTGTGTGTGCGCATATGAAAATAATATAGATCTGTGAATTGGTGATGGTGGATCATTTTCTGATCATTGTCTTTACAAACCTTTGGTATGGGGTGTTCTGGGGATGGGTATAATATGTCTGAAACGTGCATGTTGCTTCTGGCTCTGTTGATTTTGTACAGGTGTGTGTATCTGTATGGTTTCTTGTGTGTATGTGTCCATGTCTGTGTCCGTGCATACACTTTCATAGCTCTGGTAAAATACATAACCGTACACTTGCATAGCTCTGGTAAAAGGGTACATTATGATTATTAATTACTTCTCATTATGTGACAATAGGCAGTAGAGTGCTTTGAAGAATGCTTCTGCAGTGTGGCTTCTCCATGGCCAATGTGGTAGATTTATGTGCGACAGGCAACAGCCATTGCATCTCTGGTAGGAAGATCAGATCCCAGAATGGGCTGAATTTTTCTACCCCTTCAACTTAGGATTCACGGAGAAGAGAAATGCGGCACCAAGCATGTCCCCTATTACCTAATGAAACACCATGATGATGTATACATTGCCCAGTGAAGCAGCATGATGGTTATACATTGCCCAGTGAAACAGCATGGTGGTGTATGCGTTGCGTGTTGAGACACCATGATGGTGTACACATTGCCTATTGAGACATAATGGTGTGCATATTGCCCAGTGGAATGATAAATAACATGGTGTATATGCTGTTCATCTTGTTTTGAACAGTTTAATAGCCGATTGAAAAAAACGTCGAGTGAAGGCAGTGAATTCTTCAGTATAGGAAACTTTTAAAGTAGATGGGGCAGTGAAAAATGATTATGAAAAGAGAGCATGTTAAAGAAAGACAGATCTGAGCCCTTTTTCCTTCTTTTATGGTTTTCACTATTGTATGACTGGATTAAAACATGAGAGAGCTGTGGTATTGATGTTTATTTTTCTAACAATTTCAGTGGCTTGCTGTGCTGTGGTTTTGATGTTATCTGTCTTTTTCATGTTAAACTTTATAAAGTTGGTTGCTTTCTTTTCCTCTCTTGGAAATTCAGGGTTTTTGTTTGTTTGTTTGTTGTTGTTTTTTTTTTGTGAGCAAGCAAGATGGGGGAGGGGGGCATAGATATCAGCAGTTTACATTTTCTTTAACATTTACAGTGTTGGTGTCATTTTATACCGAGTTCATTTTACAAATAATTGTTAGGTGTATGCTTTCAGTCCCAGAACCAAGAAGAATGAATTAACACGGTTTGAATCGGGTATACTCTTTTTATTTTGAATTTTGAATACATCTAGCATGTCTAATCAGCCAGTTGGGTTGTTGTTTGTTGTTGTTTTTACAGTTAAAACTGAAAAAAGAAATGTGCACTACACTGACATTTTCATACAGTCAATACTTTTATCCATAAAAATGTATGCCAACATTTTGGTTAGTGCAAGTGGATCAGACTGAGGCCCAAACAGCATTCCTTGTCAAACTCAAAATTTGTTCAGTCCCAAAAGAACTTCTTTAGTCCCTTCAGTTGTAGGTTAAACATGTCAACCATATGTAAGGATACAGAATATCACAATTGGGGATGAAAATAAAGCTTGTCAAAAGCCTCAGTCTACAGTAATTTGTGTCCTGAAAGGTGATCAGTATTGATTCAGAGATGTGGGGCATTTTGAATATGAAAGCAAATTGTCCTTGAGGATGGAAAATTCTTCACAGAATGTCTGCATACAGCTTTCATGTGTTAAAGCCACTGCTCCTCGCTGAACTTTACGTTACCTTTATTTCCTCTCTTTTTGTTCGTTTTTGTTTTTATTATTTTTAATAACTGAAATGTATTGGAATGAAACAAAAGTCTGTTTTATCCCTTGATGAAATGTGGATAGTGGATACTATAGTAATAAGTTTACAAGACTTGAATTTGATATTGCTACATGGAGAAAACCTTTGAAAAATTATAATTACAGAATTATGATGGTGGCTTTTTCCTTTTTCTTTCTCTCTTCTTTTTTTTTTTCTTCTTTTTTGTAACCCTTTCCCTGCCACAGTATAAGAGCTTTTCAGTATTGCTGAGTGCCGGGCCAAATTGCAGTAGGTTCACTCATCTACTCATTCATTTATAGAGATATCTCTTAGATTTTTTGCATGTTTTTTTTTCTTATACCCTGTGCTATGATTTGGTGTAATAATTTGATTTTGCTGGTCATTAGTATGATAAAAATAAATATAATCAAGTAATAAGTACCCCGTAGTAGACACGGTTACGGGCGTACAAGATCGTGAAAATGACTCCATAATAGACACAGGGCAAACAGGGAAGAGGTTAAAGAAGAGATGTGAAATGCGCTCAGCACACATCTGTATTTGTCTGATATTTTTCCAACAAACACTTGGTCCTTTGATGTGAAAGTGGTTGGCCTGCGTTGGGATGTTTGCTTGCTAGAGCTCTTCCTTATGTGATCTATGCATGTCATTTGCTTTGTACAGATAGTTTGGCATGGTCAGTATGTACAATACAGATGACTGATAATATTTCGACTGTGTGCATGTGTGTAGTGTTAACGTTTGACCTTACCAGTTGCGAGATATTTCATTCAGACCATGGTCGTATCTGTATAATCAAACTTTGGGAGAATGGCAGAGATCTATTTTTATATGGTAAAGTCTTTTTGTCTGCTGTGAAAAAAGTTTTTATCGTTGCATGATGTTTTTTGTTTTTCTTTTTTGGGGGGTTTGTGTTTCTGTTGTTTTTAATGATAAAGTATTTATGCATTCTGTCATGTGTTCAGCAAAATGAATGTTCGTATCAGATTAAAGTTAATTTTTTGGTCCAGTGATTAGGGAAATAAAGATTCAAGATACCGATATAAAAGCAACAAAAAACGAAACAAAACAAAACCAAGAAAGGAAGAGTTGAGGTAACCTGGCTAAAAGAAATGGTAAGATAATTAGGCTCAAGATTTAGAAAACAAACAAAACTTTTATCTATGGCTAAGACTGAAATAGCTGACACTCTGTAATACGCATAGTTCGCTTTTATTTTGTTAAACACATCCAGTTTGTATACTTTCACTAATTGTGTGTGTAACCTGTCTTGTCCTGTGGCTAAAGACCATTTTTCTCTGATTCTATGAAGGAATCATATGAAAATGGCCCCAGTTTTGGTTCATTTGGCCGTATGGACGATTGGTCAGGAAACAATTCATTTTCTGTATCAGGTTTTTCTATAGAGAAAAAGAATGATTAGAGTCAGTTGTGTGTATGTGTGTGTGTGTGTGTTAGAAACGGTCTACTTGGTTACCATAACTTCAATATTTTTTTGTCATTATACCTAATAGACATTTTTCCTCTGTCAGATATGAAACCTAAAGTGAATTTAGCTTTGTCTAGTGATCTGTCCATCTTGTACTCTCTACAGAAGAAGGTGGGTATGGGTGTGGACAATCAATGCTAGACATAGTGTTTTCTTGCCATCTGTT
This sequence comes from Conus ventricosus, assembly GCA_018398815.1. Classification (NCBI taxonomy): domain Eukaryota; kingdom Metazoa; phylum Mollusca; class Gastropoda; order Neogastropoda; family Conidae; genus Conus; species Conus ventricosus. The sequence continues at coordinate 59,222,644 of CM031606.1, read as the reverse complement.
TTTCAGAGTTCTGGGAGTCTGTAGCGTGCCTTCAGTATAGGTTTCAAAGGGATTAGAAAACCAGAGAGCGAGAAATAACATTTTTCTAATTTTGTGTTTGAGTTGACTTCAAGGCTTTACTGGTAACTTTGTCCCCCCTCTATCCATATCCACACAAAAGTATTGTGGTGTTCCCTTTTCAGAATTTCGAATTTGTAACTGATCTTGGTTAATGTTTAAAAAAAACTTTCAAGACAAAAATGCGTAATATCCTACCTTTTTTCATTGTCTCTACAAAAGTAACTCAAAAGACAACTTTCCCACTCGCTCACAAATCTCCATCTCTCTCTCTCTCTCTCTCTCTCTCCTCTCTCTCTCTCTCTCTCTCTCTCTCTCTCTCTCTCTCTCTCTCTCTCCTCCCCTCCTCCTCCACCTTTTCATCCTTCACAGTATTACCCCACCCCCATCCCCCTTCCTGCAATCACAGTTCTGATGTTTTTTAAATGAAAAAAAAACTTTTTTTTATAGAAATTTGAAACAGTTGATTAGATTTTTGATGACTTAATTAAGTGAAAAAATTTCATGATCATATTTCTTGACTCACACTTAATGTGCAGTGATGGGAACAGTTCTGCTAACAACCATCAAATTTGTGAGATTTTGGTGTGTTTTTTTTGCTTTGAAAGTAATCTTGTTATTACAACAATTTTCTGCTTGTACTAGATTCTCGCGTTACTATTTCTTACTGTTTAATTTCTTGGGATTATCAAGAAATTTCATTTTACAATCCTTTGTGGTGAAGGTCGTGGTCAGCGGTCAATGGCTTTTTCCTTCTCTTATTGTATTTCTCTGTTGTTTTTTTAAATTGTGATTGTCAAGAAATTGAAACATACTCTGCAATGATAAGAACAACAATTGTAACAGAGAAGATACAAATCTTTGGTTAGAGCCATTGAAACTGGAACTGAATGTACTTATGTTGATGTTCTTCAGGAAACACACACACACACACACACACACACACACACACACCACACACACACACACACACACACACACACTGGAAAAAGCACTGGGTACAAGTAAGTACTGAAGGTTCTGTAGAATCATCCTCAGACAGCCATGCATATGTGCATTTGACAAAAAGAAAAGAAAATGAAGGGTTGGGGGAGTACCACCGACCCTGAAATGATTTTTTTAATACAAGTATGGAAGAGTAAGTTTTAAAAGAAGTTTACTCACAGAATTTTCTTTCTTTTTTTTTTTTTTAAAGGAAAAGAAAAGAGAGACTGGGAAGATTTGCTTTCCATCCAAATAATTGGCATTCATTGGTAGGGACATTAGATGGTCGACACATCGGTCAAAGTCAATGTTTTGCTTTGGCAAAAAGTAAAAATGGAACTCACACACGCACACACACACAAATGCATACATTACAATTGTTGATGGTTAGTTGGTTCATCCATACAATTTGAAATCTGTTTCTCATCCTTGCAGAATTAGTGTTTCTAACAGTTGGGTATGGGTCTGATACAAATACAAAAAATGATTTTTTGATGAACTATAAAACAAACAAAAAACGCGAAAAGAAAAAAAAAAATTATATTAGATGGTTAGTAATCAAAAAGTTTATCCAGGTGTTTGCTTCAGATGGGCAATTTGATGTTGAGTTTCAGTGTATGTGTGCAGTATCCATTTATCTATTGGCTGATAGTTGAATTGTGATGTGTATGACTGTGCATTAACAGTTTTATGCTGTGGATCATGCATATTGAACAGAAGATGCAACTAGTCCATTATATGCACATTTGTGTGTGCGTGACATGTTTATATAATGTGAAAGTGCAGAGTTTCTTGAAAGATTATTTTTTGATTCAAGCGACTGACCTTTGTCCACATATGTAGCCCTGTTTGTCATTCTTGCTCTTCTCTGTCTTATTGTCTCTATTCATCGCCTCACATTGTGTTAGTCATCTCTCCTTCCATCTTCTCTTGTTCACACCTGTTAACCATGGTTTATGAATTGACTCAAAGCCTGACCTGTGTCTTGGATTATTTAAGTCAGGCGTCTGTTCAGCCTCATTTACTGATAGTGATCTGTTACAGCCCCTCCCCAGCCTTCCTGCTTTCATGTTTGTTTTCCGTGTTTTTTTTTTTCCAATTGAAGTATATTTGTCCCAATTTCTAGTGTACACAATTTAGCTATGAGGTTTACCTGGAAAAAGTATTTACACTGATCACTAAGTGCTCTGACTGGGGTAGAACCTCGCTCTCTCTTGGATTCCTCTATTTCAAGTAGTCTAGTTCATACCATTGAAAGACGTACCCCCACCCTACCCTGGCCTCTCCCCCACCCTCATCCCCCCTCCACCCAGCCTTATTTTCTTCCTCCTTTGGACTCCTGGTCTCTTGTGTTGGATGTATTAATTGAGAGATGTGCATGTGTGTGTGGTCATTAATTCCAGTATCAATCATTTCAGCATGTTTTAAGTGTGACATGTGTGTGACTTAGCATAAAATTGAGTGATTAAACTGGGGTATGATTGAAGTTGATAACTTTCAACAGGATCGCTGTTCAAATGGAAGTGTTATGATCCATCAGTTTAGTCAGCACAGGTAGATAACATTTACATCTGAGCGTTTGTGTCTCATAAGTGAGCATGCATTCAGAAGGCAGATCTCTTGAAGGCCTTGTGATGGACGTGCAAATTTGATAAGAAAGCCATTCATATTCTAATGTTGTTTTTTTCTGTATTGAAAGTGAAGGGATGTGTGATAAATAGTATTGAAGATGTTTGATTACATAAATTCAGTATGTGCACACAAAAACCTTTTCATTTGTCAACATTGTATTATTCCCTCCTCCCAGGCCTTTCCCTCTTCCATTCATTCTGTCCTTTTTCTCTCAGCCTTGGTGTGGTATGAGAATGGAAATATCTCATTATGTACAGAAAATGTTGTGTAATATGTAATGATGAATATATCTCATTCATGTGCAAGGACTTGAAGTTTGTGCAGATTAAAACAAGATGAACGAAACAGAATTGCTTGAGGCTTGATTTTGTTGAACTGAAACAGTTTTGTCTTTGCTTGATTTCACTCTCGGTCATTCTGCCTCTCTCTCTCTCTCTCTCTCTCTCTCTCTCTCTCTCTTCTCTCTCTCTCTCTCTCTCTCTCTCTCTCTCTGTGTACAGAGTGGAGATGTAGATCTGGTCGTCAGCAGTGAAACTCTTTTAAGCTTTCTAAGATTTATGTGCGCCCCTCTCTTCATCAATGCGTACTTTGTACTCCTCCCAAATTCTTAAGTTCAAAATATGCAAGAATGTGAAGTGAAGGTGACCTTGGTTACCATCTCATGAACTGGATATGGTTTAAAGGATGTTGACAATTTAGAAAGGGAAGGGAGTGTTAAAAAACGAACCCAGATAAGTTGTGATGATATAAAACTCCAGGTCTTTACCAGCATCGAAAATGTTTCCTCAGATTATACCAAGACGTTAAAAAGATGTTCGGGACAGAGTTGTTATTTAAAGAGGCCAAATTCCTAGGAGTTATTTTTTTACCAAAAACTCAACTTTCTCAGCCACATTCAAAACCTCAAAACCTCTTGCCAGAAAGCTCTGAATATTCTGCGGGTCGTAGCACACACTGACTGGGGCGCTGATAAGAAAACTTTGCTGCACCTCTACAGAGCCTTGGTCCGTTCCAAACTGGAATATGGTTGTGCTGTGTACGGCTCTGCAAGACCGTCTTACCTCAAACTCTTGGACCCTATCCACCATCAAGGGCTTCGTCTCTGTCTTGGAGCATTCCGTACCACCCTTGTGTGCAGCCTGTACGCAGAAGCAGGTGAACCCTCGCTGTCCAATCGCAGGCTGAAACTATCTTTTAATTACTATATCAGACTGTTCTCGGAACCGGAAAACCCTGCCTATGACTGTGTCTTTGACCCTCAGTTTCAAAGTAAATTCGAAAACAACCCTAACTGTATTCCGCTGTTTGGTCTTCGCATGCAGCCTCATGCGCAGAATGCAGGTCTAGACCTAGGAGTTGTGTCCGATTTTTCCAAGTTTCCAGATCAGCCTCCGTGGACTTTCACACCAGAGATTCGTTTTGATCTTGCAGCTTTTCGCAAAGAGTCTACCAGCTCTCTGGCATACTAGGCATTGTATGCTGACCTCTGTTCAAAATTCCCATCCTATCAGGAAATTTTCACTGACGGTTCCAAGTCTGAAGATGGAGTGGCCTGTGCAGCCTATTGCCCTGGGGCTCCTCAAATACTGTTAGAACATATTCCTTCAGATGCTTATGCTTACTCTGCTGAACTTACAGCTCTGGTTCTGGCACTGAGGATAATCTCACAATCTAAGAAGAGGGACTTTCTGGTTCAGTCAGATTCACTGTCAGCTTTGGAGGCCATAGCTGGCCGCATCCTTCAGCATCCAGAACTTTTACACTTCTTTGAACTTTTTACCAAGTTGAAAGTGGATGGGTTACATTATTCTGGCTTGGGTTCCTGGTCACGTTGGCATCGGAGGGAATGGAATGGTTGATCGTTTGGCCAAGAACGCCACAAGAGAGAAACTGTCAAACACACTATCCCCTGCTCAGATCTGAAACCCAAAATTAACGATTATGTCAGAGACCTCTGGCAGGAGGACTGGAATACACAGACGGATAACAAACTCTTTCAGATCCGTCCAAACCTTAAGGAGTTCCTCTCATCTACGTCTGGTGGTCGTAAAAAAGAAACAGTTCTGTGCCGGCTGCCCACCGGCCATTCGTATTTTACCCATTCATACCCTTTAAAGAGTGAAGAAGCTCCGTGGTACATTCTATGTCATGTGCCACTCACAATGAAACATGTTCTTTTAGAGTGTTGGGACTTGCACATGAAAACCTTGTTCAGAGATGTTCCGCCTGACGCGATCTTTGAGTTCTTGAAAGAGATTAACATTTTTCATCGGATCTGAGATTTTACAGTGGAAAGATTTTTTAACAAACTTTCGGATGGGTTTTTCGATGTATTTTAAAGAATTGTGTGAATGAATGACTTGTGAGTTGATTTTAACGTGGTGACAGCCCTGATGTGGCCCTTTGCGGTCGGCTGGGCTATAAGCAACATTATCTTATCTTATCTTACAGCATGATTTGTAATGAAAGCACTCATGGCATGAGCTGTTATTTACAATAATATGTGCACATTCATTATCAATTTCTCAAAATGCAAATGGTATGATTGTACACTTGTTCGAATTTGTTTGACCCAATCAGGAAACAGTACATGGCATGAATTATCATTTAGAATGCATTTTGTAAATACAATCAATTTTAAAAGCATGTGGGTGTAACACAATTGTCACCTGCAGTGAAGTTTATTAACATCTTTAAGCGGAGAAGGAGGAGGCAGGGGTATAGAGAAAGGGGGTGGAATGGGGAAACTACCCACCAGAAACGTTTTTTCCTT
>CM031606.1:59189698-59212198 GCA_018398815.1 Conus ventricosus | reverse complement strand
AAGGTCAGCTCAAGTGTTGTCTGGAGAAGAGTGATGGATTGACTGATCAGGGAATGCATGGATGGATACAGGAAATATTGATGATTAATTGAGCGCTTGGTTTGGAACTGAATGTAAAGTTGGGAGTACTGAAAGGCCGCTCAATCACCTTTTGTGTTTTAAAAAAAACATTATTATAACTTAAAAAGAACAAACTTTTGACAGTTTCTGTTACATTTAACTTTAAGCAGACAAGAGAACCCCAGTTTATTGATAATTTTCAAAGCAGCATATTTTTGTTCATCTCATTTTTGTTTTCTTCACATACAAATGTTTTTAAAAATCCAATTCTTTTCTCTCTGTTATTTAAATGTGGAGCTCAATTTTTTTCTCTCTAACAGTATGTTTATATTATTTTCTGTCTTCTGTGTTGACAAAAAAAAAAGAAGAAAATTTTCAAAGCAGCTGGTATGGAGGATTATTAGCATGTTTTACTGGAAAACATCTGCAAACTGCTATCCTTGGTCCTTTAGCTACCTGATACAGTAACATTGTCCAGACTTGTTTCCAGTAGTTCCAAGTTAGTCTGTTGAGAGTTGCATCCTGACAACGTTCTTTCCCCTTCCCCACCATATCACTTTTTCCTTTTTAATTAAAAAAAAAAAAGTCTGCATTAGGGATGACTTGAGCTAGGCAAAATGAACCATTAAGGAATTGAATCAGAATGTAAGTTATGGTGGAAGCTGCTGTACTGAGACCAAGAAGATTGACCCTTACAGTTTGAGATGTCTAGCTTTAAATGATTTATGATGATCACAAAATCAATGTGATGGAAGTAGTTTTGAAATCAGCCGGCTTTTGTTACACTCTGCCTTACTCATTTTGACTCTAAAAATGTTGGGTTTGTCTGGGAATTTCCTTCAACACAAAGGGATGTCATTGCCACTGACTTCAATACACCCGCTCTGTATTTTTTAGTATTCGTGTTCTTGCAAGCTTTTTAACACACAAACATGACGATGGAAGGATTGAAATTGCTTAACCTTGTTGGTAGATGTCGTGACCTGGTACCATCAGAAAACCCTGATGACATCAACTGCGTCACTGTGGTGAACTCGACTGCTGCTTACCCAGACTGTTGTCCAGCCTTGGACTGTGGGTCAAGTTCTGGACTGTCCACCGTCAGCCCTACAGGTGTGTGTGTGTGTGTATGTGTGTGTGTGTGTGTGTGTGTGTGTGTGTGTGTGTGTGTGGGCGCGCGCGCGCGCGTATGTTCTTCAGTTTAACTTCTATTTATGAATGTGATCTTAGACAATAACAGCAACGACAACAACGAAGAGAGTGATCAAAGCAACAACAGTTTATTTTTTAATTATACAGGTAACATCAAATATAACTTTTAGAGACAGCATGTGTACCTCAATAGTAGTAAGCAAAGTACAGACTTCAGGTTAGTGTCAATCAAGCATTACATTGGCGAGGTATTATCTTGGGAAGATTCAGAGAAAGCTGGCAAATATTTATCAAATGTTTACATTTGGAAAGTATGTGGATACTTGATATCTTTTCCCGACATATGCAGCTTATATACTAAATTAATTTTGTTATAAAAGAAGTAAGTTTAATCTTTAAATGAAGGAGGTCAGACAGTGTGTGTGTGTGTGTGTGTATGCATGTGTGCACATGTGTTTGTGTGTGTTGTGTGTGTGTGTGTGTGTGTGTGTGTGTGTGTGTGGTTCTATTTTCCAGCATGTGTGGACCTCAGCAGCAACAATTCCTGTCAGTTTTGGAAAGAATCGAGCAACAACTGCACAAACTCCACCGCCTTCACCTACCAATTCACCTTCTACTGTAATGCCACTTGTGGGTCAGTCAGTATGTGCCCTTCTGTCTGTCCGTCTGTCTGTCTGTGTCACTGTGTACACTCTGTCTGTCCATTTGTTTTTCCTTCATTAAAGGAGTTTGAAAGTGTTTTCTTTTTGATCGTGTGCTCAGACAGGATGTAAAATGTAAATGAAAGAAAAAGCAACAACAAAATCAGTTCAAAAGTATTTTCCTCTTCTCCTGGGAAAACCAACACTTCCTCTCTCTTTTGCTCTGCGTGACTGTTTCATTGTTGCTACCTTTCTTTTACAATGCTTCACTTCTTGCTTTCGTTTAACTTGTGTTAAAAATTAATCTGTGCTTTATTGATTTTTTTCGCTCCCTTGTGTGGGCTTGTTGGGTGATCATGGCTGTAGCCGAGGGGTGTGTAAACCCAGGGGAAAAATAGAGCAGTGGTGATTATTGATTATTTTCAGAAAAGGGTGTGCCTGGCTTGGCTTTTGGTCTCTAAATTTGTCTTCTCCCCCTCCTTCTCTCCTCCATCTCTTCTCTTCCTCCCCCTCCCTCCCTGAAGTGACCCTGTGGGTGGTTGGCTGGCTTTTTATCAAAACTTGTCTGCTCCTTCCCACTCTCTCTCTCTCTCTCTCTCTCTGTTTTGCATTGCTGTGATGCGTTTGCAATACTCATCTTCATTATATTTGAAATTCATCAGTTTTTTGTTGTTGTTTTTTTGGGGTTTTTTGCTGTCCCTACCTCTGCGCCACCTCAGAGGCAGTGCACACACGCCGCTCATTCCGACGCCCCGCATCAGGGTTTTTTTGCTTTAACTGTCCAATATCATTTTATTTATTATTATTCTCTCAGTCTCTTTTCTTCTCTTCTGCCTCCCTGTCGCTGTTTGCCTGTCTGTCTGCCTTTCTCTTTTTCTGTTTTTTTTTTTTGTTGTTGTTGTCTGCAAGTCTTTTTCTTTCTCTCTTTGTCACTCTTTCTTCCCCTTTTTTTTTTCTTTTCTTTTTTTGCTGTCTCAACGTCTGTGCCACACCAATTACAATATCCCCACTCCACTCATACCGGCTCCCTCCCAGAGTTAACACTGTGGCTCGTCCTGTTGTATCCCCGGTAGCAGCAGTGCACACAGATAGTCAATGTCAGATTGTCATGAGGCAACCCATCAGAAGAGACACTGCACTACTGTCGAGTCACTTTGATGGTGGGTGTCCGCTCTGATCCAACATGCACAGGACACCACCAGTTATGTCCCATGTCGATGATGATACGCTCCCTTTGTAAGCCTTAAACTTGTTGCAAATTCACAATTATCAGAGTATGAAAGTATTGACAATGGTAAATCAAGCAACATTACTAGCTATATACTTAAAACAAAAATACTAATTTTAGTTTAATCCATACCCCCGAGAATCTTTGCTTGAGACATGATTACCTCCCAGTTTAGGAGGGTAAGAAGATCCCTTGCTTTGATATGGATCTACAGCATGCTGTGGGTGTGCTTTGGGTTGCTGCGGATTTGGAGATCAAGAGTTTGAGTCCTATAAAAGACATTTATTGGTTGGATTTTTTGCCCTTTGTGACTCTTTCCCAAAGTTGTTTGAGCTATGGACTCAAATGAGGAACCACTAGGTCAAGTTTCACTCACTCAAAGTATGTGTCTTAGATGCTCAAATTTCCTGCAGCTCTTGCGACTGGTTAAGACTTGGATATATTCTGAAAAGTTGCGGAACGTACAACTTTGACATGGGACAGCCAGAGTGGAATTCCATGACAGCATGTTCATAATCCTCAGTTTCATTAAAAAGAAAAAAAAGTCTCACATTCTGTGACCTTTTATACCCCACACTCCTACCTCACCCTTTTTGGCTCTTCCACTAAGCAATTAGTATTGTTCATATGGGGCTTAGTAGGTGATGATGTGTGTATGTTGAATCAGACCAGGCATTACTGAGTACCACTATTGCGTTGTCTTCCCAGCGGCTGCCCCATGGTGACCTGGTACAGAGTGCTCTCTGTGGGTTGTGAGGCCTGGTATTACAGCAGAAAGAACCTGGCTGTGGAAGCATGGCATGGGAATAATGCCACAGAAGGAAAATGGAAAACAGGTCGGCCAAAACATTAATGAATAAATTGATAAAATATAAGCATGACCAACCAAACAAACAATAACAACAACATGTGTGTGTCCATTTTTGTGATTTCAGGCGTTGCACTCCGGGTGTTGGCTAGGAGAAGAGTGCAACAGTGCCCGCATGCCTGGTGATGTCCGTCAGTACAGCTGATGTTTTGTCTGATTGCTGATGTCCACTGATGATGTCATCTGGCGAGTTTAACTAACGTCTACTGCCTGTAACAGCATTAATGATTTCTGGCCTTCCAACACGTTGTATGTAGTAATGCAAATTGATGAGGTATACATGCTGGCATAGTGTACATGAAATTTCATGAATTATGTGTTCTTACATCATTACATAGAAATGCATACAATAACAGAGGTAAAAACTACACACACACACACACACACACACACACACACACACACACACACACACACACACACACACACACGCAAACATGCGCACCGAGGAATTGATTGTGTATACATGCTGGCATGTGTATATGTGTAAGTTTTGATGTCATCACAAAATTCACAAACACAAATGCACACAGTAACTGACATAAAATCAACTTACATGCACACAGACACAACACACACACACACACACACACACACACCCAACACACACACTCACACACACACACACACTTACACACACACACACACACACACACACACACACACACACACACACACACACACACACACACACACACACACACACACTCATATACACACACAAGCTATGGAGAGAAAATAATGTAAAAGTCTGTATGCTTATATATCACAGTGTCTCCTTGTGAGCAGGCTATTGAATTCAAAGAGCGGCCTGGGCTAGGAACGAGCGTGCTTAATTTAGATGTGTCACAAAGTCACTTGAGTGTCACTGGACACCTACACTGAATCTTCAATAACCTCTGAGGAAATCTAACTTCACATTATATTGGTACTTGTATATATATTCACTAAGCTGAATATTTTTTTCTCTCTGCAGGAATGTCTTTGCCATGACTCCGCAGTGTATATTTTTGATACATCTCTCAGCATTGCCAGTTTTTGGCTTCTTTCTCATTGCATGTTTTTTTTTTTCTGTGCATATGTCTTTATTACATTTAAATCTGTACAACATGAGTTAAAGACTATTGTGAAGTCAGTATCACATTTAAAATAAGGAAACTGGCCCCATAATCATGACCTTTCTTACAACTATTATTGTCATTATTTGTATTGACACTGAAGTGATTTTATTAATGTTTTAATGAAATAGCAATTTCATTTCACTTTAAGATAAAGTAACTTTTTTAAAATGGCAAGTGTGCAGTACCTCAGATCAGACTGTTTTCTTTTCTGAAAATGTATGAATGACATGATTTTTTTGCACTGTCTTAGTGCTTTGAATACACAGATTTGGAAGTAGTGTATCCGTCCAACAATTGGTCTTTTACATGCCCCTTTTATAAATTGCAAATGAAACAAACTGCGGCGTTACTGAAACACGACAAAAAAGCAGAAGAGCACACAAAACAAAGTGTGAAGTAACGATGATTTAATGCACGACACAAAACAGGACAAGAAATTTTCGGCAAAATGCCTTCCTCAGCGACAAACAAAAAAAAAAAAAGTACAGACATAAACATGCACAATACTCCCCTTGTGAAGCCAAAGTGGCTTCACAAGGGGAGTATTGTGCATGTTTATGTCTGTACTTGTGCATGTTTATGTCTGTACTTTTTTTTTGTTTGTTTGTCGCTGAGGAAGGCATTTTGCCGAAAATTTCTTGTCCTGTTTTGTGTCGTGCATTAAATCGTCGTTACTTCACACTTTGTTTTGTGTGCTCTTCTGCTTTTTTGTCGTGTCCTTTTATAAATTGCTTCCCCCTCTCCCTCTCCCTAGTTTGGTCTTCTGATTTTTCCGTTAAGCAGATATATGTCCACACCCCATCTCTCCAATATCCATCCTATGTCAGCCTGATTATCAGCTCCTTTTTTTTTGTTTACTACATATGTGTGTGTGTGTGTGTGTGTGTGTGTGTGTGTGTGTGTGTGTGTGTGTGTGTGTGTGTTGTGTGTGTGTGTGTGTGTGTGTGTGTGTGTGTGTGTGTGTGTGTGTGTGTTTGTGCGTGTGTGCATGTGTTGTGTGTGTGTGTGTGTGTGTGTGTGTGTGTGTGTGGTGTGTTGTGTGTTTTGTGCGTGTGTGTGTGTGTGTTGTGTGTGTGTGTGTGTGTGTGTGTGTGTGTGTGTGTGTCAAGGAAGTTACTAGATGATAAATCCCATCTGCTATCCTTCTCTCCTGGTTACTGATTTCTTTTCATGTTTGATTGCATATTATTGCCATCTACTTGTGGTCTAAATCACACGCATTCCAACGAGGATTTTTGTCTGAAACTGTCGGCAGTCTCTCTTTTTCTTTTGCACTTCCCATTTCTGACTCGGAAGGAAGGAAGGAAGGAAATTGATGATTTCAAATGTGTATCCACTTGTAGATGGTGATTGCTGATACTCTTTGTTCCTGTTTTATTATGTGATCATTACTGCTGTGATAATAAAAATTCTAACTACTGTTGAAACATTGTGTATGCTTGTTTGTTACTGGTACTGAGAATGTATTTGAGAGAGTGCAGGATTTGAATGAAATTGTGTGTTATTTCATATGCATATCATCATGATGTGTTGAATATATGAAAGACGTCCATACCACGCCCATGCTCCAAGAAGACTCCATAGCTGGTGTAATGTGTTCTTGGTTAGAGTTCATTTTTCTCCTATAATCACACACACACACCCCACACACACACACACACACACACACACACACACACACACACTGTCACCATGCGTGGAGAATGGGACAAAGGTACATCGTGATCTATCCAAAAGGCTCATGCTATTACCGTGTGTGGAGAGTGGGACAAAGATACATCGCGATCTACTATCCACAAGGCTCATACTGTCACCGGGCGCGGCGAGTGGGACAATGGTACCTCATGATATAAACAGGAAATGAATTAATATGACTGCGGATTCCGTGACAAAAAAAAAAGAAAAAAAAATTGACAACGAAACTGGGGTATAGGAGTTATCAATCCAAATCGTTCATAAGTAATTTGTCAAGGGCTTGAAGTAATCCTAGACATAATCTGTGCAGTCATTAACGCTAGAATGACTTGCATCATAGTGTTATTGTTCCATGACGGTAAGTGCTGAATTTGATTTGAGAAAAGTACAGCATGGCATACTTTGCTATTTGTTAGATTGTTTTTGTTCTGAGCGCTGATTTTTTTTTTTCTACTGTCGTCGAAGCATTGAGAAAGTCGTATGTCCCTGGCAAAAGGATATTCGTTTTATTGTTTCTTACTTTTGTTTTAATCTGCTAGTCACCTCCTCTCCCTTTGTGTGTGTAAAGAGAGGAAGGGGAGAGGGTGCGGTCCTCTCCCTTTGTGTGTGTAGAGAGAGGAAGGGGAGAGGGTGCGGTCCTCTCCCTTTGTGTGTGTAGAGAGAGGAAGGGAGAGGGTGCGGTCCTCTCCCTTTGTGTGTGTAGAGGAGGAAGGGGAGAGGGTGCGGTCCTCTCCCTTTGTGTGTGTAGAGAGAGGAAGGGGAGAGGGTGCGGTCCTCTCCCTTTGTGTGTGTAGATAGAGGAAGGGGAGAGGGTGCGGTACGCGAGAGCGCGCGCGAGCGCATTGCCCCACCATCTTGGATTTCACTGGTTTTTAGTTTTCATGTCACTCATGAAATAATAGACCGACTGCTTTTATCTCAATGCATGCAATCCGTCACGCATTATTGTGAGTGAGGGGATGCTGGCACTCGATTATACCGAGTAGTGCCAGGACTATACTGGAGAAAGAAATACTGGTGCCGAGATGCGCCCTACCAACGCCACGACGACCATGGTCTGCTGCACACCATGTCCATGGCATGTTTGTGTAGGCCCTAGGCCTATATGCGTGCCATCCTGGCCAATACTGGGACAGTTGAAATGCTTTTATTATCATTATTCACTCTATTAATAAAATCCATGGGTACTCCCATGGAACCGCTCCCGTGGAGGTTCTGTCGTGTCACCTCCGATGGCCATTGCACAATGGCATCTGCCAGGGAACAATTGTGTCCCTTCACGTATTTATGTAATGCCCTGCGGGTGCCTGCACCCATGGTGCGAGACACCAGCACAGGTGTTCCAAGGATGGTTCCAGGATTTGCTTCCAACCGGTTTGTTCGGCAGTTGAGGACAGTAGCCCACTTCTCTAGGTCCTACCCACACTTCCGGGTGTATCTTTTTCATTTCTATTCATTCTATTAAGAAAATCATTCTGCTGCTTAACTATGTATTGGATGGAAACAACACACAAAAAGGCACCGCAGTCAGACCATTGCTTCCCAGCAGGCAAATCAAAACCATCCCGGGACACAAGTTAAGGGAGAAAAGAAAGCAAAAACAACAGCCCTTTCAATCTTAAAAATCCTTGTCTTTATTAAACTGTATGTTGGTGGCGCCCTTTCTTCTTCTTCTATGGAAGCGACCGCAATCGAACATGTTGATTATTCCGACGCTGTGATTCCTAGTGAACTTATCTTAGATGTGAAGAAAGGCTTTGGTGATGGTCCTTCATTGAAAAAAAAAAGTTGCTCACAACATCACATTCCAATGGATCCTCTGTTTATGATTTTAGTATCTTCTCTTAAAATATGGAATGACTCAAGTAGGTTACTTCCTCAGTTTTCAATGGCGGGTGGGGAAGTAGGGCTGATGTGGAAGTAATGTGGAAGGTGTGGTGTTATGGAGCATTTCAATCTTCCCTGGATCATTTTCATATATTGGGCAGACTTTAGAGGAAAATGTTAAACGTAATTGTCCTATGTAGTACGTCACGATGAATGAGCGGACATTGCGTAAAAAGTCACTTTGACGTAATACTTTGCGCACGGAAATCTTTCTTCAAATCTCTGGAGAACTGTCAATGTCAGCGGAAAACAGATTCGAGAATCGAAGAGAACTGCTTCAATCCTAATCGGCCACAATTTTACTGGTGAGTATATGTTTCTGTTTGTTTTCTTTTAAACAGAAATCAGACATTTTCAGTTCGTTCATTGAAAATAAACCAGACAATAATTGTCCACGCCAAACTTGTAGTGTTTAGTTTGTGGTGTGTTTGTGTTGTGTATGCTGGTGCTTGGTAATGGTGTTTCTGTGTCATGGTCTTTTCGTCGTTTGGATTTTGGCTGGTCTACTTCAGGTCAGCCTTCAGCTTCTTTTCTTGTGTGTACATGTTAATATATGCATACTGATACATTCATTTTGTAATACTAACTCTTTAATATTTTTTTTTTTAAACGAACAACTGTTCCCCACCTACCTAAACTGCCCAAGGCACCTCTCCTCTCAGCCCCCACCTCCCCTACCCCTGATAAATTGTAAACACACACACACACACACACACACACACACACACACACACACACAGCCCCACACACACCACACACACACACACAACACACACACACACACACACACACACACACACACACACACACACACACACACACACACACACACAGGGTAGAAATATACTACGGCGACACTCTCCCGCGGAGAGAAGCCCATATTTTACACAGAGAAATTGGTTGTTACGATGAAGCTGGACAATACAATTGCTGCAGTGTCGATCTAGTGATGTACAAGCATAGAACTGGTGTCCTCTTTAAAATGTATACGGGAAGAAAATCATTTTGTTTGCGCTAGCGAACTGACTTGCTCACAGAAGTGTTTCGGTTTGTTCTTTTTTTAAAGTGCCTTTCTATCTATCCTATTTCAATCCCATAGCACAGTAAACACACCAATTTATTCCCCCCCCCCTCCCCCCTCCACTGTCTGGCCCCCACCCCCTTTTTTTCTTCTTTCCCTCCGGATTTGGACCAAACGGTGGATTAGGATCCGTTAAATCCGGATCAGGATCCGTTGAATCTTGCAGAGATCAATACTCTCCCAAACCCTTCTGCTGCTGGTAACGAACACAAATGAGTAAAAACCGTCTTTCAAAAGAACTAAGCTTACTTATTAGTCCTGCAATGACGTGTTGGCATCATATACGCCATTATTACGGGATCCCCTTTGCTAAGATGCCATTATAGTTTCCAAACAGTTCTTTTTTTAACGTTTCTAGCGTCTGTGCCATTGCATGTGCGATAGTTAATAGTAAGAACACCAACTTTTCACTCCGAAGGGTTCGAATCGCTAGCCTTGGTGGGTAGAGTTTGGACCGATTTTCTTCTCTTCTTCTTCTTCTTCTTCTTCTTCTTCTTCGTGCCGATCAACATAATTATTTGTGTAGACCACTCAAGTGTTAAACCCAGTTCATATGTATGCGCACCTAGGAGACCAAATACGCACATCAAAAGATTCAGCAATCCCCTTCAGTGTTCAAAGGGGTATGGAAACGCACGCGCGCGCACACACATATACGCACGCGCGCGCGCGCGCGCGCGCGCACACACACACACACACACACACACACACACCACACACACACACACACACACACACACACACATGCGAGCACGCGCGCGCACACACACTCACACAGACACAGACACACACACACCACACACACACACACACACACACACACACACGCACACGCACACAGTGATACATACACATACAAACAACAGTAAACAGCATGCACGAGAATTCTTTAAGAGGAGACGGGCTTCACCACGATTTTTACAGTGCTCGTTAAAATACCGTGATGCAAACTCAGATAGCGATTACATCGTCGTTCATGTGACTTTCGCGGCACCCCTGAGACCTACTTTTATGGGAGTAAGGTTTGAAAAGAAAGAAAGAAAGAAAGAAAGAAAGAAAGAAAAAAAAGAAAAGAAGAAAATTGTTATGAATTATTTTTCATCTACATGATTGATGCGCAGAGACGATCATCATGACTTTCTCAATGACATCAGTAATGAAGTGGTGCCCGAATTGGGGCAGAGGGGTGCCCCCACCCCCCACCCCCCACCCCCGCACTCTCCCAACTGAAAAAAAAAAAGGATTGGGACTGGTTGTATCACACCCACTCAGCCACCGTCCGTTCCCACTGCTGCTTTAATAAGAATTTAGATACCTCCCCCCTCTTTTATGAACATCTGAAAGCTGGTCCCGCTCCTTGTTCTATAAAAAATTTGGAAGACTGCAGTCATGTTTTGCCCCCTTCCCCACGGCGCAATATTAATTCAAAAAAATATTACAGTCGTTTTAAGTGATTATGGTTATGATTATTACAGTCATTGTTGCTGTTATGGCTGGGTTTTTGGTGACAATAGTTGCCATTGATAATATTGCTGTTGCCATCAGCATAACTCGTCTCACTCCCACCCTCCTCACTGTCCCTTTCCTCCCCCCCCCCCTCCCCTTCCCTGCTCACAATTTCTCCTCTACTTCCCATGAAATGATCAGAATCCTTCACCATCCATCCTGTTTTAATTCACAGACCAATCGTTTTTCTTTACAAAATTCTCAGCAGCCAGTGAAATCAGCCAGCCAGCCAGTCGCCAAGATGACCCAGAAGCAGCAGACTCTGATCAACTGCCTGAACAAGCTGGTTAGGCAGTACTTCCTGTACCATGAAGATGTCGGCGAGGACCCAGTCAGGGTCAGGCTGCGCAACGACCTTCACCGTGTGGAACAGCTCTCTCAGTCCGAGGCAGAGGAGAAGCTTATGCAAAGGTACTTTTTTTTTAAATACCTTTTTGTGTATGAAAACATCTATCATCATCATCATCATCCATCATCCATCCATCCATCCATCCATCCATCCTTTCTCTCTCTTTCTTTCTTTCTCAACATCATCACCATCATTTTAGAATGATCTGCTGTTTCATCTTCGCATTCGTCGTCATCATCATTATCGGCAACAGCGTCACCAGAATCTTCAGACTGGACAAATTGTGCCTAGAAAAGCAGCTCTACATCTCTGGTAGATGGGACAAGGCCATGCAAAGATATCATGTTTAAAATAGATTATATAGCAGTCTCCAATGCCGTTGTTCCCATCATCATCAGGAACACCATCGTGCTCATCCTTTTCCGACTCACTGCCATCATTATCACCACTGCATGGCATCATCATTACCACCACCACCTCCACCACCACCACAGCCACCACCACCACAACTATCACCGTCACACACCACCACCATCACCACCACCACCATCACCACCATAATCATCACAATTAACAAAAGGCGCTATGTAGCATTTTTTACTTTTGAAGTCGGTCTGCCTCTGAGAATCCAGACAATATGTAACACAGAAGTATCATCATCATCATCATCGTCGTCGTTGTCGTCGTCGTCATAATCATCATAATCGTCGTCGTCATCATCAAGGGGCTGTGCTGGTAAGCACAACCCCTTGATAATGGAAAACAGGGTCAGATGTAGTACTGAATTATCAAAAACAAAACAAAACAAGACCCTAAAGAACAAACTCGCTCAAACTAAATCCATCAGCAACCCTCATCGTGTTAGCAGACGTCGTCATCATGATTATATAACCGTTCTGAAGTCCAGCAGTGACATCTACAAAAGGTCACGCGAGACAGTGTAGTAATCTTATCTGCAAGCTGCTTAGTAGACGGCGTCTTGCCCACAATGGGATAGAATGAAGTCCATTGACCACCACCAAAGTGTCTCAGCTCAAGAGTGATGCAGTCTGCTCTGACGAGCTACCTAATGACAATTTGATAGTAGTACTTCTTGGTGGACTGTCAGTGCTGGGCTTTTGACAGCACTTTCCTTGATTTAGCTATGTATGGGAAAGGCGGAATAAGTGAAATGGAATACGGACGACAAGACAGAAAAAAAAAACCAACACAGATTTTTAAAAAATCTACTTAAATTACACGCATGTTCCAAACAAGAGGGGCTAATGTATTTAACACCACACACACACACACACACACACACACACACACACACACACACACCACACACACAGTTATCAGCCAACACAGGCCATGTAATCAAAAGCAGTCTTATCCCAACATTTTGGTCGAGTGTGAATCGAAACATTTGAGAGTATTAAGCATTTAGGCCAGTTACTGTGGTGTGAATACCGGTAAACGCTAGTTACTACAATAAGAACACCAGTAACGAATCTAACGATCGCTTGAAAATGAAAATAGTAGTGACCTTGTTTTATCAAGAAACTGGATAAGAACACCAGTCATAAATCTAACGACAGCTTGAACATGAAGACAGTCGTAGCTTGCTTTTATTAAAATATTCAAGAATTCAAAAGCTTACTGCTTATCATTTCATAATTTTTTTTACTAACAGAGGTCTCTCCCCCCCCCCCCTTCCCCTCCCCCCTCCCTATCTGCCCTTTTTTTTTCGTTCAGCGCAGAAATAGTTAATTCAGTAATTCATTTTGTGTGGTTCAGTGCAATAATCAAATGTAAAATAGTTCCGTGTGTGTGATTTTAGTATTACTGTAGTGTCTATGGATTTCATAGTAGCCAGTGTTTATATCTATTTGGGCTTTTCAATAAAATTTTTGCTGCTGTTGGCTTGTTGATTATGGATGGTTTAACAGTCTCTCGCTTTTTATGTTCTAGTGTCTGTGGGGTTTGTAAGCTGTGTCTGTTTATAACTGTCTTCGTTTGGGGCTGCAAAAGTGTATTTTAGTTAGCGCCTATGTTCAAGTACATAAACGTGAGTCCCTTCTTCCTTGTTTGATCAATCAGTTCAATAATTTTTGTCAATAATTCTTAATTAATCAATGTTGCAGGTTAACATCTTTTACTTATAATAAAAATTTGAGACTGACGAACTATTTCATGTGCTGTTATCTCGCCGCAGACTGGCCAATAATCAGATAGGGTTGCTGCACCCTCAACACAAGCCCTATAAGCCAGTGTCCGGCTGGCCCATCCTCAATCTGGATGACCTCGTCCTCAACGCCATGGCGCCTCGGCTGGACCCCAAGGTATAATTATTGTCAAACTCTCGTAATAGCACTGCAAGTGTGAGTCTGTTTTCTATTCATTTACATTGGCTGCGCATGTTTTGCGCGTGTTTTAACAGCTCAATTTTCAAGGCACTTTCGTGATGCAAGTGTTAAGGAAATGACATGTTTTGATATAGCTTATTATTTCCTTCAAGCATTCACGTCGAGTTACTTATTTAATAGGCCGCTAACCATGTCTGATATTTGACGGAAAGGTCGAATTTTCTGCTCTTTCTCCTCCCTCCACCTCGTTCCTCCCCATTTGTCAACCGAATTCCGCATTCCTTACCTCTCCCTCCCAAGACTTGGGAGCTTTAGCATAGCCGTGACAGTCAGCGTAAGATGGTGTAGTACCTGCGTAACAGCTTAATCTTTTAAACACACACACACACAACACACACACACACACACACACACACACACACACACACACACACACACACACGCGCGCGCGCGCGCGCGCAAAACCACCACCGCTACCACCACCACCAATGGAACGGCCTCCTTAAATCATACAAAATTGATTGCAAAGTTCTCCACGACCATAGAATTAGAATTAGAAATAAAGCAGGTCTTGGGATTTAGGATGGTAAAACAGGATATCACCCGGTTTGATTCTCCGCTGTTCTGTTTGCATTCCCATATTTTTTTTTCCAACGTACACTAAAAAAAAAAGTCAGCTACTGTGAGAGTGTATGACCACTGTGCCACATACATTATGTACAGCTACTGTGAGAGAGTATAAATCTCTGTGAATGATCGCCACATACATGATGTACAGCTGCTGTGAGAGTGTATGACCACTGTGAATGACTGCCACATACATGATGTACAGCTACTGTGAGAGTGTATGACCACTGTGAATGACCGCCACATACATGATGTGCAGCTACTGTGAGAGTGTATGACCACTGTGAATGACCGCCACATACATTATGTACAGCTACTGTGAGAGTGTATGACCACTGTGAATGACCACCAATACATGATGTACAGCTACTGTGAGAGTGTATGACCACTGTGAATGACGCCAATACATGATGTACAGCTACTGTGAGAGTGTATGACCACTGTGAATGACCGCCACATACATGATGTACAGCTACTGTGAGAGTGTATGACCACTGTGAATGACCACCACATACATTATG
The DNA here is from genome assembly GCA_018398815.1 of Conus ventricosus. Classification (NCBI taxonomy): domain Eukaryota; kingdom Metazoa; phylum Mollusca; class Gastropoda; order Neogastropoda; family Conidae; genus Conus; species Conus ventricosus. The sequence continues at coordinate 59,197,114 of CM031606.1, read as the reverse complement.
TACAGCTACTGTGAGAGTGTATGACCACTGTGAATGACCGCCACATACATTATGTACAGCTACTGTGAGAGAGTAATAATCTCTGTGAATGACTGCCACATACATGATGTACAGCTGCTGTGAGAGTGTATGACCACTACTGTGAATGACTGCCACATACATTATGTACAGCTACTGTGAGAGTGTATGACCACTACTGTGAATGACCGCCACATGCATGATGTACAGCTACTGTGAGAGTGTATGACCACTGTGATTGTGTGAATGACCGCCAATACATGATGTACAGCTACTGTGAGAGTGTATGACCACTGTGAATGACTGCCACATACATAATGTACAGCTGCTGTGAGAGAGTATAATCTCTGTGAATGACCGCCACGTACATGATGTACAGCTACTGTGAGAGTGTATGACCACTGTGAATGACTGCCACATACATGATGTACAGCTACTGTGAGAGTGTATGACCACTGTGAATGACCGCCACATACATTATGTACAGCTACTGTGAGAGAGTATAAATCTCTGTGAATGATCGCCACATACATGATGTACAGCTGCTGTGAGAGTGTATGACCACTGTGAATGACTGCCACATACATGATGTACAGCTACTGTGAAAAGTGTATGACCAATGTGAATGATCGCCACATACATGATGTACAGCTACTGTGAGAGTGTATGACCACTGTGAATGACCGCCACATACATGATGTACAGCTACTGTGAGAGTGTATGACCACTGTGAATGACCGCCACATACATTATGTACAGCTACTGTGAGAGTGTATGACCACTGTGAATGACTGCCACATACATGATGTACAGCTACTGTGAGAGTGTATGACCACAGTGAATGACCGCCACATACATGATGTACAGCTACTGTGAGAGTGTATGACCACTGTGAATGACCGCCACATACATGATGTACAGCTACTGTGAGAGTGTATGACCACTGTGAATAACCGCCACATACATTATGTACAGCTACTGTGAGAGTGTATGACCACTGTGAATGACCGCCACATACATTATGTACAGCTACTGTGAGAGTGTATGACCACTGTGAATGACTGCCTCATACATGATGTACAGCTACTGTGAGAGTGTATGACCACTACTGTGAATGACCGCCACATACATTATGTACAGCTACTGTGAGAGTGTATGACCACTGTGAATGACCGCCACATACATTATGTACAGCTACTGTGAGAGTGTATGACCACTGTGAATGACCGCCAATACATGATGTACAGCTACTGTGAGAGTGTATGACCACTGTGAATGACCGCCACATACATGATGTACAGCTACTGTGAGAGTGTATGACACTGTGAATGACCGCCACATACATTATGTACAGCTACTGTGATAGTGTATGACCACTGTGAATGACCGCCACATACATTATGTACAGCTACTGTGATAGTGTATGACCAATGTGAATGACCGCCACATACATGATGTACAGCTGCTGTGAGAGTGTATGACCACTGTGAATGACCGCCACATACATGATGTACAGCTACTGTGAAGTGTATGACCACTGTGAATGACCGCCACATACATAATGTACAGCTACTGTGAGAGTGTATGACCACTGTGAATGACCACCACATACATTATGTACAGCTACTGTGAGAGTGTATGACCACTGTGAATGACCGCCACATACATTATGTACAGCTACTGTGAGAGTGTATGACCACTGTGAATGACCGCCAATACATGATGTACAGCTACTGTGAGAGTGTATGACCACTGTGAATGACCGCCGCATACATGATGTACAGCTACTGTGAGAGTGTATGACCACTGTGAATGACTGCCACATACATGATGTACAGCTACTGTGAGAGATATGATCTCTGTGAATGACCGCCACATACATTATGTACAGCTACTGTGAGAGTGTATGACCACTGTGAATGACCGCCACATACATGATGTACAGCTACTGTGAGAGTGTATGACCACTGTGAATGACCGCCAATACATGATGTACAGCTACTGTGAGAGTGTATGACCACTGTGAATGACCGCCACATACATTATGTACAGCTACTGTGAGAGTGTATGACCACTGTGAATGACCGCCACATACATTATGTACAGCTACTGTGAGAGTGCATGACCACTGTGAATGACCGCCACATACATAATGTACAGCTACTGTGAGAGAGTATAATCTCTGTGAATGACCGCCACATACATGATGTACAGCTGCTGTGAGAGTGTATGACCACTGTGAATGACTGCCACATACATGATGTACAGCTACTGTGAGAGAGTATGACCACTGTGAATGACTGCCACATACATGATGTACAGCTACTGTGAGAGAGTATAATCTCTGTGAATGACTGCCACATACATGATGTACAGCTACTGTGAGAGTGTATGACCACTGTGAATGACTGCCACATACATTATGTACAGCTACTGTGAGAGAGTATGACCACTGTGAATGACCGCCAATACATGATGTACAGCTACTGTGAGAGAGTATGACCACTGTGAATGACCGCCAATACATGATGTACAGCTACTGTGAGAGTGTATGACCACTGTGAATGACCGCCACATACATTATGTACAGCTACTGTGAGAGTGCATGACCACTGTGAATGACCGCCACATACATAATGTACAGCTACTGTGAGAGAGTATAATCTCTGTGAATGACCGCCACATACATGATGTACAGCTACTGTGAGAGAGTATAATCTCTGTGAATGACCGCCACATACATAATGTACAGCTACTGTGAGAGAGTATAATCTCTGTGAATGACCGCCACATACATGATGTACAGCTACTGTGAGAGAGTATAATCTCTGTGAATGACCGCCACATACATATGTACAGCTACTGTGAGAGAGTATAATCTCTGTGAATGACCGCCACATACATGATGTACAGCTGCTGTGAGAGTGTATGACCACTGTGAATGACTGCCACATACATGATGTACAGCTACTGTGAGAGTGTATGACCACTGTGAATGACTGCCACATACATGATGTACAGCTACTGTGAGAGAGTATAATCTCTGTGAATGACTGCCACATACATGATGTACAGCTACTGTGAGAGTGTATGACCACTGTGAATGACTGCCACATACATGATGTACACTCTACTGTGAGAGTGTATGACCACTGTGAATGACCGCCAATACATGATGTACAGCTACTGTGAGAGAGTATGACCACTGTGAATGACCGCCAATACATGATGTACAGCTACTGTGAGAGTGTATGACCACTGTGAATGACCGCCACATACATTATGTACAGCTACTGTGAGAGTGTATGACCACTGTGAATGACCGCCACATACATGATGTACAGCTACTGTGAGAGTGTATGACCACTGTGAATGACCGCCACATACATTATGTACAGCTACTGTGAGAGTGTATGACCACTGTGAATGACCGCCACATACATTATGTACAGCTACTGTGAGAGTGTATGACCACTGTGAATGACCGCCAATACATGATGTACAGCTACTGTGAGAGTGTATGACCACTGTGAATGACCGCCACATACATGATGTACAGCTACTGTGAGAGTGTATGACCACTGTGAATGACCGCCGCATACATGGTGTACAGCTACTGTGAGAGAGTATAATCTCTGTGAATGACTGCCAATACATGATGTACAGCTACTGTCAGAGTGTATGACCACTGTGAATGACTGCCACATACATGTACAGCTACTGTGAGAGTGTCTGGCTAATGTGAATGACCGTCAGTGTGAGAAATTACCATTTAAATTTGAAGGGCTCTCATCAATAGTTTGGGAGTGCGGAGAGCCAGAGTCGCAGTAGAGCTTGGTGAGAACGTAACACCAATGCAGATAACTGGAATATCTATTACTACATTTTTCTTTTCACGTCTCATCTTCCGTATTCTCCTGGTGGCCTTACTTACTCGCCACTCATTCCGGTCACCAATGCACAGCCACACCCAGTGGAAGATCGAAACTTGGATCACCAGGACCCTGAGCAGAGCACAAAGAGCGAAAGAATTGTTGTAAGGAGAAGGAGGATAATGAACATGATGCTGTCGAGCTCCATAACATGACAGGGCTGTACTTTTCACTCTTCTTCATAATAGTTCAAGCGTCTAACCAGACCAAAGAGGTACAAAGACATGCAGTGTTGGTAAGAAAAAGAGAGCAATACTCTTAAAGACATGGATGAAACTCGACTGTGTGGGCCCAGTCTCTCCATCCGATTCCACAATGAGCTGTGTGGGCCCAGTCTCTCCATCCGATTCCACAATGAACTGTGTGAGCCCAGTCTCTCCATCCGATTCCACAATGAACTGTGTGGGCCCAGTCTCTCCATCCGATTCCACAATGAACTGTGTGGGCCAGTCTCTCCATCTGATTCCACAATGAACTGTGTGGGCCCAGTCTCTCCATCCGATTCCACAATGAACTGTGTGGGCCCAGTCTCTCCATCTGATTCCACAATGAACTGTGTGGGCCCAGTCTCTCCATCCGATTCCACAATGAACTGTGTGGGCCCAGTCTCTCCATCCGATTCCACAATGAACTGTGTGGGCCCAGTCTCTCCATCCGATTCCACAATGAACTGTGTGGGCCCAGTCTCTTCATCCGATTCCACAATGAACTGTGGGCCCAGTCTTCCATCCGATTCCACAATGAACTGTGTGGGCCCAGTCTCTCCATCTGATTCCACAATGAACTGTGTGGGCCCAGTCTCTCCATCCGATTCCACAATGAACTGTGTGGGCCCAGTCTCTCCATCTGATTCCACAATGAACTGTGTGGGCCCAGTCTCTCCATCCGATTCCACAATGAACTGTGTGAGCCCAGTCTCTCCATCCGATTCCACAATGAACTGTGTGGGCCCAGTCTCTCCATCCGATTCCACAATGAACTGTACGTGTGGGCCCAGTCTCTCCATCCGATTCCACAATGAACTGTGTGGGCCCAGTCTCTCCATCCGATTCCACAATGAACTGTGTGGGCCAGTCTCTCCATCCGATTCCACAATGAACTGTGTGGGCCCAGTCTCTCCATCCGATTCCACAATGAACTGTGTGGGCCCAGTCTCTCAATCCGATTCCACAATGCCCTCAATGCAGATCAGGAACCAGCTGGGACTAAAAGAGTCCGCGTGCGTCCACATAAAAAAGAGATAGGAAGAAAGAAAAAAGCTGAAGGTCTTGACGTTAAGGCTGTACAGGTTGCCATTATAATACACTAGTGTGACAGTTCGCGACCAGAGATGAAAACCAGAAATGAAGAGAGGAGGATAAGTATCTCGCCTTGCTTGACCACTATTCACCATTGTCAGAGTCGCGCTCGCTCACGCAAGTCACCAACCACTTCTTGGCACTAGAGGTCCTGATGCCGCGATAGAACTGTTCGTTTGACTGAACTGCCCTCGCTGGTAACCACGTATGCCAGCTTGTTGTCGTCCGCTGTTCCTAAGTCAACCCACTGCCTGCACTGTGACATGGCCTTTGCCCGTGCGCGAACCAGTGGGTGGGTGCTTCAAACATGACGGATAGACATCATCACTGAACAAACAGCCAATCCCTGGACAGGAGGCAGACAGAGAGCCAATCAAATCAACTAGTGATGGTTGCCCTCAGTATGTGTGATTGAACGCTAAACTAGCCAAAGACGAAAATAATTATCTTTTGCCTACCGTATTGTGCTGAAAACTGATAAGATCATTGTTGGAACAGGTGAACGACAAAGATAGCTTGGTGACAGTGCACGGCCATAACTGAAGACTGGTGGTGATTTTTGGGCAGGTGTGGCCAGCGCTGCGCAGTCATTTCGAGAAGACAGAGATCAAAAGAGCGACAGAGACGACAACATACAAGGAACTCCTTAGCGATTTCACCATTCTGCATCAGTACCCAACCTGTGGTTTCCACTTGATTAAGACCCATCTGACCGAATCAGAAGCCAGGTTAGTGGAAAGAGAGAGAGAGAGAGAGAGAGAGAGAGAGGGTATAAAAAACATATATTAGGCTATGTATATATACCGAAGTAAAAAAAAAAAAGAGATTAAAATCCCCGCGCGCCAAGAGCTAGGCGTAGAAAGAAAGATAACAAAATTATATATTTTTTTTTCGGGGAAGAACTTTAAAAATAGTTTCTGATGTGTATAATTGAAAGAGAGGAAGTCAGGTGTGTGGTTGCGTGCGGGGCGCATTATTGTCTTTGCATGTGAATTCGTATGTAGAGACCGTCGTGTGACAAATAGATTTTAGAAGGAAAAAACTGGACTCAAACAACAAACCAAATCAGCTTTTTTCCCATGAAAATTGTGATAAAATGTAGGAAACGCTCCATGAAGTGAGAGAGAATTCCCGAACACAGCAGTGATTCATGTCACATCAGGAGTTGTTTTGTGACAGGGGTAGGGTGGAGGTGGGGGTGGGGGGGGGGAGGTCTTAGATACGTTAATTGTACTACAGCGACTTTTGATGACTCTTGCTACGAGAACTATGATCAATGCAAGAAAAGCCTTGATATAATAATCTAGACAACAATTTTCATGCAGGTTTTGACTTAGTTCCGTACAGTTTGTATTATATACATATATATCAAGGCCTAAGCTGAAAAATCCACGTGTTTAGTTCCATGCTGCGAAGTCAAAAGCCTGGTTTCATTTGAGAAAAAACAAGCCGTCTACAAATGACCCATGAAAAAATCGCTTAAAAACAATTTTACATTTCTTCTTTTTTTCTCTCTTCATGTGATTAATGCCATCTAACCTTGTCCATTAGACAGTGATATAGCATTATAGTATGCATATTAGAGTTATCATAGTAATTGTGCTAGTTATGTTATGATTATAAAGACAGTGCAACTATTATCCAAATAATAACAAGGAATATCGACGCATGCAATTATAAGCAATTTTAATCGGTCCATGCACACTTGAGAGTTAAAAACAGACATCTGTAGGCAATGGGATTTTAACGAAGCCACAGACTTCATGATTCCGAAACAACTCACCGGTACATTGAAGCCTCATTCAGATCAGAGAAGGCCAAGGTGGCGGGATGGGGGAGGGGTGGACCTCAAATAACTCAGTCCCTATAAGCATAAAGCCATGGAACTGTTGCCTCTTAATTAACCTATACCGTTTAACAACAATATGCCGGGACGTTTTAATACGAGAGAAAGCAACATTACAAATTTTATTTGTTGAGATTTTTTTTAGATTACAGCTTGTTTAAACTGCGATTTATGATTTCGCATGAAGCATTAACAACCCCATAAGGAGTGTTTTGACTTTTGCATATCAGTAAAACTTTCTTGCAGTGAAATTTTGTTTGCAGGAAATATGTTCACTGTGTTCCTTTGTCAACACATGCATTGTCACAAAATTTAGGTTGGT
>CM031606.1:59177198-59187198 GCA_018398815.1 Conus ventricosus | reverse complement strand
AATCTGAGGTGATACGACAGAATGATTTCCACAATCTGAAGTGTCAGGACACAATAATTTTTTTACAGCCTGACGTGGCAGAAGATCGTGATCTTCAAAAATTGAAGTGATAGGACACCAAGGTCCCCACCCCCTGAAGCCAAAGGACATCCGGACTGTCACAGCCTTAGTTGATAGGACACCAAGGTCCCCACCCCCTGAAGCCAAAGGACATCCGGACTGTCACAGCCTTAGTTGATAGGACACCAAGGTCCCCACCCCCTGAAGCCAAAGGACATCCGGACTGTCACAGCCTTAGTTGATAGGACACCAAGGTCCCCACCCCCTGAAGCCAAAGGACATCCGGACTGTCACAGCCTTAGTTGATAGGACATCATGATCTCTACAACCTGACCTAGCTGGACATCATAATCTTTACAGCCCCCGGATCTCTGTGGAACAAAACCTTGCCTTTATTTTTCTAATGATCATTGTTTAACCGCCTGTCTGTCCCATTCCATTTACATCCCCACCCACCCCACTCCACCGCATACCAATTTACTGTTGAGTGTAACCTCACAAATTCGCAGGAACGTGTGCGGAAGGACATGCTCTTGTTCCTGAAGACGTTGAAAGAACTCCTAGAGAAGTTGCTTCAGGTGAAGGTGCGTCACCTTAAGTCCCACGTGCCCATCAATCTCAGTGTCCTGGGCACAGACAAACACACTCCCCGGGCTGCTGCGCCCGGCTCCCAGGGCCCTTCAAAGACCCCCCCGCCTGTCCGCCTTCAGCAATTCCAGGGCAATCCGCCCATACAGCACAACTTTAAGGAGCAGGTGTGTGTGTGTGTGTGTGTGTGTGTGTGTGTGTGTGTGTGTGTGTGTGTGTGTGATTGTGCGTGTTTGTGTGTGTGTGTCGGGGGTGAGGGTGGAGGTGAGGGTGCTGGTGGGATATAAGGAGTGTTGTGGGGGGACGGGGGTAGAGGAACACAGGGTGGGTTAGTTGGGGGCGGACACAGGGTGTGTGGGACGGGGTGAAAGGAAGCTGAATCAGAGACGGGTGGGACAGAAAGATCTGCAGGTACACAGACAGACAGGTACAGACAGATACACAGATGAAACATAGACTATACACGAACTGGAAACTGTCTCATGAGAAAAGTAAGCACATCACTCCACAGACGCAACCTGTAATCCTGTGTTAATCATGTGGCATGACATGGACAACTGTGCAGATCATGATGGAGCGGCCAAAACACTGGCCAGTGAAAGTGACCACCCAGCGAGGTGGCCGATCCTACGGCAGTTCGCGAGCCTCTACGTGTGGTGCTGCCGCCTTGCTAAGTCATGAAAAGGTCTCAGATTTGCGGACCCCAAAATCCGCAGGTGAGCTGGGATGGCCGTGGCTGGTTAGCTGGCCTCTCTGCAGGACCTTTCTGTCTTCGTGCCATAGGCCACCTGTCTGTCAGACTTTTTCATGTCTTACTTTTATGGGACAGGCTGCCTGTCTGTGGCTCTTCTGTCTGTCTTGAAACTACTGACTGCTTGTCTGTGGGACTTCTAGTTCTATCGGTGTTTGTGGTGTGTGTGGTGTGAGTGTGTGGTGTGTGTGTGTGTGTGTGGGGTGTGTACGTGTGTACGTGTGTGCTCGCGCGCGTATATGCACGTGTAGTGTGTGTGTGTGTGTGTGTGTGTGTGTGTGTGTGTGTGTGTGTGTGTGTGTTCGTTCGTTCTTTGTTCTTACATCTTTTCACCATAAGTGATATTAGACCAAAGTGTGCGTGAGTGAGTGCATTCTGTCAGTGAGTGTGTGTGAGAGTGTAAATGTGTGAGGTAATGTAAAACTGTGAACACTACATTAACAGTAAAGAGGTAATGTTAAAGATACATATAACAAACAAAATGCAAAATACAGAAACGTGGGTGGGTGGATGTGTCCCTCACCACTAATCTACATTGGAAGAAAAAAAAAGATCTGCAGGAATGACCTGATAGGGGTGTGAATTAGGGATTCAGCAATTTGTAGTAAAACCTTTGTATCATATAATAGATCTTAATCTATGTTTTCTTCCGAAACATTCTTTGCTGTGACTGAATCCTGTAGAAAACCTGGAGACTTTGACAATGGAATAAAATGTGATTATCTGTGATTGTGCACCACACAGGCGATATACATTTTTGGAGAATTTTGTTTTAAAGCGTTAATTTTTAGGCGGAAAAAAGGGAAGTTACAAGTCTAAAATTTAATATAACGGTGCTTTCGACAACTTTCTTGATACAATTTCCAGGGAAAACTGCAGCTGTATTTTGTGTTAGAGTCTTTTCATCAGAACGTCTGCTAATTTTTTTCGATGCTGTTGTTTCTAGCAGCCTGTAATTTTCATAGAGTGACAAAGGAAGTGTCAGTGCGCGTGCGTGTACGTATTAATAATCTTATAAGAACGACACCCTCCTTGAACAGAAGAGACGGCAAACACGTAAGGAACTCTTCGTTCCTGTGCGCACGCAATGCAGACCCGTTTCATGACATGTGTGTATGGCCTTGTGTGTGTGTGTGTGTGTGTCATCATCTTTGATTTAACGTTGTGTCACCCAAGGTGATATTAGACAAAATAAATAATATCTAAATAACAGTATAGTAAAATAAAATAGATTAAATGATGAAATAAATTGATAAAATAAATAATAGATAGATAAACTAAACGGACAGTAATACGAAGTGTGTGTGTGTGTGTGTGTGTGTGTGGGGGGGGGGGGGGGGGGGGGTAGGTATGGTCATGGTGGGTGTTTTTTGTGGTGTGGTGTAAGTGCGTATGGGAAAGGTCCCAGGCCTTCTTCTGTCACACGTAGAACTATCTTAGTACATTTTTTGTGTGTCTTTGTGCGTCAAGTGTGTGTGTGGATGTGTGTATGTGCGTGTGTGTTGTGTAATGTTGTGTGTGTGTGTGTCCGTGTGTGTCGGTGGTGAGTAGTGTGTGTGTGTGTGTGTGTGTGTGTGATGTGTTGTGTGTGTGTGTGGTGTGCGCGCGCGTATTGCATCGTTTGTGGCGAAAAAACGGCGTCCCCAAAATAAGATTGTCCCCCCTTTGATGTGTATGGTGTGTTGAAGTTTGTGTGTGTGTGTGGTGTGTGGTGTGTGTGTGTGTGTGTGTGTGTGTGTGTGTGAATAAGAAGTCAAGTCAAAATTATCTTTTATACGATAAGCTTTATTTTTTTTGTTTTTTACTTCTGCATGGGTGGTGTGTGTGTGTGTGTGTGTGTGTGTGTTGTGTGTGTGTGTGTGTGTGTGCGTGTGTGGTGTGTTGTTGTGTGGTTGTGTGTTGTGTGTGGCGCGCGCGCGCGTGTGTGTGTGTGTACCCCTTACCTCCGCGCGCGCTCTTGTGCAGGCCTAGCGTGTGTGTGTTCTAAATATAATATAGTAGATCTACAGTCGATTTTGGAACACCACAAACAATGGTAGGAATTAAAAGCGGCTGTTACCCTTAGGCTTTCTCAATAAAAATGTGTTATTGCTCGTATTTTGACGTGACTTCGAATTAATCAAGAATTAATTCTGAATTTATTAACTTGTCACTGTCTGTATTTAAAATGCACGCACGCACGCACACACACGCGCGCGCGCGGCGCCACACACACACACACACAAAACACACACACACACACACACGCACACTCTCTCTCTCTCTCTCTCTCTCTCTTCCCAAAGGTATTTACAAACAGAGAATCCAGTCGATTTTCGATATTCTCGTACGCCCATTCGGTTGGCTCCCAGGCTGTCCAATAAACACGGGTTTGAAATACTGACACATCGTCTACGTTTCAACGAGTAGGATCCGTATCGGGGCGCACGAGTCTCCGTACGAGCGTTCGTACAGCGAGAGCCACTCGGCGGGCAGCGAGGAATGTTCCGGCGTCAGCAGCGCTTTGCGCCGCCACACGACGATAGACCAGGAGATGGTGGACCGGTTCCGCAAACTGTGGCCTCCATCTGGATGGTGAGTGTGTAGACAGAGTATTCTGAAAAAAAGGGAATTTTTTGTACACCAAACCTAACCCTAAATCCTTACGAAAACTTTAAGAATATAAAAACAAAATAAAATTTACTGCCGTTTGGTGACCTCCCCTGATCACGACAACTGCTCTGCTGATGAATTGTCCCATTTTCCTCTTTAGCGTTGGAGAGTCGGTAAGCCTGACTGTCTCCGCCAATGAGGTGATGCTTTCACCTTGTTTGCCTGTTTCTTTGTTGGCCAGATTATGCAAAAACGACTTAACTTTTATTAACTGAACTTGGTAGAGAGATAGCTTAAATTGTGGCCTAGGGACGAACCTATTAAATGTTGGTACGGATCCGTCGTGCGGATCATCATGCAGCTAACCATCAAATAATAATCCTGGATCCTTTCAGTAAGATTCGCATACACACACACACACACACACACACATGCACGCACGCACGCACGCGCGCGCGCGCGCACCACACACACACACACACACACAAACACACACACACACGCACACACACACACGAACACAGTCGAGTTTTACCATATGTTGGTGGAAAGTTGGAATGTGGACCCAAGATGGGCACTAAGTTTTCGCGGACGATCTGTAGTGCAAATCTAGACCAAACAATGGACGCAGGATCTGTTCAGTTTATTGAAAGGATAATTACAAATTTCCACTGTGAACTTATCTCAAAATGTGATGATTATCCAAAGAGAAATATATTTTAATGGAATATCAAAACTTTCAATCGATATAAGCGTTCGCGTTTCATACTGACATAGACTATACCTGTACGCTGATCAGTTATTTCAAAATGAAAAAATATATACCAAGCCAATTTTTTTTCTCTCAAGTGGGTATGCTCCTGTCAAATAATTTGTATGATAGGTGTTGGCAGTTGGTGCAGATTCGTATACTGACTTTGTTTGAGTTCGACAAAAGAATCGCCACCCTGTTTCCCTTTGCAGTCGAGCGAGCTTTGAGAGTTTTGTTACTGAACAATTTTTAAGCACGTGCGGCAAACATAGCGTCGCAGAGCATTAGCATTGTTGTAGAGTTGTAAACTTCACATGAACTGACAATAGCACCACGGTGACCTGAGGTCACTGTTAGGAGTGAAACTATTAGTCGGTTTCCTGTGTGTGCGAAAATCCTGTAAACAGCTCTATCTTACCGCCAGTGTCATTGACAATAGCACAGTGGTTCGGCTAAGTAATTAACACCGATTATTCTAATCTGGAGAGTGTTCACATTTGGAAAGTTTATTTTCTGACTTGATCTGTGTATCTTAAATCACATTTATTTCACAGTAGGCCGATTTGTGCTGCAGTTTTAAATTGATGCGCATAAAAAATCCCCCTTATAAAACACTACTTAACACTTTCGTATTTTTGTATGGGATTTTGTATATCTTCTATTAAAAAAAAAAAATCCGCCTTTTAAAATGCTACTTAACACTTTCGTATTTATGCGTGAGATTTTCTATATCTTATTAAAAAAAAAAATCCCCCTTTTAAAACACTACTTAACACTTTCGTATTTTTGTAAGAGACTTTCCATATCTTCGTATTTCTGTAAGAGACTTTCCATATCTTCATGTTTATGTATGAGATTTTCAAGTATTTTTTTGTCTTGTTGGAAAAAAAAGAACTCGGGGAGTAATTCATTAATTCTGTTCCTTCCAATGTTTTGTCTGGTCGAAAAAGAAGGACATCTTCCATGGCCAAATAATGCTTCTACTCTCACGCCGTACCTTCACAACTCCCTCCCCCTCCTTCCCCACCGTACCAAAGCTCTCTCCATATTCTCTCCACCCCTACTCCTTCGTCACCCCTTCTCTTCCCTCCCTCCCCCATACCGCGGTCCCCTCCCCCTTCCCAAACACAGCTACATCCTTGCGTATCCTGTTCCTGCATTAGTGACTTTGTGCATCCAGCAGCTGAAACAGTGATAACGATGAAACAGCTTCATCAGCACTTTGTGTCCAGTGCTGTCTCAACCCCCAGAGCAGCCCTCAAGGGGAAAAAAAACCCTGGTCTGTATGCAGTCACATGATTGAGGTTGACCATCTTTGAACCTGCGGAACTTATGGAGGAGTTTCGGCGGCTGAGACTGCAGCAGTTTGGTCTGAGCCAATGACGTGTTGGTGACTGAATGGATGACCAAAAATGCAGTCATAAAACCAGCTTTCTATCCCATGGAAGTGTTTTGCAATATTACATCCCCATGAGATGCTGGGTGAAGTTTCACGGCAAATTCCCCGTAATAACCTTGTGGGCGTTTGGGTAGGCGTTGAATCAGTTGGCATTTCTTAATCTTTTTCTGCTCGTGTTTTCTTTTTCTTCTTCTTCTGCTGATTCCCTCTTCTTCGTGTTTATCCTCTTCTCTTCCTTCTTCTCAATTTCCCTTTTCTTCTTCTCCTCATCGTCATTTTCTTCCTCTTCATCCTTCTCTTCGACTTCTCCTTTTACATTCCTCTATTTCCTCGGCCTCATCTTCAATTCCTTGTCGTCTTTTTCCTCTTCTCGTTCCTTTTCTTCCTCTTCTTTCCATTTTTTTCCTTTCGTCTTCGTCTTCTTTTTCTTCTCTTCCTCCTCTTCCTTCTCTTCTTCCTCCTTCCCTCCTCTCCCCCTCACCTCCCCTCCTGCCCGTCTTCCCTCAACATCTCCTCTTTTTCCTTTATCCTGTTGGTAGAGCATGGCGTCGTTGGAGCAGGGCAATTACGTGGTGGACCCGGCGTGTCCTACCAAGGAGTACAACCAGTGTTTGAGCCATCCCATCATGCGAAAACACAAGTCCTTCTCCGTCGTTCTGGAGACGCGACGGGACTGGGCTGACATGCGCAAACGCATCACCAGGACACTGCAGGAAAACCTTTGGCGGGAGGACCACGAAAAGGTGGAGTGCTGTAGGGATGATGGTGATGATGGTGATATGATGATGATGATGGTGATGGTTATGATGATGATGATGACGACGACGCCGAGGACGACGACGACGACAATGATGATTATGATGACGGCTACGGTCAACAAAGTGGAAACCGAAAGAAAACCCACATAATATGAGCACAATCATGCTGAGTGGTGATGATTTGCGAATATTGTTCGTTTGTCCGTCGAATCGACGAGAACCATGTCAGTCTTGAGGTTGAGGGAGGGGGTATTAGATGATTTGTGGATACTCAGGTGGGCTGATCAAGCTGTTGCAAGCACGGAATGTGCGGTGACAACTTGGACAGGCAATGTGGAGACCTGCTCTTGCTTGTGGTGCAGGCTTTCCTTGCTGTCTCTTGGTTGTGCTCTAGCTGTCCTTTATAAATTGGCACCTTTGTGGATAGAGTAGCCCCAACTAGCTTGATCCAGAGAAGTTTGTTCCCATGAGTCAGGTTGATGTAAAACGCTTTCAAGGATGTTTTGAGAGTGTCCTTGAAACGTATCTTCTGACCTTCATGGGAGCGCTTTCAAGTTGTAGCTCGCCATAGAAGAGTCTCTTGGGTAGCGGTGGTCTAGCATGCGAGCTATGTGTCCTGCCCATTGAAGCTGAGACAGCATCAGGATGGTGTGATGCTCAATGAGGTCTTGAATTTTTTTTATTTAATTTTTACTTTTAACTTTCTCCATGACTGTAGCGAAAGTCATAGATGTGTTTTTATGTCTTAGTGTATACAATTAAGAGTTCTTTATCATTAGCTGTATACATTAGGTCACTTATATACAGTTTATGAAAAGGCACCTATATTGTCGGATATGTGAATGTTTACATTCTATGAAACAACAGAAAAGGATGATTGTTGCCACATTCGACGAAAAAATATCCCTCAAATTTTCACATTCTGTGAAACAACAGAAATGGATGATTGTTGCCACAGCTGGGCGAAAAAAATAAAAGAAATTCCTCACATCGTCACATTCAGTGAAACAACAGAAAAGGTGGAGGTATGTTGTCCCCCCCCCCTTTTTTTGTTTTCTTTAAAGCCATTCCCTTCTTCCCTCCACCCTCATCACGTCAACATTCAAAAGTAGCATATAACTATCCACCACCGCAATATCAGCCCACTATATCCTCCACCAACACACACATACTACCAGACCTCCTGCTATTTGCCTCATACATAAGTTACAGCTACCTTCCTTTCCCCTCTCCTCTACATCTCGCTATTTGTCACATCAACCTATTATTTACTCGGTTACTTATCCACTCCCTTTCTGCATCTGTTGTTTTTTTTCAATTGCATATACTATTTCCTCTACAAGAGTTTCTCTTCCCTCTTTCCTGTGCATTTGTGTGTGTAGGGGTAGATGTAGCTATGTGGGGGAGAACACACACACACACACACACACACACACACACACACACACACACAACACACACACACACACACTCTCTCTCTCTCTCTCTCTCTCTCTCTCTCTCTCTCTCTCTCTCTCTCTCTCCCCCCCCCCCCCAATTGGAATGCTAGCCCCGTTTCATTGATTGATCAGTTCATTTCCTTTTCAACATCTATTATTATTACTAATATTACTACATTTCTCATTGACACTGTCATTATTTCCATCCAACAGTACTGTTTGCTTTCTATTCATTGACCATTTATATTCCTTTCCATCAACTACTATCATTTCTAATAGCATTACTGTAATCACCATCATCATTGTCATCATTACTGATTATCATCATATCATTATCATTACTGTCATCATCTTCATCATCATCACCATCTCATCATCATATAATCATCATCATCATCATCATCATCATCATCATCATCACTGATGTCGTTGTTGTTGCTATTACTATCATTATTATCACTGCCCTTATGCATGTAATTACTATGTCCTATTATCACTAATCTCATCACCAACTGAATGTTGTAGTAGTAATAGTCATAACACATACACAATAGCTAAAAAAAAGAAGGAAACACACCACACACACACACACACACACACACACACACACACACACACACACACACACACACACAAGTGCGAGTGTGTGTCTAAGTGTGCGTAGGTGTAGATTATGGTTCCGTCCTCCCTTTTTTTAACCCTCCCCCTCTTCTCTGCTCCAATAATACTGTTAACCTTTCAGTCATTGGTCGCATCTATCCCTTTTCACCTACCGTTACCATTATTAACATTACTATATTTATCCTCACCACCTACTCCCTGCTCCAGTAGGACTGTAAACTTACTCGTTGGCCATCTCTATTCCTTCCACCAACTATTACTATTACCAATACTACTTTTATTATTATTGCTATCAGTAGCACTGTCATCACATGATCATCAGCACTATCATCGTCACCATCATTTAAAGAAAAACCCTACCAACTTTATTATTCTTATTATCAGCACTATCATCGTCACCATCATTTAAAGAAAAACCCTACCAACTTTATTATTCTTATTACCTCAGTTAGTATTAACAGTACCATTATCTTCATCACTGCTATCACTATGATGATAATTATTATGATTATGAAACCACTTCTACAATTTGTTTTACTATTATCAACAATACAACTCTTGTTACAACTTCATAACTGTTACAAATATTATATTTACTATTACTACTATCATTATACTTTACAACATTTCTGACATTCCAACCTACCACTTTTCCAGCCTCCTAACGCACCACTACTATTATTATATGGTTACAATCATGATTACTACTAAAACTATAGATATGCCTACTATAAGTGTTGATATACCTGTTGGATTCCATCCCTCACATAATTTGTGCACGCCTTCTCCTCCTTGTTCTTCCTGTCCTCCCCCTCCCCTTCCTCCTTCTTCCTCCTCCTTTCTCCTATTGTTAGTATTAGTACTTTTATTATCATTACCATTACTGAAATTTTTAATTTATTTTTGTACCATTACTTTTATCAATAATATATTATTACCGTTACTGTTCTGTTGTTGTAACTATTATTATCATTATGATTTACAGTGTTTTTATTGATATTGCCATCATTACCATTATCACCATCATGATCGCCACTAACA